>CM036587.1:63539384-63674097 GCA_020745705.1 Hemiprocne comata | reverse complement strand
TTCCTCTAGCACAGCAAGATTAAAGGCTTCTCTGCATCAGAGAGACAAAGGGCTCCTCCAAGATGGCGTGGTGCTTCCTCAGGAGAGGCAAAGCGATGGGCCTTGCCGGTACAGCAAGCTGAGGGGCTCCTCTGGCACGCTGAGATGAAGGGCTCCTCCTGATTGCAGACCTGAAGGGCTCCTCCTGATTGCAGACCTGAAGGGCTCCTCCGAGGTGAGGCAACAAAGGGCTCCTCCAGGACAGTGAGATGATGATGGGCTGCTCGGGATGGCAAGGTGAAGGGATGATCGGGGGCAGTGTGGTGAAAGGCTGCTCCAGGCCATCACAGCAAAGGGCTCCTCCAGCAAGGAGCAATGAAGGGCAGCTCCAAGATGTAGTGAAGACTTCCTCAGGAGAAGCAGAGATGGGCTTCCCTGGTGCAGCAAGCTGAGGGGCTCCTCTGGCACGCTGAGATGAAGGGCTCCTCGGGATGGAGATGTTAAGGGCTCCTCCTGGGCAGCGCGGCCAAGGGCTCCTCCCAGGTGCTGCAGAGAAGGGCTCTGCCAAAATGGCGTGGTGAAGGCCTCCTCAGGGAAAACACAGCGATGGGCTTCTCCAGTGCAGCAAGCCAATGGGCTCCCCTAGCATGGAAAGATGAAAGGCTCCTCTGCATCAGAGAAATGAAGGGATCCTCCGAGGTGAGGCGATGAAGGGCTCCTGCAGGGTGGTACAGTGAAGGACTCCTACAGGGATGCGCCGCAAAAGGGCTCCTCCAGCACGACACGATGAAGGGTTCGTCTGGGGCCTGGCAACAAAGGGCAATATAGACAATACTATACTTTAAACACACGCAGGCACTCAATACCAAATAGAATCTGATACGTACAACACAATACATGCAACTCTATAAATACCATACCTTACCTCCAGGGCGGGGCAATGATGGGCTGCACTGACCCAACAGAAGGAACGGCTCCGCTGGGACAGCGCAATGATGGGCAGGGTGCAATGAAGGGCTCCTCCCAGGCAACGCCATGAAGGGCAGTAAAAACAATACCATACTTAAAACACAGGTATACATGCATACGAGGACTCGCTAGACATGTGTATACACGTCTAAGCCTACACATTGCATGCTCTATATGAAATACACACAACACAACATTCAAGCACACAACACTACACAAAAGAGAATCGGATGCAGACAATACAATACATACACTACAACACTTGGAACTCGATAAATGCCATTGCATACCTCCGGGGCAGTGCCATGATGGGATCCACCAGTGCAGCCAAAGGAAGGGACTTCTCCACGGTAGCAGAATGATGGGTTCCTGTGTCAGGGGGCAATGAAGAACTCCTGCAGGGAAGCACGGTGAATGGTTCGTCTAGGGAAGCACACCAAAGACCTCCTTAGGGGAAGACAAGGGATGTGCTTTCCCAGTGCAGCAAGCTGAGGGGCTCCTCTGGCACGCTGAGATGAAGGGCTCCTCCTGATTGCAGACCTGAAGGGCTCCTCCGAGGTGAGGCAACAAAGGGCTCCTCCAGGACAGTGAGATGATGATGGGCTGCTCGGGACAGCAAGGTGAAGGGATCATCGAGGGGAGCGCGGTGAAAGGCTGCTCCAGGCCATCACAGCAAAGGGCTCCTCCAGCAAGAAGCAAAGGGCTCCTTGCGTGCGGCACAATGAAGGGCTGCTCCAAGATGGCGTGGTGAAGACTTCCTCAGGGGAAGAAAAGTGATGGGCTTCCCCGGTGCAGCAAGCTGAGAGGCTCCTCTGGCACAGTGAGCTGAAGGGTTCCTCCGGATGGAAATACGCAGGGCTCCTCCAAGGTTAGGCCACAAAAAATTCCTCCAGGGCAGTGAGGTGATGGGCTCCTCAGGGTTGGAGAGGTGAAGGGCTCCTCCGGGGTGGCCAGCTGATGGGCTCCTCAAGCGCTGGGCAATGAAGGGCTCCTGCAGGGAAGAGCAGGGAAGAGCTCCTCCGGTGCTGCACAATGAGGGGATCCTCTGGTGCGGAGTGACGATGGCCTCCTCCACGAAAGCGGCACGACGGGATCCTCCGGCACGGAGCAATGATGGGATCCTCCGTGGAGTAGTGATGAAGGGCTCCTCCAGGGAAGTGCAGTGAAGGCCTCCTCTGGCACAGCACGCTGAAGGCTTCCTCTGGTGCAGTGCGATGGTGGGATCCTCAGGTGCTCTGTGATGAAGGGATCCTCCAGCATGGCACAACTAAGGGCTCCTCCCATGAGGCGCAATGAAGAGCTGCTTTGGGGCAGTGTAACAACTGGCTCCTCTGGAGCAGCATGCTTAAGGGCTCCTCAGGGGCAGCACGAGGAAAGGCTTCTCCGAGGCAGAACGTTGAAACGCCCTGCCGGAGCAGCACACTGCAGGGCTCCTCCAGGGTAAAGGGAGCTTAGGGGGGAAATGAAGGACTGCTCCGGGACCGTGTGATGATGGGCTCCTCCAGGCTGTAATGGTGAATGTCTCCTCCAGCACAACATAACAAAGGACTCCTGCAGGGTGGCGAGACAATGGCATCCTCTGGCACTGTGCTCTGATGTCTCCTCCAGGAGAGCACAGCGCAGGGAAGGCCTCCTCTGAGGCCGCACCATAAAAGGCCTCCTCTGGCATGATCAATGACAATGCATACAATACCATTCTTTAAATACACGTGTACACACTGGACACGGATAGACATGGAAACACGTACACATTCCATGCCTCGTATGCTACAGATGCAAGGCAAAAAATGCAATACCAAGTAAAATTAATAAAATACCAAACCCGGTACAATATACAGAGTGCAAGACAATACATGCGGTTCGATGAATACCATGCCATGCGATACACACAAGGCACAGAAGGCGGCAAAATATCATACACAATACAACACCAACTACAGCACACAATGCAAAATAGACCACAGTACAAAACCAACTGCAGTACAAGACAAGACAAGGCATAAAATACATGCAATACAGTGAATCCAATACAGTAAAACCATCATGTGCCACGCAGGACAGTGCAACACAAACACAAGGTAAGACAACACCTACAATAGAACGCAACACAAACACAAGGCTCACCATACCATAAGAAACCACAACGCAGAGAACACATGCAAGGCAAGGCAAGGCAAGGCAGACAAAACACAATGCATACAAAACAAGACATACCACAAAATACACACCAAACCTCAGCACGCCAACCATACAACACAAACTGCAGAACACATGGCAATACAAATTACATTACAACCCATGCAGCACAACACAATACATACCAAGCCCTACAAAATACAGGACAGTACCAGATAGGTGAGAATGCACACAGTGCCACACAACACTGTACAGCCAATACAATACAATAAATACCAAGGCGTACCAGACAGGACACAGCATACAACAAACACAATACAAAAAGTACAAACACAAAACACACCATACAAAATACAGTACATACACTGCCATGCAAAATACAAGCCAAAACATACAAAATACAATAAATAGTAAAAAAACAACGCAAAATAGAAAACAATACAGTGCTATACCAAAACTACAATACAAACCAGACATGAAGAGAAATAATATACCATACAATACAGACAGTACACAAAACACACCCCAGCACAATGCACTACAAAACACAGAATACAAAACGCAGTGCAAAACACAATACATACAAAGCAAAATAAGAAATGCAAAACACAACTACCAACCCAAGACAACACACTAATGCAAGAAACCACGTGCCATACCAACATGAAATACAATACAGAAAAGACAAGTAGAATACAAAGTAAAATGCACACAAGACAAAATACAGTACAAAATACACTACAAATGATACCATAGCATACATACAATACCTACAAGAAATGTCATACCAGACAGTACATACAGGACACAGGACAAAACAAACTACAGTACCAGAGAAAACACAATCCATGCAATTCAGCACCTACAATTCAACATACAAAATATTCCGTAATACCAACAACACAACACGATAAATGCCATACTATAGAACAAGACACGGACAACAGGATAAACACTGTACCAGACCACACAAGCAACACCAAAGCAACCCAACCGCTGTGCAATGCCTACAAGACAACGCAAGACAGCGTACAATACGTGCAACACAGACAAGACAATCACCAATAGAATACAATACTTACCACACAATATAGAACAAGCCACACAATATGAACTATAGAACACAATAGAAACTGCAGAAGGATAAAAAATAAACCATGAGAGAAAGACGATAAAAAAGACGGTCTCATACAAAATACATCACAATACTTGAATGGAATACAACACAAGACACACCATCCATGAAATAACATACAAACAATGCAACAGAAAACACAAGACATACAGTACAAACCATAATATTACACATAACATACTCACAAGAAATACAATGCCCACAATAAACACAACCCACAAAATACAACAGATAATAAAATAACTACATTATTAAACACCAAAGCAGACAAGACAAAACAACACATACAGCACAAAATACAATCCAGTACAAAATACAATACGTAACAAGTAATAAAAACACACACCAGAAAATAAAAGACATCCCATACCAAGCATGGAATCATAGAATCGTATAATCATAGGGTTGGAAGGGACGTTGCATATCACTGAGTCCAACTCCCCTGCTGCAGCAGGAACACCTAGGGCAGATCACTCAGGAACATGTCCAGACGGGTCTTGAAAATCTCCAGAGAAGGAGATTCCACAACCCCTCTGGGCAGCCTGTTCCAGTGCTCCCTCACCCTCACAGTAAAGAAGTTTTTCCTCATGCTGAGGTGGAACTTCCTGTGTTGTAGCTTGGTGCCATTTCCCCTCCTCCTATCACAGGACACCACTGAAAAGAGACTGGCCCATTCTTGACATCCACCCTTCAGATATTTATAGACATTCATAAGGTCCCCTCTTAGTCGTCTTTTCTCAAGACTAAACAGCCCCAGGTCTCTCAGCCCTTCCTCATATGACAGGTGTTCCAGTCCCGTAATCGTCCTTGTAGCCCTCCACTGGACTCTTTCCAGCATATTCCTATCACTCTTGAACTAGGGAGCCCAGAACTGGACACAATACCCCAGATGTGGTCTTACGAGGGCAGAGTAGAGGGGGAGGAGAACCTCCCTTGACCTGCTGGCCACACTGTTCTTAATACATCCCAAGATACTATGGGCTCTCTTGGCCACAAGGGCACACTGCTGTCCCCAGGGATAACTTGTTGTCCACCAGGACCCCAAGGTCCTTCTCCACGGGGCTGCTTTCTAGCAGGTCAACCCCTAATCTATATCAGTGCAGGACTCTACACTTACTCTTGTTGAACCTCATTAGGTTCATCTTTGCCCAACTCTCCAGTCTGTCTAGATCTCGCTGAATGGCTGCACAGCATTCAGGTGTATCAGCCAATCCTCCCAGTTTTGTATCATCAGCAAAAAGACGCTGCCAAATACAACGCAACAGAGACAATACTAAACAGCACACACAATACCCAAAGATACAGGCCACACTGTTCAGTACATACCGTGTCACACACCCCCTACAACATAAGATACAGAATACACAATACAATAAAATACACCGTGCAATAAACTGTATCATCATTGGCAACGATGGGCTCCTCCAGGGCGGCATGATGGGATCCACCGGCGCTGTGCAATGAAGGGCTCCTCAGGGGAAGCACGCTGAAGGGCTTCTCCAGTGCAGCAAGCTGAGGGGCTGCTCTGGCACGGCGAGACGAAGGGCTCCTCCACATTGCAGAGATGAAGGGCTCCTCCACATTGCAGAGATGAAGGGCTCCTCCACATTGCAGAGATGAAGGGCTCCTCCAGGGCGGTGCAGTGAAGGGCTCCTCCAGGGATGTGCCGCAAAAGGGCTCCTCCGGCATGACGCAACGAAGGGCGCCCCCAGGGCCCCGTGACAAAGAGCAATACAGACAGTACCACACATACACTTCCACTACACAGATAAACACTACACAACAGAAGAGAGAATTGGAGAGAGACAATACATGCAACTCCATCAATACCACAACCTACAATACCTAGAAGACAAAATACCATAGGCAATCGAACACTTGCTACAGTACACGACATGCAATAAAGCACCGTACAAAACAAACCACAGTACAAAACAATACATACAACACAATTCATAGAAAAAAAGACGTGCAACATATTGAAAAAAGACAATAAATCCATCGCTTCCCATATAGGATAACACAACTCCCATGATCCCATACATGCAATTCGATAACTGACATACCATACCAGACCTCTGGGGCGGGACAGTGATGGGCTCCACTGACATGACAAAAGAAAGGGCTCCTCCAGGGCAGAGCAGTGATGGCATGCTGCAGCAGGGTGCCATGAAGGGCTCCTCTGGGGCAGCCAGATGAGGAGCCACAGGGTGATGAAGGGCCCCCCTGGCACTGGGCAACAATGGGCTCCTTCAGAGCAGCACAACGATGGAATCCTCTGGCGCTGAATTATGAAGGTCTCCTCTGGGACGGTGAGACGATAGGATCCTCTGGCAATGAAGGGCTCCTCCAGGGACGTGCAGAGAAGGGCACAGCAAAGGGCTCCTCAAGGGCAGTAAAGAGAAGGGCTCTGCCAAAATGGCACAATGAAGGCCTCCTCAGGGGAAGTACAGCAATGGGCTTCTTCGGTACGGCAAGCCAATGGGCTCCTCTAGCACAGCAAGATTAAAGGCTTCTCTGCATCAGAGAGACAAAGGGCTCCTCCAAGATGGCGTGGTGCTTCCTCAGGAGAGGCAAAGCGATGGGCCTTGCCGGTACAGCAAGCTGAGGGGCTCCTCTGGCACGCTGAGATGAAGGGCTCCTCCTGATTGCAGACCTGAAGGGCTCCTCCGAGGTGAGGCAACAAAGGGCTCCTCCAGGACAGTGAGATGATGATGGGCTGCTCGGGATGGCAAGGTGAAGGGATGATCGGGGGCAGTGTGGTGAAAGGCTGCTCCAGGCCATCACAGCAAAGGGCTCCTCCAGCAAGGAGCAATGAAGGGCAGCTCCAAGATGTAGTGAAGACTTCCTCAGGAGAAGCAGAGATGGGCTTCCCTGGTGCAGCAAGCTGAGGGGCTCCTCTGGCACGCTGAGATGAAGGGCTCCTCGGGATGGAGATGTTAAGGGCTCCTCCTGGGCAGCGCGGCCAAGGGCTCCTCCCAGGTGCTGCAGAGAAGGGCTCTGCCAAAATGGCGTGGTGAAGGCCTCCTCAGGGAAAACACAGCGATGGGCTTCTCCAGTGCAGCAAGCCAATGGGCTCCCCTAGCATGGAAAGATGAAAGGCTCCTCTGCATCAGAGAAATGAAGGGATCCTCCGAGGTGAGGCGATGAAGGGCTCCTGCAGGGTGGTACAGTGAAGGACTCCTACAGGGATGCGCCGCAAAAGGGCTCCTCCAGCACGACACGATGAAGGGTTCGTCTGGGGCCTGGCAACAAAGGGCAATATAGACAATACTATACTTTAAACACACGCAGGCACTCAATACCAAATAGAATCTGATACGTACAACACAATACATGCAACTCTATAAATACCATACCTTACCTCCAGGGCGGGGCAATGATGGGCTGCACTGACCCAACAGAAGGAACGGCTCCGCTGGGACAGCGCAATGATGGGCAGGGTGCAATGAAGGGCTCCTCCCAGGCAACGCCATGAAGGGCAGTAAAAACAATACCATACTTAAAACACAGGTATACATGCGTACGAGGACTCGCTAGACATGTGTATACACGTCTAAGCCTACACATTGCATACTCTATATGAAATACACACAACACAACATTAAAGCACACAACACTACACAAAAGAGAATCTGTTTGCCTGCTACATGCAGCACAAATACAAGCAGCACAAATGCCACAGCTGTGTCAACTCCGAAGACTCACCTGAGCTCCCCAGGCTGAAGGTAGAAGACATTCAGAAAGCAGAGACTCTGCATGTGAACAACAGGGTTTGGACTATTTCCCGCTTTCCATCTGTAGGTTGAACAGAACTTGACAGTATATTTACTGCAGGCGCTCAGAGTTTCGCTGAGGTTTTTGTATCTGTGAGGCCAAGAGAGGAAGGGCACTCCTGCCTGTCTGTAAGCTGTCTTCACTTAGAACACATGTGCATGAACAAACGTACTTTACATGCAGACATACGCACAGAGAGAGGAGAGGGATTGTTTTTCTGTCTGTAAGAAGCACACGTACTGTCTGCATGTAGACCACAGTCGTTCTGTGTGTAGAGCAGATACAAACAGAGGAAGCAGGTTGTCTCTGCTTATAGAAGATAGCCTCCTTCTACAGAAGAGACACCCCTACAGCACTGCTTTTCTGTCTATGCATAGAAGTAATACAGTCTACAAAATACACACAGGGCTGACAACTGGACTTTTTTTTTACCTCTATAGAATACATTCTGTTCATAGCACATACACAACTAGGAAAGGCAAGCTTTTAAAGTCTACAAAGACTACAGCCTATTCATATGTGGAATATACACAGGCAAGCTGATGAGAGGCTTTTCTGTCTCCATAGAGAATATATGGGCTAAACATACATGTACATAGAAAAGCCATGCCTCACCTCCCTCTACATTTAGTGTCTACCATCTCTGTACACTTGACATGCCAACAACAAGGGGAGGCTTCTCTGGCACTATACAGATAGTCTGCCTCGTATACTAGTATATATACTAGTATATATACTAGTATACTGTCTGCCTCAAGATTGCACATGGACAGGCAAAGCCAGGCTTGGCTCCTCAGTATGTAGCATAGAAGAGGATATGCTCTGCCTATAGAAAAGAGATGGTGAGGCTTTTCTCTCTGGACATAGACGATACTTCACCTGTAGATAGACTGAGTGCAGGCAAACCATGTCTCTTCTGCCTAGTCATAGGCATTCTGCATAGCCAAGGCAGGGCTTTTTGGGCTGCTTATACAGTGTACACTGCCTGAACAGAGAACAGAAAACAACAGGAGGGTGAGGCAGGACATCACCTCTCTGTCACCTCACAGGCTGTAAAATGGCTGTATGGAGAATACATCTGGAGAGCACCACACACCGCTGTCCTGTCAGGATGCAGAGCATATTGTGGTTACAGAGCAGAGATGGGCCAGGTGAAGCAGGACTGGGAAGACGTGGGGGATGGGGGGAATCTCTCTGCACATCAGGCACACCCTGCCTATAGAAGCACACAAACAGGTGAGGTGGGGCTTTTCTCTTGGCCAAGCAAAGATTTGGTGCACACAGGTAGTACAGGGCTCTTCTGCCTGTATGTGGAATATAGGCTGTCTGTAGAGCAGAGATGTCTCTGTACTAAAGAACATGTACTGTTCTTCTGCACAACACATTGAGCAAGGAAGAAGGGGGATACTCCTGCCTCTACACAGGCAACACACTCTTTGTAGAGCACAGACAGAAGGCGGAGGCAAGGCAAGACTTCTCTCTTGGTCTGCAGAATACATTCTGATGGGAAGAGCAGTGGCATGAGACAATGTGGCACTTGCTCACCTCACCTACTGGATGGAGCAGTGCGTTGAAACAATCTGGTACCTTTTTGTCCTCCTGGTACAAGTACAGTGACTTGGGACTATCAGGCACTCCCTAAACGCACCGAGAATTCTCTTGCCTGGGAAACATACCCAAGACCCCTCCCTGCCTGGATCACAGACCACTCTGAAAGTTGCCAAGATTACCTGACAAGAATTATGGCCACAATAAAAAAGTACTGACCAAATTCAACCACCTTCCAACCTATAAATACCCATCTTAAGTGAAGCCCTTAGAACTCTCTGGGATTGCAGCACGCTGCCATCCTGTGCTTTGCAATACGATTCAGACCATCCGCTGACAAAAGCCGACAAGGGGAAAAGAGTGAGTACAGTCTGGTTTTGATCACTGAGTACCAAAATGTACTATAGATGGAAATATCTTCATCGCAGGTTAACCCCTCTATCCCTCTGTGCGTATGTGATTTGACCTAGGGAGGTGGAAACAGGCAGTACCTGCAGTCCCCAGCCTCCAAGTCCAGTCCTCAGCCTCTCAACTGCCGGTACCTCAGGCTTCAAACACCCAGCGCGACCCCCATGCTCCACAGCCTGCAGCACACTTGGGTGCCCGTGGCAGCACCGAAGCCCCACGGCACGGCCGGGAACGGGCTCTGCGCCTTTCGGTAGCCGGCCCGCCGCCTGCTCCCCGGAGGGAAGCGGCTTTCTCCCCTCGCTACTACCTCGGGACAAGGTGTCTGCTCCCCTGGCCGCTCTCCTCCTCCGGGCAGCCACTCCAGCCTCTCCGCCCCGCGGGCAGCGCAACACGCAGCGCCTTACGCCTCCAGCCGTTACCGCCCGAACCTTCGCGCCGCCGCCCACCTAACCGACACTGCCCGTGCAACCGCCGGCCGGGAGAGGGGCGGGGCCAAGCGGGGAGAGGGGCGGGATCCCCGTCGCGAGGCCGAGTGCCCGGCAGCGCTTCCCACCGGGCACCGCCTGCACCTCCGGCAGGAGCCGGAAGAGGGGAGAGAGATGAGAGGGCGCCGAAGGCAGAGCCGGCCTCAGGAGCTGGACCCCGGTTGTCCCGAAAGTGGGTCTGTTCATCCCGTGTGCAAGAACCAGTCCGGACACAGCATCCAGGTATTCCTTTTTCCAGTTCTGCACAGAAAGGGGTGCTAGGTGGTAAAGCCACAAAGCTAGCACCCCTTCCCCGTAACACAGGGTTTCTGTTGTACACCAGAAATGCATCATTACCTTGTCCCTACGTATCCCGATCTCATTCATCTACATGATTGGTTAACCAGTTCTTCACTTCCACTTCAAGTGGTAACGCTTCTCCTTTTCACTAGGCATGCTCAGAGGGTGGGAGACTTTTGTGAGTAGGGGTCCTTCCAGCCTGAGGGAGGGTATTTTAATGTGAAGAGGAGGCTCTGGGGAGACCTTAGAGCAGCCTTCCAGTGCCTGAAGGGGCCTGCAAGAAACCAGGGGGGGAGACTTTTCCCAAGGGCATGTAGCAACACGACCCTGGAAGAGGGTAGACTGAGGTCAGACATGAGGAAGAAATTCCTTAGTGGGAGGGTGGTGAGACACTGGCACCGGTTGTCCAGAGAAGTTGTGGATTCCCCATCCCTGGAAGTGTTCAAGGCCAGGCTGGATGGGGCTTGGAGCTACCTGGTCTAGTGGGAAGTGTCCCTCCCTGCCCATGGCAGGAGGGGGTGCAACTAGATGATCTTAAAAGTTCGTTCCAACCCAAACCATTCTATGATTCTGTGTTAATGAGGGAAGTTCACAGTAAGTTTAGAATCATAGAATCATGGAGTCATAGAATGTTCAGGTTGGAAAAGACCTGTAAGGTCATCCAGCCCAGCCTTTAACCTAACTCTACTAACCTATCTCTACCAGCCCACTGCTAAGCCAAGTCCGTAAGCACCGTATCTATACAAATTTTAAACATATTCAGGGATGCTGATTCAACCACTTCCCTGGGCATCCTGTTCCAGGTTCCAGTGCTTAATAACCCTTTCTGTAAACAAGTTTCTCCTAACATCCAACTCGAACCTCCCCTGGTGTAACTTGAAGCCATGTAATGGGTCATTGTTTTCTCTTACCTGTTTCACTTAGTGCTTAAGGCTAAAGACATTAGCGGTTTGCATCCTCCATTCCACTCTTCTTCACACCGAGATGTGCTCAACAAACACTCCCTCCCATCGCTCATGCTGACCCGTCATTTTCGACATCACCGGGGGCAAAGCCTGGCAGGGCATTGCAGCCCAGCCCAGCCCAGGCAAGCCCTGCCCAGCTCTGATGGCCCCTCACCTCAGCCCCGGCCAAACCCCACCTGAAGCCAAGCCTGGGCCAAGCCCCAGCCCCGCGCCACAGACCTGCTCCGGCTTCTCCTGGGGAGGGCCCCCCCGAGGCGGCTCTGCCCTGACACAGCCCAGCTCCAGCCAGGTCCTGGCCACAGCCTCCAAGCCGGCTCTCCTGGGACCAGACGGGACAGGACGGGCCAAGCCTGGCCGGGGCCTGCCTCGCCTCTGTGAGGGCAGCTTCCCCCGAGGGGGCTCCGCCCCAGCAGCAGCGGAGCTCAGCGGCCCCAGCTGCCGCAGGGAGACCCTGGCTGTCCCCGCCGGGGCAGGCAGAGGCTCCGCTGGTGGCGGCCCCAACCGCCGATCCACAACCGACGCCTCCGGCTGTCGGCAAAGACGAGCGTCCTGGCACCCGGTGCTAGGCGACAGGGCCGGCAGGGGCCTCCTGCCCGTCCCTGCCTATCAGCAGGTGATACGACCTATTCGATAGAGCTACACGGCAGGCTTTATTTTGCAGCAAAGCCATTTTTAAAGACACTCCTTCCCCCACCTGTGATATGCTGGGTAATTCCCAGGAGGGCTGTTGCAGGAAAGATGTTTGGAAGCGCTTCTGCGAATACACAGTTGCCTTGGAGCCAAACGCCCCCGGGCAGCGGCAGAGGAGGCATCAGGGCCGGCCAGCAGCGGTGCTCAGTGCCTGGCCACCGAGGGCAGGGACGGCCCCTGGGCACAGCGACTGCCTCAGGACCAGCACCCCAAAGGCTTCCTCCGAAGGGGGCTGGGCGGGGAGCGGGGCTGCGCACGGGGCGCCCGTCACCCCCATGTCACCCCTCAGTCTCCTCTTCTCCAAGCTAAAGAGACCCAGCTCCTCAGCCTTTCCTCATAAGGGAGATGTTCCACTCCCTTAATCATCTTTGTGGCTCTACGCTGGACTCTTTCAAGCAGTTCCCTGTCCTTCTTGAACTGAGGGGCCCAGAACTGGACACAATACTCCAGATGTGGCCTCACCAATGCAGAATAGAGAGGGAGGAGAACCTCTCTTGACCGACTAACCACACCCTTTCTAATGCACCCCAGGATGCCATTGGCCTTCCTAGCCACAAGGGCACATTGCTGGCTCATGGTCATCCTCCTGTCTACCAGGACCCCCAGGTCCCTTTCAGCTACACTGCTCTCCAGCAGGTCAGCCCCCAGCCTGTACTGGTACATGGTGTTTCTCTTCCCCAAATGCAAAACTCTACACTTGCCCTTGTTGAACTTGATCAGGTTTCTCTCCGCCCAACTCTCCAGCCTGTCTGAGTCTCTCTGAATGGCAGCACAGCCTTCTGGTGTGTCAGCCACTCCTCCCAGCTTAGTGTCATCAGCAAACTTGCTGAGGGTACATTCTGTACCCTCATCCAGGTCGTTGATGAAGATGTTGAACAACACCGGTCCCAGTACCGACCCCTGAGGGACTCCACTAGTCACAGACCTCCAACTAGATTCTGCCCCATTGACTACAACTCTCTGACTCCTTCCTTGCAACCAATTCTTGATCCATCTCACTACCTGATCACCAAACCCATACTTGATCAGCTTATCTATGAGGATGCTGTGGGAGACGGTGTCAAATGCTTTACTAAAATCTAGATAAACCACATCTACTGCTCTACCATCATCTATCCACCTAGTGATTTCATCATAGAAGTCTATAAGGTTAGTCAAACATGACTTACCCTTGATAAAACCATGCTGACTGCTCTTGATGACCCCCATGTCCTTGATATGCCTAGAGATAGTGACAAGAACAAGTTGTTCCATCACCTTTCCAGGGATGGAGGTGAGGCTGACCGGTCTATAGTTACCCGGGTCCTCCTTCTTGCCCTTCTTGTAGACTGGTGTGACATTTGCTGTCCTCCAGTCCTCAGGCACCTCTCCCGTTACCCATGACTTACCGAAGACGATGGAGAGTGGCCTAGCAATGACCTCCGCCAGCTCCCTCAGCACCCTTGGATGCATTCCATCTGGACCCATCAACTGATCCTTAACCCAATCCTCATCTACCATGGCAAACTCCTCCATTATCTTGACTTCTTCTGGGGCTATATGAATCTGGGGCTCGTGGGGAAAGTCTGCAGGAGTAAAGACAGAGGCAAAGAAGGCATTCAGCACCTCTGCCTTCTTTATCCTCTGTCACCAGGGCTCCCACCTCATTCAACAGTGGGCCAATATTGCCTCTAGTGTCAGCTTTGTTAGCTATGTATTTGAAAAAGCCCTTTCTATTATCCTTAACCTGACTTGCAAGGGTAAGTTCCAAGGAGGCCTTAGCTTTCCTAATTGCCTCCCTACATCCTCTGACAACAGCCCTATATTCCTCCCAAGTGACCAGCCCCTCCTTCCATGACGCTGCTGTCACAGTGCCCCGGGGCAGTATAACAGGGGGTATCCTCCCGTGTCCTGCTGCCAGAGCTGGCCTGGGGGCAGCCCGGAGACATGCCAGGGGAAGTCCTGGACGAGCCGGTAGGATTACTTGGAGGGGGCTGAGGGAGGAAGACCGGAGGTTGGACGCTGCTGCTGGAGATGATGAGCACCATCAACAACACATGGAGGTGCCCGGGGGCAGCAGCTGTAGGGAGTGAGATGCAGGGATGTTGCAAGGGGTACCAGTGCTTTGGAGCACTCGCTGGTGTCCTGCCAGGTGCGGGGAGGATCCTTGTCCCCAAGGTCGATCAGGCCGGGGATACGTGGGCACTGTGGGAAGCCCCTGAGATGTCTCCGTGTTGAGGGAGCACAGGGCTTGGG
Source organism: Hemiprocne comata (assembly GCA_020745705.1). Lineage (NCBI taxonomy): Eukaryota > Metazoa > Chordata > Aves > Apodiformes > Apodidae > Hemiprocne > Hemiprocne comata. Next base: position 63,659,491 of record CM036587.1, on the reverse strand, counting down.
CACCTCCTGGGAGGCGTGACCAGCTCTTGGGCCGAGGAGGCCGGTCTTGCTCACATGCTCAGGGAACAGCCGATGGCCAGCTCTGCTGGGGTCAGGAAGGAATTTTCCCCCGGGGCAGATTGGCCCTGGTCTCCGGGGTTTTTTTGCCTTCCTCTTTCTCGTGAAACCCTGCAGAGATCAGTTCTTTGGCCTCTGCCACTTGATGATTTCATCAGTGTTGGGAAAGAAAGTGTGGCGGACCGATATCAATGGTTATCGGCTGTCAGGCTGCTTCCGCCACTATCCCTTCCCCCCCCTCCTTCTCGGCGGGGAGCAGAGAGGTTCGTGGATGGGACCGTACCTTAGAGGGTGGAGTGGAACGCCCCCCTCCCTCACGCTCGCAAAGACCGATATGTCGCTCACACACTCGGAGGTTTATTGAAGGACCAAGGCTCGGGGAAGGTTATCTAGGTATATATCAGGGGTCTATGGAGTTCGTAAGTGCACTCCCCGCGGAAGAGGTGTGGGAGGATTAATGTAAGGGAAGGGTAGGACGTGAAGCCTGAGTGTGTAAGTTAACTCGTGTTACCCCTTCTGTAGTGAAGATGTAACCCATGTCCGGGGAGCCAGCAGCGGCGGTGACGGGACGAGCCCGCGGCGGCGGGGCGTGCCCGGCGCCGTCCTCTCTGGCAGGCGCAGCCCTGTAGACACCACGGCACGACAGTCTTCCCTGGCACCGGCGAGCAGCAGCAGGCAGCGATCCAGGCTCCGCTTCGAGCGGCGAGCAGGGAGGCAGCGAGTCCCCGGCTCCGCTTCGGGCGGCAGGGCGAGGGGGGGAGACGATTCCCCCGCGGGCGAGCACCGGCCCCTCCTGCGCGCAGCCGCACTCCGACAGGTGGCTCGGTGGGTCCAGCGGCTTCACCGGCACAGCCCGCCTCCCTTTAGATAACGTCCTCCTTTAGTATGTGGCCGGGTGCCCAGTCTCTCAGGGGGAGCCTGCTATCTGTATTCCTGCCAGGGCTGTTTCAGTCTGTCCTTGGCTGCAAGAGGCACTTCGCTGGCTTGAAAGGCATTCCGTTGCGTGGGGGGAGAACTAGTCCGTTCCCCACAGAAAGTCTAATAGAAGTGATGATGTTTGTGATTTAGCTGAAAATTCAGTCTTTGGTGTGGGGATTTTGGTTATGAAGAGATCATGTGTTCACGAGAGTTCTCTGTTTCTGCATGTGCTGTGGAATGCAGCCTGTCAACAACTAAAATCAGGTAGAGCAGTGGTTGTCCTGTGCAGATCTCTTAAGGATGGTTCAATATTAGCTTTCTGGTATGGGTGAGATGGAACTGTGGGCATTGTGCTTGAAGCTTTGAAGCTTATTTCAATTCTTTCTCCATCTGCAAGCACTGTAAATCTAGGTACAGAGAGTAAGGAATTGTTTTCTGCTGGGTTAATGACCTGGAATGGCTCCCTGCAGGCTGATGAGTGCTGGAGCCAGGGAGAGCGAGGCAGTGGGAGAGCATGGCCAGCATGGTTGCTGGTGAGTGCAGGACTATGGTGACCAAACCCACAGCAGCTCCAGAGGGATGGTCTCTTCCCAGAAGGTTCCTCAAAACCTACACTATGGCAGTGTCCTCCAACCCAGTCTTCTATAGGATGCTAGCAAGGTTTCAGGAGGCATCTCCAGTGCCTGGCAAGCTCCGCTTTCAGAGAGATGTGTGCTTTCAGAATTGTAGAGGTGTCTTGGCTATTACTTTGCTGACATCTCTGCCTGGTATAATAGGAGCATGACTTGCATGTGTCACAATTTACATTTTAGCTGTTAAAATTGATCTGCATCCCTGTCATCTCCCTCTGATTCCAAGTACAAGCACTACCTTATTCTCTTGCAAATAAATCACTCGCAAGGTACCTCCAGTACAAAATTAATTTCAGACTAATCAGGACAGAATAAACCCTTTTGTGTGATTTTCTGATTGAAAATACACCATGAACGTAGCTCACTGTGACATTTCATATTAAGGCCCCTGACTTGGATATTTTAATCATGCATTTAGTGAAGTAAAACTTTAATGTCAGCGTTTCTAAGGGATAGGTAAGTAAGGTTTGGATGATCTCACTGCCAACGATTTCTCTGTGTTGAAGATAAGATTCGACAATGTATCTAGTGCTGGGTGGTTTCACAAAAAGGTACAGTCTGGCCTGTCAGCAAGGCATTTTAGGCCCCTGCGTTGTCAAGAGGCAGCACGTCTCTTCTCTAGTGTTCAGCGTGTGTCATTTAGCAGTGGTGAAACAGAAGCAGTGATGAGATGGTGATAATTAGTTACAGGTCATACATGCTATGAACATTCTATTCCTTCTTTCATGAGCTGAAAAGTCTAATTGCTTTCATACAGATATTGTGTGAATCCAAAGTATTCCTCCTGAAACAAAACCAACCAGCCAGCTTTGTTTAAACAAAGTGCTTTCTGCTTCACTGCAAATCTAAGGAAATGTTTTTTCATTAGGTTTCCACAGTTCTCTCAGGCTTCTGTGAAACCTTGATAGAATAGTTGGACAAACAAAATGTGATGCTTAAGATGAGCACAAAGCTTTTGATATTTGTTAGTATCTCCTCAGTGTCAGGAAATGGTAAATAAATAGTATTGCATGTCCTTTTTGAAGGCCAGTAATGAAGTGTTTTAATACCAGTGGTTTTAATCTCATTTTAGTTTAAGATCAATTTAAAAACCCCTGTGAATAGGTGGCAAATTGCCAGGTACAAGCTGTATGGTAGCAGCAAAGTGGTAATCAGGAATATTCACTACTTCAGTGGATAAGCAGAGAACGTTAGCTATTAAAAAGCTCAACCAGAATTGGGAGCAAACGGCATTTCGAAATGCACACAATACTGGGGGACTGCTGCCATCTTCTGGGATGCAAAGCAAAGACATGTCAATACTACACCATGAATCACAGAATCACAGAATTGTCAAGAGTTGGAAGGGACCTCTAGAGATCAACTCTCCAACTGAAGTAGGATAACCTAGAGCACATTACTGAGGACTGCATCCAGGCGGGTTTTGAATATCTCCAGAGATGGAGACTCCACAACCTCTGTGGGCAGCCTGTTCCAGTGCCTTGTCACTCTCACGGTAAAGTTTTTTTTCTTATGCTTGAATGAAATTTCCTGTGTTCCAGCTTGTACCCATTACCCCTCGTTCTGTCACTGGGAACTACTGAGAGGAGCCTGTCTCCATCTTCCTTATACCCACCCTTTAGATACTTGGATACATTGATAAGGTCTCCCCTCAGCCTTCTCATCTCCAGGCTAAAGAGTCCCAGCTCTCTCAGCCTTTCATGATAAGAGAGATGCTCCAATCCCCCTATCATCTTCATCACCCTCCTCTGGATGCTTTCCAGTAGTTCCCTGTCTCTCTTGAACTGGGGAGCCCAGAACTGGATGCAGTATTCCAGATGTGGCCGCACCAGGGCAGAGTAGAGTGGGAGAACGACCTCCCTTAACCTACTGGCCATGCTCTTCTTTATGCAACCCAGGATTCCGTTGGCCTTCTTGGCCACAAGGGCACACTGCTGGTTCATGGATAATTTACTGTCTACCAGGACTCCACGATCCTTCTCCTCAGAACTGCTTTCCAGCAGGTCCACCCCTAACCTATATTGGTGCTTGGGGTTCTTCCTTCCCAGGTGCAGGACCCTACACTTGCTCTTATTGAACCTCACGAGGTTCTTCTCTGCCCAACCCTCCAGCCTGTCCGGGTCACGCTGAACGGCAGCACAGGCCTCTGGAGTGTCAGCCACCCCTCCCAGTTTGGTATCATCAGCAAACTTGCTTAGGATACACTCTGTCCCCTTGTCCAGGTCATGGATGAATACATTGAACAAAACTGGACCGAGTATTGATCCCTGGGGGACACCACTGGTTACTGGCCTCCAACTCGACCCTGATCCATTGATCACCACGCTCTGAGTTCTGTCACTCAGCCAGCTCTCAATCCACCTCACTGTCCACTCATCAAACCCACTCTTCCTGAGTTTCCTAATGAGGATGTTATGGGAGACAGTATCAAAAGCCTTGCTGAAGTCAAGGTGGATGACATCCACTGCTCTCCTCTCATCTACCCAGCCAGTAATGACGTCATAGAAGGCAATCAGGTTGGTCAAGCACAATTTCCCTTGGGTGAATCCATGCTGACTTCTCCCAATGACATTCTTCGCTTTCATATGTTTTGTGATGACGTCCAGAAAGATTTTCTTCTAGCACCTCCCCAGGGACAGAGGTGAGACTAACTGGCCTGTAGTTCCCTGGGTCCTCCTTCTTGTCCTTTTTGAAGACTGGAGTGACGACACTAGCCCTCCTCCAGTCCTCAGGCACCTCTCCTGTTCTCCATGATCTTATCTCTTATCTCTGGGGTCCGGGATCTAAGAGGGCTGGCTTTTGCAGTGAAGACAGAAGCAAAGAAGGCATTCAACAACTCCGCCTTCCCTGTGTCATCAGTCACAAGGGCACCTGCCTCATTTGTCAGTGGGCCTACATTTCTTCCTTTTTTTATTCATGTACTGGAAGAAACTTTTCTTGTTGTCCTTGACACTCCTCGCCAGCTTTAGTTCCAGGTGGGCCTTAGCTTTCCTCATTGCAGCCCTGCATTCTCTGATATCATTCCTGTATTCCTCCCAAGGGACCAGACCTGTTTTCCATGTTCTGTAAATTTTCTTCTTTCCTTGGATTTTTTTTCCAGGAGACCCCTACTCATCCATGCAGGTCTCCTACCTTCTCTGCTTGATTTCTTTCTCATTGGGATCCACCGGTTTTGAGCTTGGAACAAGTGGTGTTTGAAAGTTGCCCAGCTTTCATGGGCATCCGTACCTTCCAGAGCCTTGACCCATGGTATTCCACCGAGTAGATCTTTGAAGAGGTTGAATTTTGCATTCCTGAAGTCCGGGGTTGTAGTCTTGTTCATTTCTCTCCTACTTGTACTTGCAAGAACAGAAGATGTTCAGCATGTTAGAGGTGGAATAATCCGAAATTCCTGAGGGCTGGCTCAGTTGCCCACGGTTTCTTGTGCCTACTGTAATCCATTTCCTCACCGTTTTCCTATTTGACTGCTAAAAACCAGGTTACCATCATTTTATCAGTGCAGAAAATGATACTCCTATAATTTAAGCTGTGGGGAAGAGGCTTATAAGCACTTGTTGCATTCTACTTCTGGGGTGCTTCTCAGATTAATCCCACTGGAAGGGTGCAATTTTTGTCATTTATATCACGCTGATTGAAGTGGCTTGTCCTGGTTCATTATTAGGGCTTCCTAAACTACTGTGGTAACACAAACATATCCTTCAGTAGATGTATGTGTGTGTGATGCATTTTGTAGTAACTTCATTGCCTATTTCAGGCCTTTTCTGCTTTGGGAAGGGCTTCAAGCAGTGACAAGTTGACTGATTTCCTTTTTACTTTTTTTTTTTTTTACTATTTTTACTTTTTTGTAAACTGGCTATGTGTTCTATGTGTGTGTTTATCCTGTAAGCCAATTCTGAAAGTATGTCATATGAATTCAACGCTCAGTATGTAAACTGATTTGTTCTGTCATGACTGACAACAAAGAAGTGTTTGCCATCTCCTCAAGTGAGCATAATTCATTATCAATGAGGAGGCAAATCAAAAGAAGTTGCCTAGCACCAGGCTCCTCATGGACACGTTATGATTTAGGACCACAGCAAGTAAGTACAGTTAGGACCCTTAATTCTTCCCAGGGGTATAGCACTCATTTTAGAAACAAACTACAACCCCTGCCCAACCTCAAGGAACACAGCGCTGCTGCCTGCTCTCTTAACTATTAGCCTGGGGCAGAGGGAAACCTGGGATCCTTGTATCAGTTTCACCAGTTTCTCCCTGTTCTCTCTCCACTTCAGGCTGGATGTCTCCCAGCCAGAAACGCTGATGGCCTCCTGGGCTTCTTTTATGGGACAGTGCAAGCAAACAAACACAAAACATTACCTGTTCAAAAACTCTGCCCACTGGGGGTGTGTGTCAAGAGAAAAACTGCAGCTGTCTAGCAAGAGAAATGAGATCTCAGGTGGCTTTTTGGGACAAGGCTGACAAATGCCTGTCGTGCCAGCTCTCTAATGCTTGGCACCCTGCCTTGAGCTTATCTTTGCTGTTAATCCTGGCCATCAATCTTGCTGCTCCTGAGGCTGACTGTTCCTATAAGAAACTACTTGACTTCTGCCCACTCGCTGCCTCCGACTCGTAAAAGATGTTTCAATGATCTTGGAGCAGCTAAGAACATCTACCTGCTGGCACAGGTGAAGTAGTCCCAGGTCTTGAAGAAGTCATCGCCCATGCTCAGGTGAGACAGCAGAGGAAAGCTGTTATGGAGCCTGAAGGTAATCTGAGCGTGATTCTGTGGTCACTGCCTGGTGAAATTCACCACTCTGTAATAACAATCAAGACCAAAATACTCTGGGACAAGGTCTGTGCAACATTTAACTGTAGGTAAGATCCCATTCTGTTAGAAGTCCCTGTGCATTTCCTCATCCCACCAGCCAAAAGGAGCTGCAGCCTGGCAGTTCTGAATGAGGGGGTTTATTAGTTATGTGGTGCAATTCCTATGGTATAGAACTATTGTTTGTGATGTCCCAGGGTCACGTTACGCTTTGAGGAAAGTAACTGATTTTTACTATGATGAAAAGCCACAGAAAACCAGTCTTCTGTGTTTGTCCTGTTGGCACACTATTCAGTAGAGAGTTTCTTTAATATTTACAATTTGGCATTTACACTACTTGCTCCATTTTTAACTGTGTTGGACTGAGATTGTTTAACAGGAGAACCTGTGTTTCCGTAACTCGGTGGAGAACAAGCTGTCCGTGTCACCCAAGTTATGTTGTGTCCCTTGGAAACATGAAATACGATTGAAATAAGTGTAGCTGTATAAATAATTTCTTGACTGGTTCCCTTTGAATCTTATGCAAACTGCTCCGTACATTCTGACGTTAATGTTTTTAACGGGTATTCGGATGTTGGCAGCATTGTTATCTACAGGGAGGAGCAGAGTTAATTGCTTCAGGCTGTCCCAACATGTTTGCTTTAGAGCAGAGCAACGTGATTTCTCGCTGCGCTTCTGTTTCCGAGCAAGAGATGTAGAGTCTGTCAAATGCTTCAGAGATGACCTTGGAGCTGTTCGTAGGAGTACAGTGCATAACACGAGGAGGCATCAATTCCTAGAGCCCATTCCTAGAGAGCTCTCTACTTCCTGAGAATACTGAGACACACATTTAGTGTAGTAGTAGCAGAGAAATGTTGGTGGACTTTGTTTTGTTTCTTCAGCTGATATAACTGGAAAAGGAGAGGCAAACTGGAAAGCAAATTCATTAAAATGTACTGGATAGACTAGAGTGGCTCAGCAGCAGCAAATCCTCAGGAGTGCCACCCCTTCCTTGCCTGCTCCCCCTCAGAAGTAGTTGTACCTGATAGGGATGGTCTGGCTGATGGAACCTGAGCTGCTCTGGCAGAATGTGGGGTCTCAGTCCTGGTTTCCCCAGAGGGTGCCTCATTGTTGCTAGAGGGTATCATGCAGCCAGGATAGGTCGTGTTCTGGGAACGCTGCAAGGTTTCCTCTGGATTCCCTTGCCTGGACAGAAAAAAATCAAGAAAAAAGGGAGTGGGGGAAATGGATTTAACGTTTTTTTTTGGTTTTTTTTCAGATTTGTGTATCTGTTCAGTTCTAAACAAGCTGTTTGTTTTGAACAAGGTATTTTGAAATAGGCAAACTGCTCCTTTGGGGAAACGTTGTATACTTTTACTGAAGTTCTTTTTTGCTGCTAAGAAATTCAACATAAACTTTCATTTGATCTTAAGATGGGCATTATTGAAAAAGTGAAGGAAATTCTGTCACCGTCTATTTGGATGCTTCTAAAAACTACTTTAATGAGACATTATAAGTAATACTAAATATCACCAAAGCATAAATATATTGTCCTTTATGTTAGGCGGCAAAAACTCCCGGTGCACATCCATAAAGGAGCAGAGGGAGACAATGGTGGGTGGAGGGAGCCCAAAGAATACGCTGCCTGGTTCCTCCCAGGCCCATCCCAGAAGCCATCAGCCCATCAAAGGCCCATCTCCGTAAGCTCAGAGGAGCACAAGGGTACACAAAGGCAGGCAGGAACCCACACTGTGGACTCAGAGAAGGGGACACCTGGTTGGGTCCCTGCCAGGGCTGTCCTAGGAGAGCTGCAGCCCCAGTGTCTCAGGTGTGATACCCATCAGGATGAGTCAACCCTGGTGGAGCACCTTTTGAACTAAGGGAGGTTGCTGGCTAGGGGAATGGGGGGGACACATGGCAAGAACATTTTGGGATTGCACAGGACTCCTTATGGGATGCTGTCGCGGACCGATATTAAAGGCTAACGGATGTCACAGATGCTTAGCGGAGAAACCAAAGGTGAGGCAAGGGGAGGGATTTAGACAATTTGAGGAGGAACAAGTGTGGGAAAAACAGATGGATAAGGGAATAAAAGGACTCATGGCATGTGAGCCATGCCCTGCTCCTAAGAAGTCTGTCATGTCGCAGCCTAGCTGCTGGGGAGATCCACCTTGCAGGCATGGGTGTATCACCAGTTGAGCTCCCCGGGATCCACCTCCAAGGCACCACTCATGTCCTGGCTCTCTCGGGCTCTCTTGCCTATCGCACAGCTCTTCCCTTGGCTCTGAGTCAAACAGAGCCCAAAGAGTGACAAAATGAGTAAAGAGTGAAATAAAGTGACACAGAGTCAGGCAGAGCCCAAAACGAGTTCTGGTAGAGCCTAAATGGAGTCCAGGAAGAGGAGGCCAGGAATAATAGGCCAGGATGGCCTCGGGTGGTGGGAAAAGGTGCATTCAAAGGTGCATTCAAAGGTGCATTCAGGCTGCTTTTGATATAAGGGAGCAGGAGTAAATGTAGCCCTTTCTACAGCTTCTTAATGGCCTCATTTGTCATTTAACATTCTCTCCTGGTGGTGTTGGTAGGTAAAGATTTACAAACAGAGTGACCAGGACCAGCTCTGTGTGGAACACAGAGCAATGAGAATGGAGGGTCCCCATTGTTAGATGCCCAAGACCGTATTTTGTGGGTAACTGTTGTTTAGAAGCAGGCTCTGGAACAGGAGGAAAAATTGACCAAGATTGGAGAAAAGGTTCATGGTAGCTGATAGAATGAAGATATAACCTCTGGTTACCTTAGTTAATTTTAATGTTAAAAATCACCCCCCTTTGTGAATAATGAGCATGCTAATCTGGTAACCAACCTAATTGTTTTAAACAGGAGCTTAGATGCATATACATAGAATTAGGAGTGGTAGATGAATCATTGGTAACTGATCATGTATTTTGTGGTGCTTTTCTGCTGTTACTCTTTCCTACAGCAGACCTTGCTGGTGTGCCGAAAGGTGCCCTGGCTGAGGTGAAATGCCTGGCCCCCTGCACTGCAGACTAGAAATAAAAACAAGTATCTCGACTCTGTGTGTTGGCTGGCTCTTTGCACGCCGGGTGAAGAACCCAGATGTGGGACAACACGGGGACCAAGGACAGGATCACCTTGTCACAGACAGAGGGACAGGCGAGTACGATGGTGTACAGCGGACTCCGCACTGTGCACCCTGCTTCAGCTGGCCCTGCCTTTAGCAGGGGGTTGGATGAGACCACCCCCAGAGGCACTTCCAGCCTCAACTGTTCTGCCATCAGAACTGTCACAGCGTCACTGACCGTACCCGATGGATGGCGCAGAACTGCGGAGGTGTAAGAAATGAAGCGAGGAAGGGAAGAGACCGGCATTGCTGAGTCAAGACCTGCTGGCCACACCAACAGGGAAGAAGGAACTGCACAGGCAGTTCAAGCAGGGACAGGAATCTTGGGAACAGTATCATGATGCTGCCCAGTTTGGTAGGGATGAGGTCAGGAAGGCCGAGGTGTGGCTGGAGCTGAACTTGGCAAGGGATGCAGTGAGTAACAAGAAGGACTTCTACAGGTGTATCAATCAGAAAAGGAAGGTTAAGGAAAGCGTGTGTCCTGCACCCCCATGAGCAAGCATGGCAAGCTAGTACCAACAGACGAGAAGTTCTCAACAACTTTTCTCTTGGTCTTCACTGGCAACCTCTCTCCTCAGAGCTCCCAAGCTGAAGGACCACAGGACAGGGACCAGGAAGACAAAGTTCCTTCCACTCTAAGTGAAGACAAGGTTTGTGACCACCTGAGGAACCTGAACGTACATAAGTCGATGGGACCTGATGAGATGTGTCCCAGAGTGCTGTGGGAATTGGCTGATGTAGTTGCCCATAATACTTGAAAAGTTGTGGCAGTCAGGTGAAGTCCCTGGTGACTGGGAGAAGGGAACCATTACACCCATTTTTAAAAGGGGGAGAAAGGAGGAGCCTGGGAACTACTGACCTGTCAGCCTCACCTCTGTGCCTGGGAAACTCAGGGAACAGATCCTCCTAGAAGCTCTGGTAAGGCACGTGTAGGACAGGGAGGTGATTCGAGAGAGCCAGCGTGGCTTTACTAAGGCCAAGTCCTGCCTGAACAACCTAGTGGCTTTCTGCAATGGAGTGCCTGCATCCGTGGACAAGGGAAGAGCAAAAGATGTAATCTATCTGGACCTTGACACAGAATCGACATGGTTGGAAAGGACGCCTAAGATCACCTAGTTCAACGGGCTGAGGCGGTGGAGGGGGTTGCGGTGGCTGTGCCGACCGTGGCGGGGCGCCTCTTGCGGACCCGCTGGGGCATCGTCCCGTTCGCCGGCGCGGCCCCGGGGCCTGGGGCCGGGGCGGGGCGGGGGGAGGCGAAGGGCGGAGGTTGTGCGGGGCAGGGCGGCGGCGGCCCTGCGCGGAGCGCCAGGGAAGGAGCAGTCCCGGGGCTCTGCATCTCCATTCTGTCCCTATGACACCTCACCCTGGGCTCGGGGGTTTTCCTTTTGACTGGAGGGAAGCCGAGTACCGGCTGAAGGTGACCCAGCCAGCCATCGGGAGGAAACACACCCCTTGGAAGCCAGTGCTTCATCCTCTCAGCTGCTCTCCAGTGCTTCAGTTTTACTGCAGGCAGCCGTCTTTTGGCAAGTGGCTTTATTTGCCTTTAGAAACCCCCTGAGTGGACTTCTTGTTTGGTTTTTTAAATCAATTTCTAGTAGGAACTGATCCCTTGGGCTATTCCTTGCACAGTTCTGGGGGCTTCCATTGCCCCGAGTCAGATAAGCGTGTCAAAAAATTAAGACCTGAAGTACCAGAGCAGGAATCTAACTCCCATAGGAAAAACGCTTTGTGGGGCCAGAAGTTTTAAGGGCCAGGCCAAGGCAGGGGACTTACCGTGGTGAGTGGCTGTCGCGGACCGGTACCAATGGTTATCGGCTGTCAGGCTGCTTCCGCGACTATTTCCCCCCCGCCCCCCTCCTTCTCGGCGGGGAGCAGAGAGGTTCGTGGATGGGACCGTACCTTAGAGGGTGGAGTGGAACGCCCCCCTCCCTCACGCTCACAAAGACCGATATGTCGCTCACACACTCGGAGGTTTATTGAAGGACCAAGGCTCGGGGAAGGTTATCTAGGTATATATCAGGGGTCTATGGAGTTCGTAAGTGCACTCCCCGCGGAAGAGGTGTGGGAGGATTAATGTAAGGGAAGGGTAGGACGTGAAGCCTGAGTGTGTAAGTGTACCCGTGTTACCCCTTCTGTAGTGAAGATGTAACCGATGTCCGGGGAGCCAGCAGCGGCGGTGACGGGACGAGCCCGCGGCGGCGGGGGCGTGCCCGGCGGCGAGTTCTCTGGCAGGCGCAGCCCTGTAGACACCACGGCACGACAGTCTTCCCTGGCACCGGCGAGCAGCAGCAGGCAGCGATCCAGACCCCGCTTCGAGCGGCGAGCAGGGAGGCAGCGAGTCCCCGGCTCCGCTTCGGGCGGCAGGGCGAGGGGGGAGACGATTCCCCCGCGGGCGAGCACCGGCCCCCCGCCCGCAGCCGCACTCCGACAGGTGGCTCGGTGGGTCCAGCGGCTTCACCGGCACAGCCCGCCTCCCTTTAGATAACGTCCTCCTTTAGTATGTGGCCGGGTGCCCAGTCTCTCAGGGGGAGCCTGCTGTCTGTATTCCTGCCATGGCTGTTTCAGTCTGTCCTTGGCTGCAAGAGGCACGTCGCTGGCTTGAAAGGCATTCCGTTGTGTGGGGGGGAGAACTAGTCCGTTCCCCACAGTGGCCCTCCATGCTCTCCTGCCTTAGGGCTACTTGTGAACTTGGGATTGTGGACCCAAAGGCTCTGATGTTCCCAACCTACAGTGAACCTACCCTGTGTGGAACTGCTCCCAACTCCACCAACAGCCATGGCAAAGTCCCTGCAAAAACCAGCACAGGTGTTTCAGGCAAGACATTCCACCCCTTTCAGCCTGCTGATCAAAAGATGTGTGCCGGCTCTCACTTGCTGAGGGTAAGTAACAGCTACAGGGACAAAAATAGGTTAAGAAAATGCTAATAAACAAAGGCTGCAGATGTTCTTCATGACACGGTTCCCCATAACGTCCTTCTCCCCAAGTTGGCAAGAAATGGATTTGAAGGATGGCCCATTCAGGGCTTTATTGAAGGTCAGGCTTAATGGGGCTCTCAGCAACCAAGATCAGGTCCCCCTGCTCAAGAGGTCCCTGCTCACTGCGGGGGGGGGTTGCACTAGATGACCTTTAAATCCAGCCCAACGCATCCTATGATTCTATGATTCTACAGTCACCAGTGAGAATAGCCTTACTAGCACAGGCCTTGTACAGTCTGGACGCAGCTCTCGGCTCCTAAGGCTTTTCAAAGCTGACTTTAATTTCGTTTCTGTAAAACAGACGCCACAGAACTTCACCAGGGCACCGCAAGTTGTAGCGGCACTTCGGTACCCGCGTCATGTGGGACTGTGACACGTATTAAAATGACAGCAGCGTATCAGTACACTTCCCTGGGCATATTGTCTCCGTGTCTCCAATTCCAAGACAAAAGCAACCTCCGGCTGCCTCTCTGGCAGAACGGGCAGGAGCTGAGACAGGCCGGCGCCCACCCCCGCTGCCATGCTGGGACTAGCCCTGACCAACCGCTGCCACCGCCCACAGGGTCCGGTCCAGCAGCCCTGACGAGCGGAGGGCAGAGCTGTCGTTCCTCCCCTCCGCTCCGGTCTTAGGCTGGTCTGTCCGCCCGCCCTTCACACGGCTCTGCTCGTGTGGAGTCTGAGGCGGGGGGATTTTACGTGCTCTGTGTCATCGCTAGTTTACGTGCTGCCTTTATTTCTATTTCCCTCCCTCCCCCCGACATGTGCTGGGTAATGTGAGATGTTGTTTATTGCAGGTTGGTGCAAAGCTGGGTGCCCGGTGGACTCCCACCAATCGAGGACTCCTTCCTTGTCCTCCGGGATAGGGTTCTGGTTCTTCTGTTGTTCCCGATTGTGTAAAACAAGTATTTGCACCTCCAAGGCGTTTTCTGTAGCGATGTGAGCACGTATCTTTCCTTTCTGAAAGGTAATCTGAGCCCTTAATTTAGTCAAGAGGTTCCTCCGTAAAAGCAGCAAAGGGGCATTCAGGTATGTGTAAAAATTCCTGAGGGAAGGTCCTGTTTTCCCACCTCACAGCGGAGGGGTTGGAAAAAGCCCTTCATTTCTCTTCTCCCACCTCACAGCGGAGGGGTTGGAAAAAGCCCTTCACTTCTCTTCTCCCTATGGGACCAATAGCTGGCATAGAAAACTTACTTAGAGGCCCCTTGCAAGAGTTTAGAAGAGAATAAGTAGCTTCCTTATCTACCAAAAGATTAACCTTCTCCTTCCCCAGCTTTATTGTAACCAGGGGCTCTGCGGAATTTAATTCTGCCCTCAGTCCCTGTCAGTCTCAGCCCCTACCACGATCTCTTGCCAGTATTTCAGAGATGGGATCTAATTCAGACCTAGAGGGGCTGTTTTGCCAGGGATCCAGGGACAATCCCTTTTCCAACACCCTTCTTGTTTACAATACGCACACTGATTTAACCCTAACGGGGCTCGATCTCAATGATCCCTCACAGACCATGATCTTAGACCTCTCACTCTGCCCTGGCCTCTGCTTTTTGCTTGCAAGGACACCTGCAAGTGTGTTACTGTTATCCAGGGCTGACTGACCTATAAACAGCATGTCAGGCATACTTCCATTAGCTTCAGGGTCCAAATCTATCCATTTTCTGGCAGCCTCACACAGCCTCTCGAAAGAGATTGAAAGCTCCTTGTCAGACCCCTGTCTAACCTCACATACAAGTTTTTGATTTACGAGTCCCATGCTGAAGCCCAGACAAGATTAATTGCTGATATCGCCTACATCTATCCAGGTCCCTCCCAGAGTTAGGATTCCTTCCCGGGTTCTCCCTGGGCACAACCTGCTTAATGTCATTTTGCGGGTATTCATGATCCCTTCTTTAGCTTTTTCCAAAAACTATTTGCTTTTCCTCATTAGTGAAGAGGATTTCTAAAAATGCCTGGATATGCCCCCCAGTGGGGTTATCTGTTATCATGGTGGTTTTGAGTAGCTCAAACATTTTCTCTGGATTAACTCGATACGGCCCCACAGACTGTTTCCAATGTAGCAGGTCCAAACAAAGCACATGCACATGAACAAGTTGTCCCTCTTCCGTATCCTCCAGTCACCCACTTACCCCCTGTTCACTCCCCAGGTCATTGCCAGGGTGGAAAGGAGGAGCTGAGGATACCAATAACTGCACATCTCCTACATCCTCCTCCCCTTCCACCAACTCACAACAACCTTTCTTACGAGTTCTCAATCCTGCGTACTCCAGGCCAAGCACAAGTGAAACAAGGAGACTTGAGTTTTATCAATGACACAAGCAAAACAATGAGACTTCTAACAACTACCAAATCACCAAAGCTGGAGGCCAGGCAGCCAGAGCTCCCCTCCGGTGGCGTGCAGCAAGTCAAGGGCCAGTCTCAGTCGGGGGTACCATCTGGGTTGCCAGAAAACTGTTACTGTTTTATGTTAGCTCCCAAAACACAGGCAAAGAGACTACGTTTAGGGAGGAGACATTGTTATTTATTGAAGCTTTGAACAAAGCTGAGTGCTTGGTGCCTTCCCACAAATCAAGCACAGCAAAGGAGAAGTTTTTTCATGACATACTCATACACAAAATGATAAAGTTAGTAAGCTTCCAAGTCCATCCTCCCTGCAGTGATTGGTTAGCCCTTATAATATGTTTACATCACTATTTCCACTCTTGCGCATGCTCAGGGGAAGGGTCTTCACCTGGGCAGGGGCCTTTTTGAGCTGGGGGTGCGATTCTCAGTATTATAATGACATTATAATGAGCAGCGTTCACCAAAAGGACACAATTTCACAAGTTCTGTAACTCCAACCGCCCAAGACTGGTTCAGTAGTCAACCTCTCCTCGATCTTAGTTCTTTTTTATCACATCCTGCATTCCTTAGCTCCAATGGACCTTGAGTCTTCTTGACAAGTTAGTGATGTACAAGAAACACCCTCGAAATGCCTAAATTGTTTCTTCCAGGTCTCGTTATTGCAGGATGTCCTTGCCCAGACCTAACTGTGGGACTAATAATTGCGTGCCTTTCTGACTACAACTGTTAACTTGTACATACAGAGCACAGCTTATACAAAATAATCACATCATTCTACATTTCTGAGCTCTTTCCCAACACTGGCAGATTGGTTCCACAAGCCCTTGGTCGTCTTGAGAGCTGAGCTGAGCTGAGCTGAGCTCTCTCAGGAGCTAGGTGAGAACTGTTGGGAAGAACTTCTGTCTGCACTGACTCTGATTCAAAATCTGAGTTAGGAGTGAAGAAAAACTGAACTTTATAGCTCAGTTGTCACCATCCTGTGCCATGTATTGTGTTCAAGGTATTTGCTACCCACTTACACAGCTGCAGAGGATGATATAGGCCTTATTCCAGCATGCAGTTTAGTTGATGGCTATTGGAGCTATTTACCAGACACTTCATGTACCTTCTGGAAAGCAGTAGCCTGTAAAACTCTCATGCTTAAGCATCAGTAGAACACACATCGTCTATACATTCTGCAGGCAACATACATCCATACTTGCTCTGTGTGAAAGTGATAATGTTGCCACAGACTGAAAAGACATCCCTTCAAGGCAAGTTGCAAGAGTTTTGTCTGAATTAAAAATGACACTGTCAAGCAGTATTCTTAATATTACGAAGCAGTTGTAGTTCAGTTACTGCTGTTTTGTTTTTCCTGCTAGGGGAGTCAGTCTTAGCAATAAAAGCTTTTATCTTATTTTGGTTTTGCTCTTGAAAAATCTGATGCTTCTTTTTCTTGATGCGTATCTATTCCTAGGCCTTTCTTACAACCTTCCATCTCTAAATGGACTCCTGAATGCAATCTAGTTTATACTCTAAGAGCAGACATGGAGAGTGAAGTTCCTTCTGATGCACCAAAGAAACCCAAGAGTCTGAGGAGGATCCTCTTGAACCCTGAGCCTACTAGGACACCCAAAAGCGTCACTGCAGCAGTGGAGATGATTACTAGTAAAGTAAGCAATGAGATCTCTCCCTTGTGTGGTGATCCTCAAAAGCAGAATGACATGAATGGCAACCGAACAGACCAAGACAAAAGTATTGCAGTGCCAAGAAAAGGCAAGAGCCAGCAGGCTGGTCCTTCCTATACTCAACATTGTCCTGATAAAGAAAACCAAGGCATCTCAGGATCAAAAAGGCATCGAGAAGCATTGAGTGTAGACAATGATTCTTCTCTGAAAGACTGTATCTCTTTGCTTACGTTTAGCCTACATTTTGGAGACTCTGACACAGTAACTTGTGATGAAGAAAAAGATGCACCTGTAAGACACCCTCAGGCAGTGCAGAATCCTACAAGGAGAGCTCCTAGTGCAAGGCCACAAAAGCGGCCTCGGACTGAGCCAGACTCTGGACCTGGGTTGTTAATGAAAAGGTGCTGTTTTCACAGCAGTTCTTTAAGAAGGCTTCCATATAGGAAGAGATTTGTTAAAACAAGTTCTTCACAGTGAACACAGAACCAGAAGAATGAATTCTGAGGCAGAGGAAAAGGCAGGCAGTGTTAGCTCTAAGAAAGTATGCTTTACTACCCAGCTCTGGCAGTTCCAGCGAGAATGATCTCAGGAATGAATCTTCTTCCAGTTCATCGACTGAGGTGGAGGAAGACTTATTTGTGTCACCTGGTGAAAATCACCAGAACAGTACAGCTGCTCCTTCAAGTAAAACTAAATTCCTGAGGTTCTTTTTATTAATGAGCTTTCATCATGTACACTATGCTTTTTCTATGAGTGCTTTGGGAGCAGTTGTTTCTGTGTTCTGATAGAAGTTATCCTGCAAAGAGACTTACTGCAGCAGGGTGAACATCCTACCATAAATTCTCGATGGGAAAAGTACATTCAGAGCTTCCAGTAAAGCTACAGCTAATCTAGAACCTTTCGTGTTAATGTTGCCTGAAGTTGTGGAAAGCAAAATACTGTACAGATACCAACTGATTTACCTAGACAAACTCAATGCAATAACCTAGCAGTTGGTTTACATAGATGTTTCTCTCGTATGTCTTGACAGAGTGTTTGAGGGCCTGCTGGAATGTTTGGAGTAGGGTTTTGAGGGGGAGGGGGTGACTGTGGGGTTTTTAGGTTTGTTTGGGTTTGCTGGTTTTTTTCCCATCTCATGTACAAAAACCTAATTATTAACTGGTGTTGATGGGTCTGAATTGTTGGGATATGCAAACCTGCAAAGTAACATTGCTGCGTTGGATGCACTCTGAAAGAGCAGAATGATGGGTTCCTGTGTCAGGGGGCAATGAAGAACTCCTCAAGGGAAGCACGGTGAAGGGATCACCCACAGAAGGACACCGAAAACCTCCTCAGGGGCAGGCAAGGAATGCACTTCTCCACTGCAGCAAGTGGAGAGGCTCCTCTGGCGCAGTGAGATGAAGGGCTCCATTGGACTGGAGAGGAGAAGGGTTCCTCCAGGACAGTGAGATGATGAGCTAATCAGGACAGCAAGGTGAAGGGATCCTCGGCGGCACTGTGATGAAAGGCCATTGCGGCAAGGGCTCCTCCAGTCCATCACAGCAAAGTGCTCCTCCAGCAAGGAGCAATGAAAGGGCTCCACCAGCAAGGAGCAATGAAAGGGCTCCTCCAGCAAGGAGCAATGAAAGGGCTCCTCCAGCAAGCAGCAATGAAGGACAACTACCAACCCAAGACAACACACTAATGCAAGAAACCACGTGCCATACCAACATGAAATACAATACAGAAAAGACAAGTAGAATACAAAGTAAAATGCACACAAGACAAAATACAGTACAAAATACACTACAAATGATACCGTAGCATACATACAATACCTACAAGAAATGTCATACCAGACAGTACATACAGGACACAGGACAAAACAAACTACAGTACCAGAGAAAACACAATCCATGCAATTCAGCACCTACAATTCAACATACAAAATATTCCGTAATACCAACAACACAACACGATAAATGCCATACTATAGAACAAGACACGGACAACAGGATAAACACTGTACCAGACCACACAAGCAACACCAAAGCAACCCAACCGCTGTGCAATGCCTACAAGACAACGCAAGACAGCGTACAATACGTGCAACACAGACAAGACAATCACCAATAGAATACAATACTTACC
This sequence comes from Hemiprocne comata, assembly GCA_020745705.1. Classification (NCBI taxonomy): domain Eukaryota; kingdom Metazoa; phylum Chordata; class Aves; order Apodiformes; family Apodidae; genus Hemiprocne; species Hemiprocne comata. The sequence goes on along the minus strand of CM036587.1, from coordinate 63,640,856 downwards.
ACACAATATAGAACAAGCCACACAATATGAACTATAGAACACAATAGAAACTGCAGAAGGATAAAAAATAAACCATGAGAGAAAGACGATAAAAAAGACGGTCTCATACAAAATGCATCACAATACTTGAATGGAATACAACACAAGACACACCATCCATGAAATAACATACAAACAATGCAACAGAAAACACAAGACATACAGTACAAACCATAATATTACACATAACATACTCACAAGAAATACAATGCCCACAATAAACACAACCCATAAAATACAACAGATAATAAAATAACTACATTATTAAACACCAAAGCAGACAAGACAAAACAACACATACAGCACAAAATACAATCCAGTACAAAATACAATACGTAACAAGTAATAAAAACACACACCAGAAAATAAAAGACATCCCATACCAAGCATGGAATCATAGAATCGTATAATCATAGGGTTGGAAGGGACGTTGCATATCACTGAGTCCAACTCCCCTGCTGCAGCAGGAACACCTAGGGCAGATCACTCAGGAACATGTCCAGACGGGTCTTGAAAATCTCCAGAGAAGGAGATTCCACAACCCCTCTGGGCAGCCTGTTCCAGTGCTCCCTCACCCTCATAGTAAAGAAGTTTTTCCTCATGCTGAGGTGGAACTTCCTGTGTTGTAGCTTGGTGCCATTTCCCCTCCTCCTATCACAGGACACCACTGAAAAGAGACTGGCCCATTCTTGACATCCACCCTTCAGATATTTATAGACATTCATAAGGTCCCCTCTTAGTTGTCTTTTCTCAAGACTAAACAGCCCCAGGTCTCTCAGCCCTTCCTCATATGACAGGTGTTCCAGTCCCTTAATCGTCCTTGTAGCCCTCCACTGGACTCTTTCCAGCATATTCCTATCACTCTTGAACTAGGGAGCCCAGAACTGGACACAATACCCCAGATGTGGTCTTACGAGGGCAGAGTAGAGGGGGAGGAGAACCTCCCTTGACCTGCTGGCCACACTGTTCTTAATACATCCCAAGATACTATGGGCTCTCTTGGCCACAAGGGCACACTGCTGTCCCCAGGGATAACTTGTTGTCCACCAGGACCCCAAGGTCCTTCTCCACGGGGCTGCTTTCTAGCAGGTCAACCCCTAATCTATATCAGTGCAGGACTCTACACTTACTCTTGTTGAACCTCATTAGGTTCATCTTTGCCCAACTCTCCAGTCTGTCTAGATCTCGCTGAATGGCTGCACAGCATTCAGGTGTATCAGCCAATCCTCCCAGTTTTGTATCATCAGCAAAAAGACGCTGCCAAATACAACGCAACAGAGACAATACTAAACAGCACACACAATACCCAAAGATACAGGCCACACACCCCCTACAACATAAGATACAGAATACACAATACAATAAAATACACCGTGCAATAAACTGTATCATCATTGGCAACGATGGGCTCCTCCAGGGCGGCATGATGGGATCCACCGGCGCTGTGCAATGAAGGGCTCCTCAGGGGAAGCACGCTGAAGGGCTTCTCCAGTGCAGCAAGCTGAGGGGCTGCTCTGGCACGGCGAGACGAAGGGCTCCTCCACATTGCAGAGATGAAGGGCTCCTCCACATTGCAGAGATGAAGGGCTCCTCCACATTGCAGAGATGAAGGGCTCCTCCACATTGCAGAGATGAAGGGCTCCTCCAGGGCGGTGCGGTGAAGGGCTCCTCCAGGGATGTGCCGCAAAAGGGCTCCTCCGGCATGACGCAACGAAGGGCGCCCCCAGGGCCCCGTGACAAAGAGCAATACAGACAGTACCACACATACACTTCCACTACACAGATAAACACTACACAACAGAAGAGAGAATTGGAGAGAGACAATACATGCAACTCCATCAATACCACAACCTACAATACCTAGAAGACAAAATACCATAGGCAATCGAACACTTGCTACAGTACACGACATGCAATAAAGCACCGTACAAATAAAAACCACAGTACAAAACAATACAGACAACCAATTCATATGAAAAAAAAGACGTGCAACATATTGAAAAAAAGACAATAAATCCATCGCTTCCCATATAGGATAACACAACTCCCATGATCCCATACATGCAATTCGATAACTGACATACCATACCAGACCTCTGGGGCGGGACAGTGATGGGCTCCACTGACATGACAAAAGAAAGGGCTCCTCCAGGGCAGAGCAGTGATGGCATGCTGCAGCAGGGTGCCATGAAGGGCTCCTCTGGGGCAGCCAGATGAGGAGCCACAGGGTGATGAAGGGCCCCCCTGGCACTGGGCAACAATGGGCTCCTTCAGAGCAGCACAACGATGGAATCCTCTGGCGCTGAATTATGAAGGTCTCCTCTGGGACGGGGGAGACGATGGGATCCTCTGGCAATGAAGGGCTCCTCCAGGGACGTGCAGAGAAGGGCACAGCAAGGGCTCCTCAAGGGCAGTAAAGAGAAGGGCTCTGCCAAAATGGCACAATGGAAGGCCTCCTCAGGGGAAGTACAGCAATGGGCTTCTTCGGTACGGCAAGCCAATGGGCTCCTCTAGCACAGCAAGATTAAAGCTTCTCTGCATCAGAGAGACAAAGGGCTCCTCCAAGATGGCGTGGTGCTTCCTCAGGAGAGGCAAAGCGATGGCCTTGCCGGTAAAGCAAGCTGAGGGGCTCCTCTGGCACGCTGAGATGAAGGGCTCCTCCTGATTGCAGACCTAAGGGCTCCTCCGAGGTGAGGCAACAAAAGGGCTCCTCAGGACAGGTGAGATGATGATAGGGCTGCTCGGGATGGCAAGTGAAGGGATGATCGGGGGCATGTTGTGAAAGGCTGCTCCAGGCCATCACAGCAAAGGGCTCCTCCGCAAGGAGCAATGAAGGGCAGCTCCAAGATGTAGTGAAGAACTTCCTCAGGAGAAGCAGAGATGGGCTTCCCTGGTGCAGCAAGCTGAGGGGCTCCTCTGGCACGCTGAGATGAAGGGCTCCTCGGGATGGAGATGTTAAGGGCTCCTCCTGGTCAGCGCGGCCAAGGGCTCCTCCCAGGTGCTGCAGAGAAGGGCTCTGCCAAAATGGCGTGGTGAAGGCCTCCTCAGGGAAAACACAGCGATGGGCTTCTCCAGTGCAGCAAGCCAATGGGCTCCCCTAGCATGGAAAGATGAAAGGCTCCTCTGCATCAGAGAAATGAAGGGATCCTCCGAGGTGAGGCGATGAAGGGCTCCTGCAGGGTGGTACAGTGAAGGACTCCTACAGGGATGCGCCGCAAAAGGGCTCCTCCAGCACGACACGATGAAGGGTTCGTCTGGGGCCTGGCAACAAAGGGCAATATAGACAATACTATACTTTAAACACACGCAGGGCACTCAATACCAAATAGAATCTGATACGTACAACACAATACATGCAACTCTATAAATACCATACCTTACCTCCAGGGGCGGGGCAATGATGGGCTGCACTGACCCAACAGAAGGAACGGCTCCGCTGGGACAGCGCAATGATGGGCAGGGGTGGCAGGTGCAATGAGGGCTCCTCCCAGGCAACGCCATGAAGGGCAGTAAAAACAATACCATACTTAAAACACAGGTACACATGCATACGAGGACTCGCTAGACATGTGTATACACGTCTAAGCCTACACATTGCATGCTCTATATGAAATACACACAACACAACATTCAAGCACACAACACTACACAAAAAGAGATCGGATGCAGACAATACAATACATACACTACAACACTTGGAACTCGATAAATGCCATTGCATACCTCCGGGGCAGTGCCATGATGGGATCCACCAGTGCAGCCAAAGGAAGGGACTTCTCCACGGTAGCAGAATGATGGGTTCCTGTGTCAGGGGGCAATGAAGAACTCCTGCAGGGAAGCACGGTGAATGGTTCGTCTAGGGAAGCACACCAAAGACCTCCTTAGGGGAAGACAGGGATGTGCTTTCCCAGTGCAGCAAGCTGAGGGGCTCCTCTGGCACGCTGAGATGAAGGGCTCCTCCTGATTGCAGACCTGAAGGGCTCCTCCGAGGTGAGGCAACAAAGGGCTCCTCCAGGACAGTGAGATGATGAGGGGCTGCTCGGGATGGCAAGGTGAAGGGATGATCGGGGGCAGTGTGGTGAAAGGCTGCTCCAGGCCATCACAGCAAAGGGCTCCTCCAGCAAGAAGCAAAGGGCTCCTTGCGTGCGGCACAATGAAGGGCTGCTCCAAGATGGCGTGGTGAAGACTTCCTCAGGGGAAGAAAAGTGATGGGCTTCCCCGGTGCAGCAAGCTGAGAGGCTCCTCTGGCACAGTGAGCTGAATGGTTCCTCCGGATGGAAATACGCAGGGCTCCTCCAAGGTTAGGCCACAAAAAATTCCTCAGGGCAGTGAGGTGATGGGCTCCCTCAGGGTTGGAGAGGTGAAGGGCTCCTCCGGGTGGCCAGCTGATGGGCTCCTCAGCGCTGGGCAATGAAGGGCTCCTGCAGGAAGAGCAGGGAAGAGCTCCTCCGGTGCTGCACAATGGAGGGGATCCTCTGGTGCGGAGTGACGATGGCCTCCTCCACGAAAGCGGCACGACGGGATCCTCCGGCACGCAGCAATGATGGGATCCTCCGTGGAGTAGTGATGAAGGGCTCCTCCAGGGAAGTGCAGTGAAGGCCTCCTCTGGCACAGCACGCTGAAGGCTTCCTCTGGTGCAGGTGCGATGGTGGGATCCTCAGGTGCTCTGTGATGAAGGGATCCTCCAGCATGGCACAACTAAGGGCTCCTCCCATGAGGCGCAATGAAGAGCTGCTTTGGGGCAGTGTAACAACTGGCTCCTCTGGATGCAGCATGCTTAAGGGCTCCTCAGGGGCAGCACGAGGAAAGGCTTCTCCGAGGCAGAACGTTGAAACGCCCTGCCGGAGCAGCACACTGCAGGGCTCCTCCAGGGTAAAGGGAGCTTAGGGGGGAAATGAAGGACTGCTCCGGGACCGTGTGATGATGGGCTCCTCCAGGCTGTCATGGTGAATGTCTCCTCCAGCACAACATAACAAAGGACTCCTGCAGGGTGGCGAGACAATGGCATCCTCTGGCACTGTGCTCTGATGTCTCCTCCAGGAGAGCACAGCGCAGGGAAGGCCTCCTCTGAGGCCGCACCATAAAAGGCCTCCTCTGGCATGATCAATGACAATGCATACAATACCATTCTTTAAATACACGTGTACACACTGGACACGGATAGACATGGAAACACGTACACATTCCGTGCCTCGTCTGCTACAGATGCAAGGCAAAAAATGCAATACCAAGTAAAATTAATAAAATACCAAACCCGGTACAATATACAGAGTGCAAGACAATACATGCGGTTCGATGAATACCATGCCATGCGATACACACAAGGCACAGAGGGCGGCAAAATATCATACACAATACAACACCAACTACAGCACACAATGCAAATAGACCACAGTACAAAACCAACTGCAGTACAAGACAAGACAAGGCATAAAATACATGCAATACAGTGAATCCAATACAGTAAAACCATCATGTGCCACGCAGGACAGTGCAACACAAACACAAGGTAAGACAACACCTACAATAGAACGCAACACAAACACAAGGCTCACCATACCATAAGAAACCACAACGCAGAGAACACATGCAAGGCAAGGCAAGGCAAGGCAGACAAAATACAATGCATACAAAACAAGACATACCACAAAATACACACCAAACCTCAGCACGCCAACCATACAACACAAACTGCAGAACACATGGCAATACAAATTACATTACAACCCATGCAGCACAACACAATACATACCAAGCCCTACAAAATACAGGACAGTACCAGATAGGTGAGAATGCACACAGTGCCACACAACACTGTACAGCCAATACAATACAATAAATACCAATGCGTACCAGACAGGACACAGCATACAACAAACACAATACAAAAAGTACAAACACAAAACACACCATACAAAAATACAGTACATACACTGCCATGCAAAATACAAGCCAAAACATACAAAATACAATAAATAGTAAAAAAACAACGCAAAATAGAAAACAATACAGTGCTATACCAAAACTACAATACAAACCAGACATGAAGAGAAATAATATACCATACAATACAGACAGTACACAAAACACACCCCAGCACAATGCACTACAAAACACAGAATACAAAACGCAGTGCAAAACACAATACATACAAAGCAAAATAAGAAATGCAAAACACAACTACCAACCCAAGACAACACACTAATGCAAGAAACCACGTGCCATACCAACATGAAATACAATACAGAAAAGACAAGTAGAATACAAAGTAAAATGCACACAAGACAAAATACAGTACAAAATACACTACAAATGATACCGTAGCATACATACAATACCTACAAGAAATGTCATACCAGACAGTACATACAGGACACAGGACAAAACAAACTACAGTACCAGAGAAAACACAATCCATGCAATTCAGCACCTACAATTCAACATACAAAATATTCCGTAATACCAACAACACAACACGATAAATGCCATACTATAGAACAAGACACGGACAACAGGATAAACACTGTACCAGACCACACAAGCAACACCAAAGCAACCCAACCGCTGTGCAATGCCTACAAGACAACGCAAGACAGCGTACAATACGTGCAACACAGACAAGACAATCACCAATAGAATACAATACTTACCACACAATATAGAACAAGCCACACAATATGAACTATAGAACACAATAGAAACTGCAGAAGGATAAAAAATAAACCATGAGAGAAAGACGATAAAAAACGGTCTCATACAAAATGCATCACAATACTTGAATGGAATACAACACAAGACACACCATCCATGAAATAACATACAAACAATGCAACAGAAAACACAAGACATACAGTACAAACCATAATATTACACATAACATACTCACAAGAAATACAATGCCCACAATAAACACAACCCATAAAATACAACAGATAATAAAATAACTACATTATTAAACACCAAAGCAGACAAGACAAAACAACACATACAGCACAAAATACAATCCAGTACAAAATACAATACGTAACAAGTAATAAAACACACACCAGAAAATAAAAGACATCCCATACCAAGCATGGAATCATAGAATCGTATAATCATAGGGTTGGAAGGGACGTTGCATATCACTGAGTCCAACTCCCCTGCTGCAGCAGGAACACCTAGGGCAGATCACTCAGGAACATGTCCAGACGGGTCTTGAAAATCTCCAGAGAAGGAGATTCCACAACCCCTCTGGGCAGCCTGTTCCAGTGCTCCCTCACCCTCATAGTAAAGAAGTTTTTCCTCATGCTGAGGTGGAACTTCCTGTGTTGTAGCTTGGTGCCATTTCCCTCCTCCTATCACAGGACACCACTGAAAAGAGACTGGCCCATTCTTGACATCCACACCTTCAGATATTTATAGACATTCATAAGGTCCCCTCTTAGTTGTCTTTTCTCAAGACTAAACAGCCCCAGGTCTCTCAGCCCTTCCTCATATGACAGGTGTTCCAGTCCCTTAATCGTCCTTGTAGCCCTCCACTGGACTCTTTCCAGCATATTCCTATCACTCTTGAACTAGGGAGCCAGAACAGAACTGGACACAATACCCCAGATGTGGTCTTACGAGGGCAGAGTAGAGGGGGAGGAGAACCTCCCTTGACCTGCTGGCCACACTGTTCTTAATACATCCCAAGATACTATGGGCTCTCTTGGCCACAAGGGCACACTGCTGTCCCCAGGGATAACTTGTTGTCCACCAGGACCCCAAGGTCCTTCTCCACGGGGCTGCTTTCTAGCAGGTCAACCCCTAATCTATATCAGTGCAGGACTCTACACTTACTCTTGTTGAACCTCATTAGGTTCATCTTTGCCCAACTCTCCAGTCTGTCTAGATCTCGCTGAATGGCTGCACAGCATTCAGGTGTATCAGCCAATCCTCCCAGTTTTGTATCATCAGCAAAAAGACGCTGCCAAATACAACGCAACAGAGACAATACTAAACAGCACACACAATACCCAAAGATACAGGCCACACACCCCCTACAACATAAGATACAGAATACACAATACAATAAAATACACCGTGCAATAAACTGTATCATCATTGGCAACGATGGGCTCCTCCAGGGCGGCATGATGGGATCCACCGGCGCTGTGCAATGAAGGGCTCCTCAGGGAAGCACGCTGAAGGGCTTCTCCAGTGCAGCAAGCTGAGGGGCTGCTCTGGCACGGCGAGACGAAGGGCTCCTCCACATTGCAGAGATGAAGGGCTCCTCCACATTGCAGAGATGAAGGGCTCCTCCACATTGCAGAGATGAAGGGCTCCTCCACATTGCAGAGATGAAGGGCTCCTCCAGGGCGGTGCGGTGAAGGGCTCCTCCAGGGATGTGCCGCAAAAGGGCTCCTCCGGCATGACGCAACGAAGGGCGCCCCCAGGGCCCCGTGACAAAGAGCAATACAGACAGTACCACACATACACTTCCACTACACAGATAAACACACAACAGAAGAGAGAATTGGAGAGAGACAATACATGCAACTCCATCAATACCACAACCTACAATACCTAGAAGACAAAATACCATAGGCAATCGAACACTTGCTACAGTACACGACATGCAATAAAGCACCGTACAAAACAAACCACAGTACAAAACAATACATACAACACAATTCATAGAAAAAAAGACGTGCAACATATTGAAAAAAAGACAATAAATCCATCGCTTCCCATATAGGATAACACAACTCCCATGATCCCATACATGCAATTCGATAACTGACATACCATACCAGACCTCTGGGGCGGGACAGTGATGGGCTCCACTGACATGACAAAAGAAAGGGCTCCTCCAGGGCAGAGCAGTGATGGCATGCTGCAGCAGGGTGCCATGAAGGGCTCCTCTGGGGCAGCCAGATGAGGAGCCACAGGGTGATGAAGGGCCCCCCTGGCACTGGGCAACAATGGGCTCCTTCAGAGCAGCACAACGATGGAATCCTCTGGCGCTGAATTATGAAGGTCTCCTCTGGGACGGGGAGACGATGGGATCCTCTGGCAATGAAGGGCTCCTCCAGGGACGTGCAGAGAAGGGCACAGCAAAGGGCTCCTCAAGGGCAGTAAAGAGAAGGGCTCTGCCAAAATGGCACAATGAAGGCCTCCTCAGGGGAAGTACAGCAATGGGCTTCTTCGGTACGGCAAGCCAATGGGCTCCTCTAGCACAGCAAGATTAAAGGCTTCTCTGCATCAGAGAGACAAAGGGCTCCTCCAAGATGGCGTGGTGCTTCCTCAGGAGAGGCAAAGCGATGGGCCTTGCCGGTACAGCAAGCTGAGGGGCTCCTCTGGCACGCTGAGATGAAGGGCTCCTCCTGATTGCAGACCTGAAGGGCTCCTCCGAGGTGAGGCAACAAAGGGCTCCTCCAGGACAGTGAGATGATGATGGGCTGCTCGGGATGGCAAGGTGAAGGGATGATCGGGGGCAGTGTGGTGAAAGGCTGCTCCAGGCCATCACAGCAAAGGGCTCCTCCAGCAAGGAGCAATGAAGGGCAGCTCCAAGATGTAGTGAAGACTTCCTCAGGAGAAGCAGAGATGGGCTTCCCTGGTGCAGCAAGCTGAGGGGCTCCTCTGGCACGCTGAGATGAAGGGCTCCTCGGGATGGAGATGTTAAGGGCTCCTCCTGGGCAGCGCGGCCAAGGGCTCCTCCCAGGTGCTGCAGAGAAGGGCTCTGCCAAAATGGCGTGGTGAAGGCCTCCTCAGGGAAAACACAGCGATGGGCTTCTCCAGTGCAGCAAGCCAATGGGCTCCCCTAGCATGGAAAGATGAAAGGCTCCTCTGCATCAGAGAAATGAAGGGATCCTCCGAGGTGAGGCGATGAAGGGCTCCTGCAGGGTGGTACAGTGAAGGACTCCTACAGGGATGCGCCGCAAAAGGGCTCCTCCAGCACGACACGATGAAGGGTTCGTCTGGGGCCTGGCAACAAAGGGCAATATAGACAATACTATACTTTAAACACACGCAGGCACTCAATACCAAATAGAATCTGATACGTACAACACAATACATGCAACTCTATAAATACCATACCTTACCTCCAGGGCGGGGCAATGATGGGCTGCACTGACCCAACAGAAGGAACGGCTCCGCTGGGACAGCGCAATGATGGGCAGGGTGCAATGAAGGGCTCCTCCCAGGCAACGCCATGAAGGGCAGTAAAAACAATACCATACTTAAAACACAGGTATACATGCATACGAGGACTCGCTAGACATGTGTATACACGTCTAAGCCTACACATTGCATGCTCTATATGAAATACACACAACACAACATTCAAGCACACAACACTACACAAAAGAGAATCGGATGCAGACAATACAATACATACACTACAACACTTGGAACTCGATAAATGCCATTGCATACCTCCGGGGCAGTGCCATGATGGGATCCACCAGTGCAGCCAAAGGAAGGGACTTCTCCACGGTAGCAGAATGATGGGTTCCTGTGTCAGGGGGCAATGAAGAACTCCTGCAGGGAAGCACGGTGAATGGTTCGTCTAGGGAAGCACACCAAAGACCTCCTTAGGGGAAGACAAGGGATGTGCTTTCCCAGTGCAGCAAGCTGAGGGGCTCCTCTGGCACGCTGAGATGAAGGGCTCCTCCTGATTGCAGACCTGAAGGGCTCCTCCGAGGTGAGGCAACAAAGGGCTCCTCCAGGACAGTGAGATGATGATGGGCTGCTCGGGATGCAAGGTGAAGGGATGATCGGGGGCAGTGTGGTGAAAGGCTGCTCCAGGCCATCACAGCAAAGGGCTCCTCCAGCAAGAAGCAAAGGGCTCCTTGCGTGCGGCACAATGAAGGGCTGCTCCAAGATGGCGTGGTGAAGACTTCCTCAGGGGAAGAAAAGTGATGGGCTTCCCCGGTGCAGCAAGCTGAGAGGCTCCTCTGGCACAGTGAGCTGAAGGGTTCCTCCGGATGGAAATACGCAGGGCTCCTCCAAGGTTAGGCCACAAAAAATTCCTCCAGGGCAGTGAGGTGATGGGCTCCTCAGGGTTGGAGAGGTGAAGGGCTCCTCCGGGGTGGCCAGCTGATGGGCTCCTCAAGCGCTGGGCAATGAAGGGCTCCTGCAGGGAAGAGCAGGGAAGAGCTCCTCCGGTGCTGCACAATGAGGGGATCCTCTGGTGCGGAGTGACGATGGCCTCCTCCACGAAAGCGGCACGACGGGATCCTCCGGCACGGAGCAATGATGGGATCCTCCGTGGAGTAGTGATGAAGGGCTCCTCCAGGGAAGTGCAGTGAAGGCCTCCTCTGGCACAGCACGCTGAAGGCTTCCTCTGGTGCAGTGCGATGGTGGGATCCTCAGGTGCTCTGTGATGAAGGGATCCTCCAGCATGGCACAACTAAGGGCTCCTCCCATGAGGCGCAATGAAGAGCTGCTTTGGGGCAGTGTAACAACTGGCTCCTCTGGAGCAGCATGCTTAAGGGCTCCTCAGGGGCAGCACGAGGAAAGGCTTCTCCGAGGCAGAACGTTGAAACGCCCTGCCGGAGCAGCACACTGCAGGGCTCCTCCAGGGTAAAGGGGGCTTAGGGGGGAAATGAAGGACTGCTCCGGGACCGTGTGATGATGGGCTCCTCCAGGCTGTCATGGTGAATGTCTCCTCCAGCACAACATAACAAAGGACTCCTGCAGGGTGGCGAGACAATGGCATCCTCTGGCACTGTGCTCTGATGTCTCCTCCAGGAGAGCACAGCGCAGGGAAGGCCTCCTCTGAGGCCGCACCATAAAAGGCCTCCTCTGGCATGATCAATGACAATGCATACAATACCATTCTTTAAATACACGTGTACACACTGGACACGGATAGACATGGAAACACGTACACATTCCGTGCCTCGTCTGCTACAGATGCAAGGCAAAAAATGCAATACCAAGTAAAATTAATAAAATACCAAACCCGGTACAATATACAGAGTGCAAGACAATACATGCGGTTCGATGAATACCATGCCATGCGATACACACAAGGCACAGAGGGCGGCAAAATATCATACACAATACAACACCAACTACAGCACACAATGCAAAATAGACCACAGTACAAAACCAACTGCAGTACAAGACAAGACAAGGCATAAAATACATGCAATACAGTGAATCCAATACAGTAAAACCATCATGTGCCACGCAGGACAGTGCAACACAAACACAAGGTAAGACAACACCTACAATAGAACGCAACACAAACACAAGGCTCACCATACCATAAGAAACCACAACGCAGAGAACACATGCAAGGCAAGGCAAGGCAAGGCAGACAAAACAATGCATACAAAACAAGACATACCACAAAATACACACCAAACCTCAGCACGCCAACCATACAACACAAACTGCAGAACACATGGCAATACAAATTACATTACAACCCATGCAGCACAACACAATACATACCAAGCCCTACAAAATACAGGACAGTACCAGATAGGTGAGAATGCACACAGTGCCACACAACACTGTACAGCCAATACAATACAATAAATACCAAGGCGTACCAGACAGGACACAGCATACAACAAACACAATACAAAAAGTACAAACACAAAACACACCATACAAAATACAGTACATACACTGCCATGCAAAATACAAGCCAAAACATACAAAATACAATAAATAGTAAAAAACAACGCAAAATAGAAAACAATACAGTGCTATACCAAAACTACAATACAAAACCAGACATGAAGAGAAATAATATACCATACAATACAGACAGTACACAAACACACCCCAGCACAATTGCACTACAAAAACACAGAATACAAAACGCAGTGCAAAACACAATACATACAAAGCAAAATAAGAAATGCAAAACACAACTACAACCCAAGACAACACACTAATGCAAGAAACCACGTGCCATACCAACATGAAAATACCAATACAGAAAAGACAAGTAGAATACAAAGTAAAATGCACACAAGACATAAAATACAGTACAAATACACTACAAATGATACCGTAGCATACATACAATACCTACGAAGAAATGTCATATACCAGACAGTACATACAGGACACAGGACCAAACAAACCTACAGTACCAGAGAAAACACAATCCATGCAATTCAGCACCTACAATTCAACATACAAAATATTCCGTAATACCAACAACACAAACACGATAAATGCCATACTAATAGAACAAGACACGGGACAACAGGATAAACACTGTACCAGACCACACAAGCAACACCAAAGCAACCCAACCGCTGTGCAATGCCTACAAGACAACGCAAGACAGCGTACAATACGTGCAACACAGACAAGACAATCACCAATAGAATACAATACTTACCACACAATATAGAACAAGCCACACAATATGAACTATAGAACACAATAGAAACTGCAGAAGGATAAAAAATAAACCATGAGAGAAAGACGATAAAAAGACGGTTCTCATACAAAATGCATCACAATACTTGAATGGAATACAACACAAGACACACCATCCATGAAATACATACAAACAATGGCAACAGAAAACACAAGACATACAGTACAAACCATAATATTACACATACATACTCACAAGAAATACAATGCCCACAATAACACAACCCATACAATACAACAGATATAAATAACTACATTATTAAACACCAAAGCAGACAAGACAAAACAACACATACAGCACAAAATACAATCCAGTACAAAATACAATACGTAACAAGTAATAAAAACACACACCAGAAAATAAAAAGACATCCCATACCAAGCATGGAATCATAGAATCGTATAATCATAGGGTTGGAAGGGACGTTGCATATCACTGAGTCCAACTCCCCTGCTGCAGCAGGAACACCTAGGGCAGATCACTCAGGAACATGTCCAGGACGGGTCTTGAAAATCTCCAGAGAAGGAGATTCCACAACCCCTCTGGGCAGCCTGTTCCAGTGCTCCCTCACCCTCATAGTAAAGAAGTTTTTCCTCATGCTGAGGTGGAACTTCCTGTGTTGTAGCTTGGTGCCATTTCCCCTCCTCCTATCACAGGACACCACTGAAAAGAGACTGGCCCATTCTTGACATCCACCTTCAGATATTTATAGACACTTCATACAGGTCCCCTCTTAGTTGTCTTTTCTCAAGACTAAAACAAGCCCCAGGTCTCTCAGCCCTTCCTCATATGACAGTGTTTCCAGTCCCTTAATCGTCCTTGTAGCCCTCCACTGGACTCTTTCCAGCATATTCCTATCACTCTTGAACTAGGGAGCCCAGAACTGGACACAATACCCCAGATGTGGTCTTACGAGGGCAGAGTAGAGGGGGAGGAGAACCTCCCTTGACCTGCTGGCCACACTGTTCTTAATACATCCCAAGATACTATGGGCTCTCTTGGCCACAAGGGCCCACTGCTGTCCCCAGGGATAACTTGTTGTCCACCAGGACCCCAAGGTCCTTCTCCACGGGGCTGCTTTCTAGCAGGTCACCCCCTAATCTATATCAGTGCAGGACTCTACACTTACTCTTGTTGAACCTCATTAGGTTCATCTTTGCCACACTCTCCAGTCTGTCTAGGATCTCGCTGAATGGCTGCACAGCATTCAGGTGTATCAGCCAATCCTCCCAGTTTTGTATCATCAGCAAAAAGACGCTGCCAAATACAACGCAACAGAGACAATACTAAACAGCACACACAATACCCAAAGATACAGGCCAACACACCCCCTACAACATAAGATACAGAATACACAATACAATAAAATACACCGTGCAATAAACTGTATCATCATTGGCAACGATGGGCTCCTCCAGGGCGGCATGATGGGAATCCACCGGCGCTGTGCAATGAAGGGCTCCTCAGGGGAAGCACGCTGAAGGGCTTCTCCAGTGCAGCAAGCTGAGGGGCTGCTCTGGCACGGCGAGACGAAGGGCTCCTCCACATTGCAGAGATGAAGGGCTCCTCCACATTGCAGAGATGAAGGGCTCCTCCAGGGCGGTGCGGTGAAGGGCTCCTCCAGGGATGTGCCGCAAAAGGGCTCCTCCGGCATGACGCAACGAAGGGCGCCCCCAGGGCCCCGTGACAAAGAGCAATACAGACAGTACCACACATAACACTTCCACTACACAGATAAACACTACACAACAGAAGAGAGAATTGGAGAGAGACAATACATGCAACTCCATCAATACCACAACCTACAATACCTAGAAGACAAAATACCATAGGCAATCGAACACTTGCTACAGTACACGACATGCAATAAAGCACCGTACAAACAAACCACAGTACAAAACAATACATACAACACAATTCATAGAAAAAAAAGACGTGCAACATATTGAAAAAAAGACAATAAATCCATCGCTTCCCATATAGGATAACACAACTCCCATGATCCCATACATGCAATTCGATAACTGACATACCATACCAGACCTCTGGGGCGGGACAGTGATGGGCTCCACTGACATGACAAAAGAAAGGGCTCCTCCAGGGCAGAGCAGTGATGGCATGCTGCAGCAGGGTGCCATGAAGGGCTCCTCTGGGGCAGCCAGATGAGGAGCCACAGGGTGATGAAGGGCCCCCCTGGCACTGGGCAACAATGGGCTCCTTCAGAGCAGCACAACGATGGAATCCTCTGGCGCTGATTATGAAGGTCTCCTCTGGGACGGGGAGACGATGGGATCCTCTGGCAATGAAGGGCTCCTCCAGGGACGTGCAGAGAAGGGCACAGCAAAGGGCTCCTCAAGGGCAGTAAAGGAGAAGGGCTCTGCCAAAAGGGCACAATGAAGGCCTCCTCAGGGGAAGTACAGCAATGGGCTTCTTCGGTACGGCAAGCCAATGGGCTCCTCTAGCACAGCAGATTAAAGGCTTCTCTGCATCAGAGAGACAAAGGGCTCCTCCAAGATGGCGTGGTGCTTCCTCAGGAGAGGCAAAGCGATGGGCCTTGCCGGTACAGGCAAGCTGAGGGGCTCCTCTGGCACGCTGAGATGAAGGGCTCCTCCTGATTGCAGACCTGAAGGGCTCCTCCGAGGTGAGGCAACAAAGGGCTTCCTCCAGGGACAGTGAGATGATGATGGGCTGCTCGGGATGGCAAGGTGAAGGGATGATCGGGGGCAGTGTGGTGAAAGGCTGCTCCAGGCCATCACAGCAAGGGCTCCTCCAGCAAGGAGCAATGAAGGGCAGCTCCAAGATGTAGTGAAGACTTCCTCAGGAGAAGCAGAGATGGGCTTCCCTGGTGCAGCAAGCTGAGGGGCTCCTCTGGCACGCTGAGATGAAGGGCTCCTCGGGATGGAGATGTTAAGGGCTCCTCCTGGGCAGCGCGGCCAAGGGCTCCTCCCAGGTGCTGCAGAGAAGGGCTCTGCCAAAATGGCGTGGTGAAGGCCTCCTCAGGGAAAACACAGCGATGGGCTTCTCCAGTGCAGCAAGCCAATGGGCTCCCTAGCATGGAAAGATGAAAGGCTCCTCTGCATCAGAGAAATGAAGGGATCCTCCGAGGTGAGGCGATGAAGGGCTCCTGCAGGGTGGTACAGTGAAGGACTCCTACAGGGATGCGCCGCAAAAGGGCTCCTCCAGCACGACACGATGAAGGGTTCGTCTGGGGCCTGGCAACAAAGGGCAATATAGACAATACTATACTTTAAACACACGCAGGCACTCAATACCAAATAGAATCTGATACGTACAACAGCAATACATGCAACTCTATAAATACCATACCTTACCTCCAGGGCGGGGCAATGATGGGCTGCACTGACCCAACAGAAGGAACGGCTCCGCTGGGACAGCGCAATGATGGGCAGGGTGCAATGAAGGGCTCCTCCCAGGCAACGCCATGAAGGGCAGTAAAAACAATACCATACTTAAAACACAGGTACACATGCATACGAGGACTCGCTAGACATGGGTATACACGTCTAAGCCTACACATTGCATGCTCTATATGAAATACACACAACACAACATTCAAGCACACAACACTACACAAAAGAGAATCGGATTGCAGACAATACAATACATACACTACAACACTTGGAACTCGATAAATGCCATTGCATACCTCCGGGGCAGTGCCATGATGGGATCCACCAGTGCAGCCAAAGGAAGGGACTTCTCCACGTGTAGCAGAATGATGGGTCAACTGTGTTAGGGGGCAATGAAGAACTCCTGCAGGGAAGCACGTGAATGGTTCGTCTAGGGAGCACACCAAGACCTCCTTAGGGGAAGACAAGGATGTGCTTTCCCAGGTGCAGCAAGCTGAGGTGGCTCCTCTGGCACGCTGAGATGAAGGGCTCCTCCTGATTGCAGACCTGAAGGGCTCCTCCGAGGTGAGGCAACAAAGGGCTCTCCAGTGGACAGTGAGATGATGATGGGCTGCTCGGGATGGCAAGGTGAAGGGATGATCGGGGGCAGTTGTGGTGAAAGGCTGCTCCAGGCCATCCAGCAAAGGGCTCCTCCAGCAAGAAGCAAAGGGCTCCTTGCGTGCGGGCACAATGAAGGGCTGCTCCAAGATGGCGTGGTGAAGACTTCCTCAGGGGAAGAAAAGTGATGGGCTTCCCCGGTGCAGCAAGCTGAGAGGCTCCTCTGGCACAGTGAGCTGAAGGGTTCCTCCGGATGGAAATACGCAGGGCTCCTCCAAGGTTAGGCCACAAAAAATTCCTCCAGGGCAGTGAGGTGATGGGCTCCTCAGGGTTGGAGAGGTGAAGGGCTCCTCCGGGGTGGCCAGCTGATGGGCTCCTCAAGCGCTGGGCAATGAAGGGCTCCTGCAGGGAAGAGCAGGGAAGAGCTCCTCCGGTGCTGCACAATGAGGGGATCCTCTGGTGCGGAGTGACGATGGCCTCCTCCACGAAAGCGGCACGACGGGATCCTCCGGCACGGAGCAATGATGGGATCCTCCGTGGAGTAGTGATGAAGGGCTCCTCCAGGGAAGTGCAGTGAAGGCCTCCTCTGGCACAGCACGCTGAAGGCTTCCTCTGGTGCAGTGCGATGGTGGGATCCTCAGGTGCTCTGTGATGAAGGGATCCTCCAGCATGGCACAACTAAGGGCTCCTCCCATGAGGCGCAATGAAGAGCTGCTTTGGGGCAGTGTAACAACTGGCTCCTCTGGAGCAGCATGCTTAAGGGCTCCTCAGGGGCAGCACGAGGAAAGGCTTCTCCGAGGCAGAACGTTGAAACGCCCTGCCGGAGCAGCACACTGCAGGGCTCCTCCAGGGTAGGGAGCTTAGGGGGGAAATGAAGGACTGCTCCGGGACCGTGTGATGATGGGCTCCTCCAGGCTGTCATGGTGAATGTCTCCTCCAGCACAACATAACAAAGGACTCCTGCAGGGTGGCGAGACAATGGCATCCTCTGGCACTGTGCTCTGATGTCTCCTCCAGGAGAGCACAGCGCAGGGAAGGCCTCCTCTGAGGCCGCACCATAAAAGGCCTCCTCTGGCATGATCAATGACAATGCATACAATACCATTCTTTAAATACACGTGTACACACTGGACACGGATAGACATGGAAACACGTACACATTCCGTGCCTCGTCTGCTACAGATGCAAGGCAAAAAATGCAATACCAAGTAAAATTAATAAAATACCAAACCCGGTACAATATACAGAGTGCAAGACAAACATGCGGTTCGATGAATACCATGCCATGCCATACACACAAGGGCACAGAGGGCGGCAAAAATATCATACACAATACAACACCAACTACAGCACACAATGCAAAATAGACCACAGTAACAAAACCAACCTGCAGTACAAGACAAGACAAGGCATAAAATACATGCATACAGTGAATCCAATACAGTAAAACCATCATGTGCCACGCAGGACAGTGCAACACAAACACAAGGTAAGACAAACACCTACAATAGAACGCAACACAAACACAGAGCTCACCATACCATAAGAAACCACAACGCAGAGAACACATGCAAGGCAAGGCAAGGCAAGGCAGACAAATACAATGCATACCAAACAGGACATACCACAAAATACACACCAAACCTCAGCACGCCAACCATACAACACAAACTGCAGAAGCACAATGGCAAGTACAAATTACATTACAACCCATGCAGCACAACACAATACATACCAAGCCCTACAAATACAGGACAGTACCAGATAGGTGAGAATGCACACAGTGCCACACAACACGTACAGCCAATACAATACAATAAATACCAAGGCGTACCAGACAGGACACAGCAAGTACAACAAACACATACAAAAAGTACAAACACAAAACACACCATAGCAAAATACAGTACATACACTGCCATGCAAAATACAAGCCAAAACATACAAAATACAATAAATAGTAAAAAAACAACGCAAAATAGAAAACAATACAGGTGCTATATACCAAACTACAATACAAACCAGACATTAAGAGAAATAATATACCATACAATACAGACAGTACACAAAACACACCCCAGCACAAATGCACTACAAAACACAGAATACAAAACGCAGTGCAAAACACAATACATACAAGCAAAATAAGAAATGCAAAAACACAACTACCAACCCAAGACAACACACTAATGCAAGAAACCACGTGCCATACCAACATGAAATACAATACAGAAAAGACAAGTAGAATACAATAGTAAAATGCACACAAGACAAAATACAGTACAAAATACACCTACAAATGATACCATAGACATACATACAATACCTACAAGAAATGTCATAACCAGACAGTACATACAGGACTACAGGACAAAACAAACCTACAGTACCAGAGAAAACACAATCCATGCAATTCAGCACCTACAATTCAACATACAAAAATATTCCGTAATACCAACAACACAACACGATAAATGCCATACTATAGAACAAGACACGGACAACAGGATAAACACTGTACCAAGACCACACAAGCAACACCAAAGCAACCCAACCGCTGTGCCAATGCTACAGACAACGCAAGACAGCGTACAATACGTGCAAACACAGACAAGACAAGTCACCAATAGAATACAATACTTAACCACACAATATAGAACAAGCCACACAATATGAACTATAGAACACAATAGAAACTGCAGAAGGATAAAAAATAAACCATGAGAGAAAGACGATAAAAAGACGGTCTCATACAAAATACATCACAATACTTGAATGGAATACAACACAAGACACACCATCCATGAAATAACATACAAACAATGCAACAGAAAACACAAGACATACAGTAAACAACATCCATATATTTACACATAACATACTCACAAGAATACAATGCCCACAATAAACACAACCATAAATACAACAGATTAATAAAATAACTACATTATGAAACACCAAAGCAGACAAGAACAAAACAACACATACAGCATCAAAATACAATCCAGTACAAAATACAATACGTAACAAGTAATAAAAAACACACACCAGAAAATAAAAGACATCCCATACAAGCATGGAATCATTAGAATCGTATAATCATAGGGTGTGGAAGGGACGTTGCATATCACTGAGTCCAACTCCCCTGCTGCAGCAGGAACACCTAGGGCAGATCACTCAGGAACATGTCCAGACGGGTCTTGAAAATCTCCAGAGAAGGGAGATTCCACAACCCCTCTGGGCAGCCTGTTTCCAGTGCTTCCCTCACACCTCACAGTAAAGAGAAGTTTTTCCCTCATGCTGAGGTGGAACTTCCTGTGTTGTAGCTTGGTGCCATTTCCCCTCCTCCTATCACAGACACCACTGAAAAGAGACTGGCCCATTCCTTGACATCCACCCTTCAGATATTTATAGACATTCAATAAGGTCCCCCTCTTAGTTGTCTTTTCTCAAGACTAAACAGCCCCAGGTCTCTCAGCCCTTCCTCATATGAACAGGTGTTCCACGTCCCTTAATCGTCCCTTGTAGCCCTCCACTGGACTCTTTCCAGCATATTCCTATCATCCTTGAACTAGGGAGCCCAGAACTGACACAATACCCCAGATGTGGTCTTACGAGGGCAGAGTAGAGGAGGAGAGAACCTCCCTTGACCTGCTGGCCACACTGTTCTTAATACATCCCAAGATACTATGGGTCTCTCTTGGCCACAAGGGCACACTGCTGTCCCCAGGGATAACTTGTTTGTCCACCAGGACCCCCAAGGTCCTTCTCCACGGGGCTGCTTTCTAGCAGGTCAACCCCTAATCTATATCAGTGCAGGACTCTACACTTACTCTTGTTGAACCTCATTAGGTTCATCTTTGCCCAACTCTCCAGTCTGTCTAGATCTCGCTGAATGGCTGCACAGCATTCAGGTGTATCAGCCAATCCTCCCAGTTTTGTATCATCAGCAAAAAGACGCTGCCAAATACAACGCAACAGAGACAATACTAAACAGCACACACAATACCCAAAGATACAGGCCACACACCCCTACAACATAAGATACAGAATACACAATACAATAAAATACACCGTGCAATAAACTGTATCATCATTGGCAACGATGGGCTCCTCCAGGGCGGCATGATGGGATCCACCGGCGCTGTGCAATGAAGGGCTCCTCAGGGGAAGCACGCTGAAGGGCTTCTCCAGTGCAGCAAGCTGAGGGGCTGCTCTGGCACGGCGAGACGAAGGGCTCCTCCACATTGCAGAGATGAAGGCTCCTCCACATTGCAGAGATGAAGGGCTCCTCCACATTGCAGAGATGAAGGGCTCCTCCACATTGCAGAGATGAAGGGCTCCTCCAGGGCGGTGCGGTGAAGGGCTCCTCCAGGGATGTGCCGCAAAAGGGCTCCTCCGGCATGACGCAACGAAGGGCGCCCCCAGGGCCCCGTGACAAAGAGCAATACAGACAGTACCACACATACACTTCCACTACACAGATAAACACTACACAACAGAAGAGAGAATTGGAGAGAGACAATACATGCAACTCCATCAATACCACAACCTACAATACCTAGAAGACAAAATACCATAGGCAATCGAACACTTGCTACAGTACACGACATGCAATAAAGCACCGTACAAAACAAACCACAGTACAAAACAATACATACAACACAATTCATAGAAAAAAAGACGTGCAACATATTGAAAAAAAGACAATAAATCCATCGCTTCCCATATAGGATAACACAACTCCCATGATCCCATACATGCAATTCGATAACTGACATACCATACCAGACCTCTGGGGCGGGACAGTGATGGGCTCCACTGACATGACAAAAGAAAGGGCTCCTCCAGGGCAGAGCAGTGATGGCATGCTGCAGCAGGGTGCCATGAAGGGCTCCTCTGGGGCAGCCAGATGAGGAGCCACAGGGTGATGAAGGGCCCCCCTGGCACTGGGCAACAATGGGCTCCTTCAGAGCAGCACAACGATGGAATCCTCTGGCGCTGAATTATGAAGGTCTCCTCTGGGACGGTGAGACGATGGGATCCTCTGGCAATGAAGGGCTCCTCCAGGGACGTGCAGAGAAGGGCACAGCAAAGGGCTCCTCAAGGGCAGTAAAGAGAAGGGCTCTGCCAAAATGGCACAATGAAGGCCTCCTCAGGGGAAGTACAGCAATGGGCTTCTTCGGTACGGCAAGCCAATGGGCTCCTCTAGCACAGCAAGATTAAAGGCTTCTCTGCATCAGAGAGACAAAGGGCTCCTCCAAGATGGCGTGGTGCTTCCTCAGGAGAGGCAAAGCGATGGGCCTTGCCGGTACAGCAAGCTGAGGGGCTCCTCTGGCACGCTGAGATGAAGGGCTCCTCCTGATTGCAGACCTGAAGGGCTCCTCCGAGGTGAGGCAACAAAGGGCTCCTCCAGGACAGTGAGATGATGATGGGCTGCTCGGGATGGCAAGGTGAAGGGATGATCGGGGGCAGTGTGGTGAAAGGCTGCTCCAGGCCATCACAGCAAAGGGCTCCTCCAGCAAGGAGCAATGAAGGGCAGCTCCAAGATGTAGTGAAGACTTCCTCAGGAGAAGCAGAGATGGGCTTCCCTGGTGCAGCAAGCTGAGGGGCTCCTCTGGCACGCTGAGATGAAGGGCTCCTCGGGATGGAGATGTTAAGGGCTCCTCCTGGGCAGCGCGGCCAAGGGCTCCTCCCAGGTGCTGCAGAGAAGGGCTCTGCCAAAATGGCGTGGTGAAGGCCTCCTCAGGGAAAACACAGCGATGGGCTTCTCCAGTGCA
This sequence comes from Hemiprocne comata, assembly GCA_020745705.1. NCBI lineage: Eukaryota > Metazoa > Chordata > Aves > Apodiformes > Apodidae > Hemiprocne > Hemiprocne comata. Next base: position 63,617,691 of record CM036587.1, on the reverse strand, counting down.
GCAAGCCAATGGGCTCCCCTAGCATGGAAAGATGAAAGGCTCCTCTGCATCAGAGAAATGAAGGGATCCTCCGAGGTGAGGCGATGAAGGGCTCCTGCAGGGTGGTACAGTGAAGGACTCCTACAGGGATGCGCCGCAAAAGGGCTCCTCCAGCACGACACGATGAAGGGTTCGTCTGGGGCCTGGCAACAAAGGGCAATATAGACAATACTATACTTTAAACACACGCAGGCACTCAATACCAAATAGAATCTGATACGTACAACACAATACATGCAACTCTATAAATACCATACCTTACCTCCAGGGCGGGGCAATGATGGGCTGCACTGACCCAACAGAAGGAACGGCTCCGCTGGGACAGCGCAATGATGGGCAGGGTGCAATGAAGGGCTCCTCCCAGGCAACGCCATGAAGGGCAGTAAAAACAATACCATACTTAAAACACAGGTATACATGCATACGAGGACTCGCTAGACATGTGTATACACGTCTAAGCCTACACATTGCATGCTCTATATGAAATACACACAACACAACATTCAAGCACACAACACTACACAAAAGAGAATCGGATGCAGACAATACAATACATACACTACAACACTTGGAACTCGATAAATGCCATTGCATACCTCCGGGGCAGTGCCATGATGGGATCCACCAGTGCAGCCAAAGGAAGGGACTTCTCCACGGTAGCAGAATGATGGGTTCCTGTGTCAGGGGGCAATGAAGAACTCCTGCAGGGAAGCACGGTGAATGGTTCGTCTAGGGAAGCACACCAAAGACCTCCTTAGGGGAAGACAAGGGATGTGCTTTCCCAGTGCAGCAAGCTGAGGGGCTCCTCTGGCACGCTGAGATGAAGGGCTCCTCCTGATTGCAGACCTGAAGGGCTCCTCCGAGGTGAGGCAACAAAGGGCTCCTCCAGGACAGTGAGATGATGATGGGCTGCTCGGGATGGCAAGGTGAAGGGATGATCGGGGGCAGTGTGGTGAAAGGCTGCTCCAGGCCATCACAGCAAAGGGCTCCTCCAGCAAGAAGCAAAGGGCTCCTTGCGTGCGGCACAATGAAGGGCTGCTCCAAGATGGCGTGGTGAAGACTTCCTCAGGGGAAGAAAAGTGATGGGCTTCCCCGGTGCAGCAAGCTGAGAGGCTCCTCTGGCACAGTGAGCTGAAGGGTTCCTCCGGATGGAAATACGCAGGGCTCCTCCAAGGTTAGGCCACAAAAAATTCCTCCAGGGCAGTGAGGTGATGGGCTCCTCAGGGTTGGAGAGGTGAAGGGCTCCTCCGGGGTGGCCAGCTGATGGGCTCCTCAAGCGCTGGGCAATGAAGGGCTCCTGCAGGGAAGAGCAGGGAAGAGCTCCTCCGGTGCTGCACAATGAGGGGATCCTCTGGTGCGGAGTGACGATGGCCTCCTCCACGAAAGCGGCACGACGGGATCCTCCGGCACGGAGCAATGATGGGATCCTCCGTGGAGTAGTGATGAAGGGCTCCTCCAGGGAAGTGCAGTGAAGGCCTCCTCTGGCACAGCACGCTGAAGGCTTCCTCTGGTGCAGTGCGATGGTGGGATCCTCAGGTGCTCTGTGATGAAGGGATCCTCCAGCATGGCACAACTAAGGGCTCCTCCCATGAGGCGCAATGAAGAGCTGCTTTGGGGCAGTGTAACAACTGGCTCCTCTGGAGCAGCATGCTTAAGGGCTCCTCAGGGGCAGCACGAGGAAAGGCTTCTCCGAGGCAGAACGTTGAAACGCCCTGCCGGAGCAGCACACTGCAGGGCTCCTCCAGGGTAGGGAGCTTAGGGGGGAAATGAAGGACTGCTCCGGGACCGTGTGATGATGGGCTCCTCCAGGCTGTCATGGTGAATGTCTCCTCCAGCACAACATAACAAAGGACTCCTGCAGGGTGGCGAGACAATGGCATCCTCTGGCACTGTGCTCTGATGTCTCCTCCAGGAGAGCACAGCGCAGGGAAGGCCTCCTCTGAGGCCGCACCATAAAAGGCCTCCTCTGGCATGATCAATGACAATGCATACAATACCATTCTTTAAATACACGTGTACACACTGGACACGGATAGACATGGAAACACGTACACATTCCGTGCCTCGTCTGCTACAGATGCAAGGCAAAAAATGCAATACCAAGTAAAATTAATAAAATACCAAACCCGGTACAATATACAGAGTGCAAGACAATACATGCGGTTCGATGAATACCATGCCATGCGATACACACAAGGCACAGAGGGCGGCAAAATATCATACACAATACAACACCAACTACAGCACACAATGCAAAATAGACCACAGTACAAAACCAACTGCAGTACAAGACAAGACAAGGCATAAAATACATGCAATACAGTGAATCCAATACAGTAAAACCATCATGTGCCACGCAGGACAGTGCAACACAAACACAAGGTAAGACAACACCTACAATAGAACGCAACACAAACACAAGGCTCACCATACCATAAGAAACCACAACGCAGAGAACACATGCAAGGCAAGGCAAGGCAAGGCAGACAAAATACAATGCATACAAAACAAGACATACCACAAAATACACACCAAACCTCAGCACGCCAACCATACAACACAAACTGCAGAACACATGGCAATACAAATTACATTACAACCCATGCAGCACAACACAATACATACCAAGCCCTACAAAATACAGGACAGTACCAGATAGGTGAGAATGCACACAGTGCCACACAACACTGTACAGCCAATACAATACAATAAATACCAAGGCGTACCAGACAGGACACAGCATACAACAAACACAATACAAAAAGTACAAACACAAAACACACCATACAAAATACAGTACATACACTGCCATGCAAAATACAAGCCAAAACATACAAAATACAATAAATAGTAAAAAAAACAACGCAAAATAGAAAACAATACAGTGCTATACCAAAACTACAATACAAACCAGACATGAAGAGAATAATATACCATACAATACAGACAGTACACAAAACACACCCCAGCACAATGCACTACAAAACACAGAATACAAAACGCAGTGCAAAACACAATACATACAAAGCAAAATAAGAAATGCAAAACACAACTACCAACCCAAGACAACACACTAATGCAAGAAACCACGTGCCATACCAACATGAAATACAATACAGAAAAGACAAGTAGAATACAAAGTAAAAGGCACACAAGACAAAATACAGTACAAAATACACTACAAATGATACCATAGCATACATACAATACCTACAAGAAATGTCATACCAGACAGTACATACAGGACACAGGACAAAACAAACTACAGTACCAGAGAAAACACAATCCATGCAATTCAGCACCTACAATTCAACATACAAAATATTCCGTAATACCAACAACACAACACGATAAATGCCATACTATAGAACAAGACACGGACAACAGGATAAACACTGTACCAGACCACACAAGCAACACCAAAGCAACCCAACCGCTGTGCAATGCCTACAAGACAACGCAAGACAGCGTACAATACGTGCAACACAGACAAGACAATCACCAATAGAATACAATACTTACCACACAATATAGAACAAGCCACACAATATGAACTATAGAACACAATAGAAACTGCAGAAGGATAAAAAATAAACCATGAGAGAAAGACGATAAAAAAGACGGTCTCATACAAAATACATCACAATACTTGAATGGAATACAACACAAGACACACCATCCATGAAATAACATACAAACAATGCAACAGAAAACACAAGACATACAGTACAAACCATAATATTACACATAACATACTCACAAGAAATACAATGCCCACAATAAACACAACCCATAAAATACAACAGATAATAAAATAACTACATTATTAAACACCAAAGCAGACAAGACAAAACAACACATACAGCACAAAATACAATCCAGTACAAAATACAATACGTAACAAGTAATAAAAACACACACCAGAAAATAAAAGACATCCCATACCAAGCATGGAATCATAGAATCGTATAATCATAGGGTTGGAAGGGACGTTGCATATCACTGAGTCCAACTCCCCTGCTGCAGCAGGAACACCTAGGGCAGATCACTCAGGAACATGTCCAGACGGGTCTTGAAAATCTCCAGAGAAGGAGATTCCACAACCCCTCTGGGCAGCCTGTTCCAGTGCTCCCTCACCCTCACAGTAAAGAAGTTTTTCCTCATGCTGAGGTGGAACTTCCTGTGTTGTAGCTTGGTGCCATTTCCCCTCCTCCTATCACAGGACACCACTGAAAAGAGACTGGCCCATTCTTGACATCCACCCTTCAGATATTTAGAGACATTCATAAGGTCCCCTCTTAGTTGTCTTTTCTCAAGACTAAACAGCCCCAGGTCTCTCAGCCCTTCCTCATATGACAGGTGTTCCAGTCCCTTAATCGTCCTTGTAGCCCTCCACTGGACTCTTTCCAGCATATTCCTATCACTCTTGAACTAGGGAGCCCAGAACTGGACACAATACCCCAGATGTGGTCTTACGAGGGCAGAGTAGAGGGGGAGGAGAACCTCCCTTGACCTGCTGGCCACACTGTTCTTAATACATCCCAAGATACTATGGGCTCTCTTGGCCACAAGGGCACACTGCTGTCCCCAGGGATAACTTGTTGTCCACCAGGACCCCAAGGTCCTTCTCCACGGGGCTGCTTTCTAGCAGGTCAACCCCTAATCTATATCAGTGCAGGACTCTACACTTACTCTTGTTGAACCTCATTAGGTTCATCTTTGCCCAACTCTCCAGTCTGTCTAGATCTCGCTGAATGGCTGCACAGCATTCAGGTGTATCAGCCAATCCTCCCAGTTTTGTATCATCAGCAAAAAGACGCTGCCAAATACAACGCAACAGAGACAATACTAAACAGCACACACAATACCCAAAGATACAGGCCACAACACCCCCTACAACATAAGATACAGAATACACAATACAATAAAATACACCGTGCAATAAACTGTATCATCATTGGCAACGATGGGCTCCTCCAGGGCGGCATGATGGGATCCACCGGCGCTGTGCAATGAAGGGCTCCTCAGGGGAAGCACGCTGAAGGGCTTCTCCAGTGCAGCAAGCTGAGGGGCTGCTCTGGCACGGCGAGACGAAGGGCTCCTCCACATTGCAGAGATGAAGGGCTCCTCCACATTGCAGAGATGAAGGGCTCCTCCACATTGCAGAGATGAAGGGCTCCTCCACATTGCAGAGATGAAGGGCTCCTCCAGGGCGGTGCGGTGAAGGGCTCCTCCAGGGATGTGCCGCAAAAGGGCTCCTCCGGCATGACGCAACGAAGGGCGCCCCCAGGGCCCCGTGACAAAGAGCAATACAGACAGTACCACACATACACTTCCACTACACAGATAAACACTACACAACAGAAGAGAGAATTGGAGAGAGACAATACATGCAACTCCATCAATACCACAACCTACAATACCTAGAAGACAAAATACCATAGGCAATCGAACACTTGCTACAGTACACGACATGCAATAAAGCACCGTACAAAACAAACCACAGTACAAAACAATACATACAACACAATTCATAGAAAAAAAGACGTGCAACATATTGAAAAAAAGACAATAAATCCATCGCTTCCCATATAGGATAACACAACTCCCATGATCCCATACATGCAATTCGATAACTGACATACCATACCAGACCTCTGGGGCGGGACAGTGATGGGCTCCACTGACATGACAAAAGAAAGGGCTCCTCCAGGGCAGAGCAGTGATGGCATGCTGCAGCAGGGTGCCATGAAGGGCTCCTCTGGGGCAGCCAGATGAGGAGCCACAGGGTGATGAAGGGCCCCCCTGGCACTGGGCAACAATGGGCTCCTTCAGAGCAGCACAACGATGGAATCCTCTGGCGCTGAATTATGAAGGTCTCCTCTGGGACGGGAGACGATGGGATCCTCTGGCAATGAAGGGCTCCTCCAGGGACGTGCAGAGAAGGGCACAGCAAAGGGCTCCTCAAGGGCAGTAAAGAGAAGGGCTCTGCCAAAATGGCACAATGAAGGCCTCCTCAGGGGAAGTACAGCAATGGGCTTCTTCGGTACGGCAAGCCAATGGGCTCCTCTAGCACAGCAAGATTAAAGGCTTCTCTGCATCAGAGAGACAAAGGGCTCCTCCAAGATGGCGTGGTGCTTCCTCAGGAGAGGCAAAGCGATGGGCCTTGCCGGTACAGCAAGCTGAGGGGCTCCTCTGGCACGCTGAGATGAAGGGCTCCTCCTGATTGCAGACCTGAAGGGCTCCTCCGAGGTGAGGCAACAAAGGGCTCCTCCAGGACAGTGAGATGATGATGGGCTGCTCGGGATGGCAAGGTGAAGGGATGATCGGGGGCAGTGTGGTGAAAGGCTGCTCCAGGCCATCACAGCAAAGGGCTCCTCCAGCAAGGAGCAATGAAGGGCAGCTCCAAGATGTAGTGAAGACTTCCTCAGGAGAAGCAGAGATGGGCTTCCCTGGTGCAGCAAGCTGAGGGGCTCCTCTGGCACGCTGAGATGAAGGGCTCCTCGGGATGGAGATGTTAAGGGCTCCTCCTGGGCAGCGCGGCCAAGGGCTCCTCCCAGGTGCTGCAGAGAAGGGCTCTGCCAAAATGGCGTGGTGAAGGCCTCCTCAGGGAAAACACAGCGATGGGCTTCTCCAGTGCAGCAAGCCAATGGGCTCCCCTAGCATGGAAAGATGAAAGGCTCCTCTGCATCAGAGAAATGAAGGGATCCTCCGAGGTGAGGCGATGAAGGGCTCCTGCAGGGTGGTACAGTGAAGGACTCCTACAGGGATGCGCCGCAAAAGGGCTCCTCCAGCACGACACGATGAAGGGTTCGTCTGGGGCCTGGCAACAAAGGGCAATATAGACAATACTATACTTTAAACACACGCAGGCACTCAATACCAAATAGAATCTGATACGTACAACACAATACATGCAACTCTATAAATACCATACCTTACCTCCAGGGCGGGGCCAATGATGGGCTGCACTGAGCCCAACAGAAGGAGTACGGCTTCCGCTGGGACAGCGCAATGATGGGCAGGGTGCAATGAAGGGCTCCTCCCAGTTCTAACGCCATGAAGGGCAGTAAAAAAACAATACCATACTTAAAACACAGGTATACATGCATACGAGGACTCGCTAGACATGTGTATACACGTCTAAGCCTACACATTGCATGCTCATATGAAATACACACAACACAACAGTCAAGCACACAACACTACACAAAAGAGAATCTGTTTGCCTGCTACATGCAGCACAAATACAAGCAGCACAAATGCCACAGCTGTGTCAACTCCGAAGACTCACCTGAGCTCCCCAGGCTGAAGGTAGAAGACATTCAGAAAGCAGAGACTCTGAATGTGAACAACAGGGTTTGGACTATTTCCCGCTTTCCATCTGTAGGTTGAACAGAACTTGACAGTATATTTACTGCAGGCGCTCAGAGTTTCGCTGAGGTTTTTGTATCTGTGAGGCCAAGAGAGGAAGGGCACTCCTGCCTGTCTGTAAGCTGTCTTCACTTAGAACACATGTGCATGAACAAACGTACTTTACATGCAGACATACGCACAGAGAGAGGAGAGGGATTGTTTTTCTGTCTGTAAGAAGCACACGTACTGTCTGCATGTAGACCACAGTCGTTCTGTGTGTAGAGCAGATACAAACAGAGGAAGCAGGTTGTCTCTGCTTATAGAAGATAGCCTCCTTCTACAGAAGAGGACACCCCTACAGCACTGCTTTTCTGTCTATGCATAGAAGTAATACAGTCTACAAAATACACACAGGGCTGACAACTGGACTTTTCTTTTACCTCTATAGAATACATTCTGTTCATAGCACATACACAGCTAGGAAAGGCAAGCTTTTAAAGTCTACAAAGACTACAGCCTATTCATATGTGGAATATACACAGGCAAGCTGATGAGAGGCTTTTCTGTCTCCATAGAGAATATATGGGCTAAACATACATGTACATAGAAAAGCCATGCCTCACCTCCCTCTACATTTAGTGTCTACCATCTCTGTACACTTGACATGCCAACAACAAGGGGAGGCTTCTCTGGCACTATACAGATAGTCTGCCTATATATACTAGTATATATACTAGTATATATACTAGTATATATACTAGTATACTGTCTGCCTCAAGATTGCACATGGACAGGCAAAGCCAGGCTTGGCTCCTCAGTATGTAGCATAGAAGAGGATATGCTCTGCCTATAGAAAAGAGATGGTGAGGCTTTTCTCTCTGGACATAGACGATACTTCACCTGTAGATAGACTGAGTGCAGGCAAACCATGTCTCTTCTGCCTAGTCATAGGCATTCTGCATAGCCAAGGCAGGGCTTTTTGGGCTGCTTATACAGTGTACACTGCCTGAACAGAGAACAGAAAACAACAGGAGGGTGAGGCAGGACATCACCTCTCTGTCACCTCACAGGCTGTAAAAATGGCTGTATGGAGAATACATCTGGAGAGCACCACACACCGCTGTCCTGTCAGGATGCAGAGCATATTGTGGTTACAGAGCAGAGATGGGCCAGGTGAAGCAGGACTGGGAAGACGTGGGGGATGGGGGGAATCTCTCTGCACATCAGGCACACCCTGCCTATAGAAGCACACAAACAGGTGAGGTGGGGCTTTTCTCTTGGCCAAGCAAAGACTTGGTGCACACAGGTAGTACAGGGCTCTTCTGCCTGTATGTGGAATATAGGCTGTCTGTAGAGCAGAGATGTCTCTGTACTAAAGAACATGTACTGTTCATCTGCACAACACATTGAGCAAGGAAGAAGGGGGATACTCCTGCCTCTACACAGGCAACACACTCTTTGTAGAGCACAGACAGAAGGCGGAGGCAAGGCAAGACTTCTCTCTTGGTCTGCAGAATACATTCTGATGGGAAGAGCAGTGGCATGAGACAATCTGGCACTTGCTCACCTCACCTACTGGATGGAGCAGTGCGTTGAAACAATCTGGTACCTTTTTGTCCTCCTGGTACAAGTACAGTGACTTGGGACTATCAGGCACTCCCTAAACGCACCGAGAATTCTCTTGCCTGGGAAACATACCCAAGACCCCTCCCTGCCTGGATCACAGACCACTCTGAAAGTTGCCAAGATTACCTGACAAGAATTATGGCCACAATAAAAAAGTACTGACCAAATTCAACCACCTTCCAACCTATAAATACCCATCTTAAGTGAAGCCCTTAGAACTCTCTGGGATTGCAGCACGCTGCCATCCTGTGCTTTGCAATACGATTCAGACCATCCGCTGACAAAAGCCGACAAGGGGAAAAGAGTGAGTACAGTCTGGTTTTGATCACTGAGTACCAAAATGTACTATAGATGGAAATATCTTCATCGCAGGTTAACCCCTCTATCCCTCTGTGCGTATGTGATTTGACCTAGGGAGGTGGAAACAGGCAGTACCTGCAGTCCCCAGCCTCCAAGTCCAGTCCTCAGCCTCTCAACTGCCGGTACCTCAGGCTTCAAACACCCATGCGCGACCCCATGCTCCACAGCCTGCAGCACACTTGGGTGCCCGTGGCAGCACCGAAGCCCCACGGCACGGCCGGGAACGGGCTCTGCGCCTTTCGGTAGCCGGCCCGCCGCCTGCTCCCCGGAGGGAAGCGGCTTTCTCCCCTCGCTACTACCTCGGGACAAGGTGTCTGCTCCCCTGGCCGCTCTCCTCCTCCGGGCAGCCACTCCAGCCTCTCCGCCCCGCGGGCAGCGCAACACGCAGCGCCTTACGCCGCCAGCCGTTACCGCCCGAACCTTCGCGCCGCCGCCGCCCACCTAACCGACACTGCCCGTGCAACCGCCGGCCGGGAGAGGGCGGGGCCAAGCGGGGAGAGGGGCGGGATCCCCGTCGCGAGGCCGAGTGCCCGGCAGCGCTTCCCACCGGGCACCGCCTGCACCTCCGGCAGGAGCCGGAAGAGGGGAGAGAGATGAGAGGGCGCCGAAGGCGGAGCCGGCCTCAGGAGCTGGACCCCGGTTGTCCCGAAAGTGGGTCTGTTCATCCCGTGTGCAAGAACCAGTCCGGACACAGCATCCAGGTATTCCTTTTTCCAGTTCTGCACAGAAAGGGGTGCTAGGTGGTAAAGCCACAAAGCTAGCACCCCTTCCCCGTAACACAGGGTTTCTGTTGTACACCAGAAATGCATCATTACCTTGTCCCTACGTATCCCGATCTCATTCATCTACATGATTGGTTAACCAGTTCTTCACTTCCACTTCAAGTGGTAACGCTTCTCCTTTTCACTAGGCATGCTCAGAGGGTGGGAGACTTTTGTGAGTAGGGGTCCTTCCAGCCTGAGGGAGGGTATTTTAATGTGAAGAGGAGGCTCTGGGGAGACCTTAGAGCAGCCTTCCAGTGCCTGAAGGGGCCTGCAAGAAACCAGGGGGGAGACTTTTCCCAAGGGCATGTAGCAACACGACCCTGGAAGAGGGTAGACTGAGGTCAGACATGAGGAAGAAATTCCTTAGTGGGAGGGTGGTGAGACACTGGCACCGGTTGTCCAGAGAAGTTGTGGATTCCCCATCCCTGGAAGTGTTCAAGGCCAGGCTGGATGGGGCTTGGAGCTACCTGGTCTAGTGGGAAGTGTCCCTCCCTGCCCATGGCAGGAGGGGGTGCAACTAGATGATCTTAAAAGTTCGTTCCAACCCAAACCATTCTATGATTCTGTGTTAATGAGGGAAGTTCACAGTAAGTTTAGAATCATAGAATCATGGAGTCATAGAATGTTCAGGTTGGAAAAGACCTGTAAGGTCATCCAGCCCAGCCTTTAACCTAACTCTACTAACCTATCTCTACCAGCCCACTGCTAAGCCAAGTCTGTAAGCACCGTATCTATACAAATTTTAAACATATTCAGGGATGCTGATTCAACCACTTCCCTGGGCATCCTGTTCCAGGTTCCAGTGCTCAATAACCCTTTCTGTAAACAAGTTTCTCCTAACATCCAACTCGAACCTCCCCTGGTGTAACTTGAAGCCATGTAATAGGTCATTGTTTTCTCTTACCTGTTTCACTTAGTGCTTAAGGCTAAAGACATTAGCGGTTTGCATCCTCCATTCCACTCTTCTTCACACCGAGATGTGCTCAACAAACACTCCCTCCCATCGCTCATGCTGACCCGTCATTTTCGACATCACCGGGGGCAAAGCCTGGCAGGGCATTGCAGCCCAGCCCAGCCCAGGCAAGCCCTGCCCAGCTCTGATGGCCCCTCACCTCAGCCCCGGCCAAACCCCACCTGAAGCCAAGCCTGGGCCAAGCCCCAGCCCCGCGCCACAGACCTGCTCCGGCTTCTCCTGGGGAGGGCCCCCCGAGGCGGCTCTGCCCTGACACAGCCCAGCTCCAGCCAGGTCCTGGCCACAGCCTCCAAGCCGGCTCTCCTGGGACCAGACGGGACAGGACGGGCCAAGCCTGGCCGGGGCCTGCCTCGCCTCTGTGAGGGCAGCTTCCCCCGAGGGGGCTCCGCCCCAGCAGCAGCGGAGCTCAGCGGCCCCAGCTGCCGCAGGGAGACCCTGGCTGTCCCCGCCGGGGCAGGCAGAGGCTCCGCTGGTGGCGGCCCCAACCGCCGATCCACAACCGACGCCTCCGGCTGTAGGCAAAGACGAGCGTCCTGGCACCCGGTGCTAGGCGACAGGGCCGGCAGGGGCCTCCTGCCCGTCCCTGCCTATCAGCAGGTGATACGACCTATTCGATAGAGCTACACGGCAGGCTTTATTTTGCAGCAAGGCCATTTTTAAAGACACTCCTTCCCCCACCTGTGATATGCTGGGTAATTCCCAGGAGGGCTGTTGCAGGAAAGATGTTTGGAAGCGCTTCTGAGAATACACAGTTGCCTTGGAGCCAAACGCCCCCGGGCAGCGGCAGAGGAGGCATCAGGGCCGGCCAGCAGCTGTGCTCAGTGCCTGGCCACCGAGGGCAGGGACGGCCCCTGGGCACAGCGACTGCCTCAGGACCAGCACCCCAAAGGCTTCCTCCGAAGGGGGCTGGGCGGGGAGCAGGGCTGCGCACGGGGCGCCCGTCACCCCCATGTCACCCCTCAGTCTCCTCTTCTCCAAGCTAAAGAGACCCAGCTCCCTCAGCCTTTCCTCATAAGGGAGATGTTCCACTCCCTTAATCATCTTTGTGGCTCTACGCTGGACTCTTTCAAGCAGTTCCCTGTCCTTCTTGAACTGAGGGGCCCAGAACTGGACACAATACTCCAGATGCGGCCTCACCAATGCAGAATAGAGGGGGAGGAGAACCTCTCTTGACCGACTAACCACACCCTTTCTAATGCACCCCAGGATGCCATTGGCCTTCCTAGCCACAAGGGCACATTGCTGGCTCATGGTCATCCTCCTGTCTACCAGGACCCCCAGGTCCCTTTCAGCTACACTGCTCTCCAGCAGGTCAGCCCCCAGCCTGTACTGGTACATGGTGTTTCTCTTCCCCAAATGCAAAACTCTACACTTGCCCCTGTTGAACTTCATCAGGTTTCTCTCCGCCCAACTCTCCAGCCTGTCCAAGTCTCTCTGAATGGCAGCACAGCCTTCTGGTGTGTCAGCCACTCCTCCCAGCTTAGTGTCATCAGCAAACTTGCTGAGGGTACATTCTGTACCCTCATCCAGGTCGTTGATGAAGATGTTGAACAACACCGGTCCCAGTACCAACCCCTGAGGGACTCCACTAGTCACAGACCTCCAACTAGATTCTGCCCCATTGACTACAACTCTCTGACTCCTTCCTTGCAACCAATTCTTGATCCATCTCACTACCTGATCACCAAACCCATACTTGATCAACTTATCTACGAGGATGCTGTGGGAGACGGTGTCAAATGCTTTACTAAAATCTAGATAAACCACATCTACTGCTCTACCATCATCTATCCACCTAGTGATTTCATCATAGAAGGCTATAAGGTTAGTCAAACATGACTTACCCTTGATAAAACCATGCTGACTGCTCTTGATGACCCCCATGTCCTTGATATGCCTAGAGATAGTGACAAGAACAAGTTGTTCCATCACCTTTCCAGGGATGGAGGTGAGGCTGACCGGTCTATAGTTACCCGGGTCCTCCTTCTTGCCCTTCTTGTAGACTGGTGTGACATTTGCTGTCCTCCAGTCCTCAGGCACCTCTCCCGTTACCCATGACTTACCGAAGATGATGGAGAGTGGCCTAGCAATGACCTCGGCCAGCTCCCTCAGCACCCTTGGATGCATTCCATCTGGACCCATCGATTTATGGATGTCCAGATTACTCAACTGATCCTTAACCCAATCCTCATCTACCATGGCAAACTCCTCCATTATCTTGACTTCTTCTGGGGCTATATGAATCTGGGGCTCATGGGGAAAGCCTGCAGGAGTAAAGACAGAGGCAAAGAAGGCATTCAGCACCTCTGCCTTCTTTTTATCCTCTGTCACCAGGGCTCCCCCCTCATTCAACAGTGGGCCAATATTGCCTCTAGTGTTAGCTTTGTTAGCTATGTATTTGAAAAAGCCCTTTCTATTATCCTTAACCTGTCTTGCAAGGGTAAGTTCCAAGGAGGCCTTAGCTTTCCTAATTGCCTCCCTACATCCTCTGACAACAGCCCTATATTCCTCCCAAGTGACCAGCCCCTCCTTCCATGACGCTGCTGTCACAGTGCCCCGGGGCAGTATAACAGGGGGTATCCTCCCGTGTCCTGCTGCCAGAGCTGGCCTGGGGGCAGCCCGGAGACATGCCAGGGGAAGTCCTGGACGAGCCGGTAGGATTACTTGGAGGGGGCTGAGGGAGGAAGACCGGAGGTTGGACGCTGCTGCTGGAGATGATGAGCACCATCAACAACACATGGAGGTGCCCGGGGGCAGCAGCTGTAGGGAGTGAGATGCAGGGATGTTGCAAGGGGTACCAGTGCTTTGGAGCACTCGCTGGTGTCCTGCCAGGTGCGGGGAGGATCCTTGTCCCCAAGGTCGATCAGGCCGGGGATACGTGGGCACTGTGGGAAGCCCCTGAGATGTCTCCGTGTTGAGGGAGCACAGGGCTTGGGCACCTCCTGGGAGGCGTGACCAGCTCTTGGGCCGAGGAGGCCGGTCTTGCTCACATGCTCAGGGAACAGCCGATGGCCAGCTCTGCTGGGGTCAGGAAGGAATTTTCCCCCGGGGCAGACTGGCCCTGGTCTCCGGGGGTTTTTTGCCTTCCTCTGCAGCACTGAGCGTGACCCCTTGGCAGGGCTTCTCTGGCCCATTTTGGCTGGGTCACTGCCTGCTGCTCATGCACCACGAGGATGGCCTCTCGTGCCCTGCAGCTGGGGGGAGGAAGGCTTTTTTTCCCCTACAGTGGCTCATAAGTGTCCCGGGGTTTGTTGCCTTCCTCTGCAGCACTGAGCACGGCCCCTGCCAAGGCTCCTTTGGGCCATTTTGGCCAGGTGCCTGCTGCTCCTGCTCCACGAAAGTGGTCCTTGTGCCCACAGCCGGGGGGAGGAAGCTTTCTTAGACTCCCAGGGCGGGCCCCAAGGGTGGTCTCTGGGGGTTTGCTGCTTGTCCTCTGGAGCACTGAGCATAGCCCCGTGTCAGGGCTCCTCTGGGAGGTACCACCATCTGCTATTTTTCTCTACTTAGGAACTATAGTGTTTGGCCTCCTGTGCTTGCTTTCCTTGGTTTGGCCCTAATCCAGGCGATGTTATTCCTGCATGCCCAGTTCTGAATGGCACAGACATGTACAAAAGGATACTACCACTCTACTATACTCAGGTGGTCAGGGATTGGTAAAATCTGATATCCTCTCCACTTCGACCCACATTTTTTTTCTGGCAGGAGTGTGATTGGATCGAGATATATCCTTGACACATATAATGGGCTATTCCCTTTTTCCACTATAGAACATCCTGTAGAAAGAAAGGAGACACATCAGTGTCCATTTTTCTTTCCTCCGGTGTCTAAAATGTCCTACCCTGTCCTTCCAGTCCCTGCCTTCACTCCTGCCTGAATCCCAGAGTCCAAGAATCGTGTCTCGCATTTTAGAATTTGTGGTGGAATACTACCCTCCATGCTGGGATTGTTTTCTCCCTTTTTGTATGGAGCTTCTCTGCATCCTGATAGGTCTGAAGGGTATGGGACGGATGCATCTGTAAGACGTGGTAACTTCAGGAGGGGACCTGCTCTTAGATGCAGGCCTCACAACTCTTTAGCTGTTAGACCTAATGTTAGTAGAAGTGCTGAGGGCCTGTGGGGAACCATCTGGTCCATCTTACGGTTCTGAGACACATCCACTGGACTTTCCAGTGATCCAGTCTGGGCCTTTTGCCCGGTTTATCTCACTGATTGTGGCTGTCTCAGAATTAGGTGTCTGATCTGAGCTAGCTCTCTAAGCTTCCTTAATATTCAGGCAAGAGAAAGACACATCTTGAGGGGGATTCACTTGGCTTATTTGACCAAGGTGTTTATCACAAGAGTATCTTAGCTTAGCTAAAACAGCCAAGCTGCTAGGGCTTAAATAAGCAACTTCCCAGTAAACATGGCGGGGGTCACACAAATCCTCAGTGCGTGTCCTGGCCAAATCATGTAGCCATTGTGATCAAACCGTGTATGGGGTGGAATACTATCCTGCCTGCTGGGATTGTTTTCTCCTATATTTTTTTAGATTTTTCTCTTTTTCCTTGGCTAATGATTTTTCATTAACTTGTTGGTGATTTAGGGATGCCTTACGCCCTACAAAATGAACTGTGGGTTCTAATATTAATGGGGATACCGAGGAAGGAAAGCTAGACACACACACACGCAAATCAATGCTTGTCATGATCATATCAACCTCCTTTTCAAAGGAGACATTCTAAAACCATGATCTAATGCTTAAGCCTGTGTCGCCACCCTGCTAATTAAAATGCTTTGGCTGGCCTGTTTCCAGCTTCAGGTAAGGCTGATGTTAGCTCTCCTAAGCTTGTCCACAAGACCACCAACAATATTCAATGGAAAAATGTATACACTTATACCAAAAGCTCTAAGTTACATGCCAAGAAAGGTAGAAATTTGCTAAGCAAAAAAAAAAGCATTTGAGAAATATTAACAGGAATGCAAGGAAACTTCTAAGGATTAAGACAAATGTAATATGCCAATACAGTAGCGTGGGCTCCTCCTCAACTTGGTATTGTGGAGTTCTCAAGAACCATGCAGAAGCTTAGATTTGTCCTCTTAAGTTTATGTTCTGCATTTGGAAAGCACGAACAAACAGATGATGTATTCCTTTGGAAGAGTGATGAACAAATATAGGATCAAACTAAACTGCCCCTCAGAATGGGGTGATGATGAATGTCAGAGATTTTGAAACCAGCACTTCCAGAAGGGCTTCATCCAGCCGCTGCCTAAGAAGGTGCCTGAGCTGGCAGAAAGCTGGAACTGCACCAGTAGTCAACAAGATTGAATAAGTGAATATCAAAAGTGATTAGTCCATCAGCTGTGACACTGATTCTGGTCCAAGTGATAGAAGGGCTGTTTGTGGAGTCATTTCTTGATGAGATTGCAAGTTTGGTTGATAAAGGTGATATTTGTGATGTAGCAGACTCGTTCCTGTAAAGCATTGGGACTTTGTCTTGGGTGGCATTTTGTGTTTGTCCTATCGGAGCCCAGCTGTTGTGGAGATCCACCTTGAATGCATGACTTTACCACTAGTTGACCTCCATCCTCTCTAGTACCTACTGCCAACTTCTGCTCATCACCTGGTGCTTTTTTTTTCTCTGGTCTTTTGAAATAATTTTTCTAAAAAGCAGTGATCTCTCTAGAGTGCTGCCAGATTAGCAGGGCAGTAAAAAAATTAATTCTATCCAATTTTGTGGGCTTGGAGGAAATGGAAGCCTTGCTGCTCTTTTCCCACGAGAGACCTCTATGGATAACACTGAGACACGTCTGAAAAAATCTTTGCCACTGACAACAGCTGCTGATGTTTCTGTCTATACACACAACTGCATGCCAGGCTGTTGCTGTACTACTGCTTTATAATAATAATGTAAACAGATTCAATTCCCCTAGTATTGATAGGAAGTAATATTTAAATGTGACTTTTTTTTGTAATATTGCACCAGGTGAGGATCTCAGCTGGCCTCTTCAGTTAAAAGGACTATTTCCAGTTTCATAAGTATATGGAAACAAGAAGGACTAAACAACAGCCACTCCTAAAAACTAGTAATGAGGCATCTTTGGTTTCCTAAGTACATTCATCCCAAGAGCAAATCCTTTACCCTTAATAGATCCTGACTTAACTTCTCTTTAGTTCTGTTAATTTTAGCAGTTGGTGACTTGAACTAGATTTACTGGGGGATTGTCTTCCCTCTCTCTGAGCTATGTAACTGCATTTGTTTGTGTGATGTCTCCAATATGGCTATCCCTGTATGACAAATACCTGACATTATACACACTCTAACTTAATTCACCTTTATTTAGATGATTAAGCCTGCTTTGCTTAAAATAACAGTATAAGGTGGAGTGTGGGCACAAACAGCAATGGACTCCTGCATAGTTCAGAAGATGGAATAATCTTTCTCAGCAGAACTGAAATTTAGATTTCCTATTTATTAGAGCATGCACATATTCTGCTTCTGTTTTAATTTCCAGAACTTAAAACTTTACCAGCTTTTCTAGACTGTCTCTTAAATTCAGGATTGCTATGTAAGCATCAGAAATGAGCATGACCTGAATAAATGGGACAGAGTAATGCTCTAAGCACATAACAGAGATAAAAGTACTAGAGCAAAATTTCTGAGTGATAAGTAATTTGCAAAAACCCTTTGGCTGTTTTTAAATCAGAATGCTGCTACGCTGACTTTGCACACAGCTAGGAGCCGGGTGCATTTGAACAACCCCCTGCCATGTCTGTTCTGCTTTCATTTCCGCTAGAAGGAAGGTTGGGTGTGCAGGCTGAGGACAGATGGACCTCAGGAGCCCTAAGGGAGGCCATGGAGCACATCCAATGATCAAGTTTGATGTAGTTTTGACACTTCTGAGGCAACTGCAGAGCAAACAAGAAAAAAAATAATCTGTTCTAATACAGCATCAATCTAATTAATGTTGTGGAAGATTTGGGTAGTGAGTAAAGAGGTTAGATACAGGGACACAACCTCCTGTGGAGTCTGTGATTGCAGAACAGCTCAGAAAGAAGAAAGTCCTCACTTTAAGATATTTTTAGTGAACCTCAAGAGCTTGTACTTAGGTGAGCTGGGTCTATTGGAGCAGAGAACGTGACCAGAATAGAGGGATACAAGACCCGAGGCTGCAGGCTTTCTGAGCACATACTACAAATAAGCTATGTTGGTATATCCCAGTGAAGAATAAGAAAAACTCTTTTCCAGATGGTCAGACTTCTCTGTTGCCTCTGGTTCTGAGCTTGTCGTTTCAGGTTTCCTATTAGGAGGATATTTTGAATAACTATGAAGCACTTTTTCTACTATGGCATTAGATGTATTCAAGTTGCTCAATGATACCCAGCATCCCACCCCCAGCCCCCCCTTCTTTTTAACAGTTTTCTACAGAAGAAATTTATCACATTTTACTTGCCAACAAGGACCTTAGAAGTATATGACAGGCTTAATTTCTGTAGTTGTAGAAGTCTTGCTATTACTTAATGTCTAAATACTACTTCTGTGTTCTGGAATATTTAGATAGAATTTGTTCCTGATAGAATTGAGAAATGTAATTTGCATCCTGTGCCAGAAAGGGTTGTGGGTCACAGGGGAGCTCATCCTGCCTATAACCTCATATTGTCCCTCAGGGTATCTGCTGGGCTAATACAGCTCTATGAAATATGCATATGTAGGGTTCTGGATGATTCCAGCCATCTCCTTCATCCCCAGAATTGTCTAACTAGCAGAAGTCTACACTGAAGGCTGGGGATAAATTGAAATTTGCAATAGATAGATTCCTTCAGTTTCGTTATTGTTGTAACTCCACGTTAAATTATATTTATGAGTATTTTACAGGGATTATCAGATGAAATCTGAGCACTTTTTATTGACAATACATTTACATTGCATAAAAGAGTAAAATACAGCCATTGCTGTCCTCAAAATCAAACTGAGCCACACTGAATTTAATGTAACTACAAAGGCAATTAAAAGTGCAAGTAATTTTATTATTAAATGATGATGTATTTTATACCCTGATTGAGCAAGGCATTTAATCCTATTTCTAACTAAAAGCAGTTGCCTTGTTCCATTGGATGCACAGAGCTTTAAAGTTAAATGTGGCTTAAATATTATTCTGAAATGCAGTCACTGAGCTGTATCTATGCACCTGAAAAGCATGTAGCCATTTTTTGCAAATAGTCACAAATTACTTTGAGGATATACAAGTTGTGTTACTTCACAATGTAGGCTACTTTTGAAATACTGTATTTAGAAAGAATTATGCAATATGTGATACAGTGAAAGAATCCTCCTGTAGCAATATGCAAATTTTCTACATTTAAAATACATATATTCATATTACCCTTTATATATATATGTATGCACCACATCTTTCTTCTCATTAATGAAGTTTGACAATTTGTGACAGGACAGAAAGGAAATTCATTATATTTAGTAATAGAAAACCCATTTCTCATTTTTCTAGCGCCAAGCAGCTGCAATGAAATTGCCTAAACCACTATATCACAATTCCTCACCTTTGTGGTTCTTAAGGTCACCCTCAAGGGTCTTCAATTTCCTTATGTTCACAGCTTGGCACTTAGTAATTTTCAGAATCGGGAAATATAAGAAAGCTATATATTTTTATTCTAAGAAGGATTTTTTTTTTATTTGAGAAGAAATAAATCTGTCAGGTTGCAAATATTAAAAATCAGAAGCTTGACTGTAATAATCAAAGCAATGTCAATGCCAATTTTGTTTAGAAAACTTTGGAATGAAAATTTTCTGCTGACAAACTTCCCCTCTTCTTTAAAAAAACTGCCCATGCATAAGGGAAATTTAATATTTATTTCAATAATCATTAGAGTTTAAGAATAATTTATGGTAATAAGACTGAAAGGCACCCAGCATGACTTTTTCTTAAAAAGTTGCTCAGCATTCTTGCTGCTGTCAACTTCAGTGGACTGTATCAGCTAAAATGAAAATGCCTTGATATGACTTTTTATTACTTCTGATATTATCCATTATTTTCTGGGTTTATAATATTGACACTTGTATAGGACTTGCCAATATAAGATAGTCTTTTAAAAAATCCAATTTAGTTTTGGTTCTGTTCTGGTACAAATGGTCAGGTTTCAGTCCACAGTTAGGGGTGTGATTACTTAATATGATTTGAACAAATGTTTTAATCCTTCTGGTTGTCCCAGCAACTTTGAGATTTGATTATATTGGTATTTGCCTGTAGCACCAATATGTAACTGCAACCTGGACAGTGACCAACTTAGTGCTAGCATCTTCACAAAGAACTGCATGGTATTAAGGTTGGTTGTTGTGGGTTTTATATGTTTTTCCTCAAACTGAATGTGCGAAGGAGAAGTCTAGTTTACCATAAAGGGTGTGGGCACACTCAGTGGTTATCTCACTACTTCCTACTCAATCGTGAGCTTCCTGAGGTGGTTTGCGTAACAGCCTGAGGGTGTCTGCCCTGCAAAAGAGAGCATGAGGTGGCGCTAGAGCGATGTTTGCTAAAAGCAACTTGCAGTGCAGCACAGCTGCCCAGATGCTGCAAGTTCTGCTATGGCGTGGCTTTTCCAGGAGCTGTTTTCTAAACACGGTGTTCTTCTGACTACTTTTTAGTGATCATTTCTTTCTGTAGTGCTATTAGTATCAACTGTGGAGGTACTGTCCCATGCATATACATACAAAAGCTACATTGGCTGTGGGGGTTTTCTTTGTTACACATCTCATTGAAGGGAGCAATCCCAATGAACAACTCTATTCCTCCACAGTGCAAGTGCATTTGTGGCACTGTCCTTCAAAGATAATCCTTCTGTATCATGCATGGAAGTGGATTTTATGGGACATGCTATTTGTACTGCTAGTTTGGCACAAAAACCAGCACATTCAAGATGCACCTATAGATTTACTGGTGCAGCTGGTTTTAGTCCCTAAATTATGAAACGACTAAGAAATATACAGAATCATCGAAACATAGAATGGTTAAGGTTGGAAGGGATCTTAAAGATCATCAGATCTTTGTAGACTTTCTCTATGGCTATAAAAATATATATAGGTCCTTATTTAACCAGCATCTTTTAAGATTGTGATTTTTATCTCATAAATGTTTAACTGACTTTTCTCCTTAATTATTTTATTACTTTATCATAATAACTTTGTTTTAGTCTGAAAAATATGAAGGGATATTTTAATATCACTCTGGAATTGTATAAATGCAGATGTTAAAGGTTTCACATTACTTTGATACTGATACTTGATTTACATTGGCAATATATGGCATTTTTTTCTCCCAGTAATATTCAGTTCAAGACCATTAATTATTATGACAACTGTTGTTGTATTTTTCTGTCTTTAGTTTTGAATTTCCAGTGTTTCACTGATAAAACCTTAGTTTGGGTGAGTTGCAATGCAGACTAACTACTCTGATTTTATCAGTTTGAGATGTAATCTTGCTTTCAGGAGAACTATTTTTTTTTAGAGAAAAAGCTATTTAAAAAATAATTTAAAAATAATTCTCACTGTAGGGAGTTGGACTTGATGATCTTTATGAGTCCTTTCCAACTTGAGATATTCTATTATTTCAGAGTTGCTGCTGTGCAGAGCATCCATGTAGTTCCATGGGAAGCTTTTGGTGCTGAGTGTGTAATGTTTTTAATGGTGATTCTGCATGAACTGTGTAGTTGGTGATTAGTGCCAGTATAAACCCAGATTTGGAGATGGCATCATTGTAGGTGAGAGGTTTGGAAATAACCACTAAATCTTTGCAACATTTAATTTTGAAAAGGTTGATTTCAGAGTTATGTGGTTAAATTGCTGCCATTGTTTTGGATGGTGTCCTATCAAATCCCCAGCTCTACTATTTTCTAGAAGTCAGTCTAAAGTCAGCTGCCTACCTGCACACTTTTAAAACTTCAAATCCTCTGTAACTCACTAGCTCGCTAGCTCAGCTGTGCATGGGAACAGCTACACATGTAAATATATATCGCGTCACTAGATGTCCTCCTACCACTAAATTTCCTCTCAGTTAACAAACTGATAATTTTGGCTTAAAAAGGACATAGAGTAGTGTACAGCTCTAACAAATCGCCAGTATAAACTCATGTAGTCACATGAGTGACGACCTGCTTCTAAAAAACAGCCTCATGTATGTCAGAGCTCTGCAGTTATTAAATATGTCTTATTGTGCACATACTGGGCCTTTAAGGACTGCAGAGGAATTTTCTGTCACCACAAGTGTTGCAGAAGCAGGGCTAGTCCCTTGCTGATGACTTACAAAAACCCAGAGTGCCTAAATATCTAAGTCTTACTGTTTTTTAAGTCATGTTGTTACCTCTGTGCCTCAAGGTACTTCCTTGGTTGTGTGTTGAGTAGCCACCGTCCCATCTGTTTTTTGTTGCTGAGGAAATACAGGCAGCCTTAGCTGGTGTTTGGTGCTGTGTAAACATGGCTTTTGGTTTATGACAATTTGCCAGGGTGTGCTGTGTGAATACAGCCATACCCACCACTAGAAGCAGGTCAGTATCCATAGTCAGGCAATTAGGGCAATCTGTGGGGCCCGCTGCCGGCACAGTGGTGCCCTGGTGCC
Organism: Hemiprocne comata; assembly: GCA_020745705.1. Taxonomy (NCBI): domain Eukaryota; kingdom Metazoa; phylum Chordata; class Aves; order Apodiformes; family Apodidae; genus Hemiprocne; species Hemiprocne comata. Next base: position 63,594,972 of record CM036587.1, on the reverse strand, counting down.
ATCTAGCCAGCCTGCTTGGTGCCTGTTGTGGTGGTGAACAGAGGCACCTCTGGCACCTGGAACGGGTAGGGTTGGGACAGGGAATAGGGGGCTGCATGCTAGGAGGCACTGGCGAGGAAAAGGAGGATTAATATCCACATTGTATTTCCAGGACGTACAGCAGTTCTTGACTCCCTTGTCACAAGCTATTGAAATGACACATGCATCTTGCAAATGGCTGCATTGCTCAAAAAATGCTTTGAAGTTCTGATGACATTGAAAAACACTAAAGTGATAACTACAGTATGTACTGGTTGTGGAAAGATACAGCTTGAGAAATTGAAGAGTACCATGGACCTGGAAGAAGAAGGATATTTGAAAGGGTTTTTTTGTTGTTTCTGGAATGCTGGTGCTGGGGGCTGGGATGTTGCTCTGGGGCACAGGACAAACAGGGCTGTTAGATTTTGTTAGATTTTTTCTGAGAACTAATGTGACATGTGAGAGACTGCATTTCACAGCATGATTAAAGGCATTAAAATAAATGGGATAGATGACAAAGTGAGTAGTCTCTGAACTGAAGAAACTTCCAGAGTGCTTACTGATCTTCAAGAGTCACTTGTTTTTTCTCTCCAATGTGTCACAGGGAGACCTCTTTCAGCAAATTACATGTATGCATAGCCCACCCTGAAACAGTGGGGCATGAGTTCAGCTGAGTTTATAATTCTAGTTGTTGCTGCTTTCCGAGGATTCACTGGTACATCACCAGCCTGGATGAATGATCATCTGTAAAAAGGCTTTTGTGGGTCAATTTAGATTAACAATAGCTGGAGAAAGGGAAGACTGGTAGCTTCTGCTTTAAGTGGTGTTGTCATGAGAGCCCTCTATTGACTCCATCTCATGGGGGAGGGATGAAAAGGTGTGTAACAATATGATATTTTCCAGCTTGTGTCCGATCTAGTGTCACTTGGAGTTGACAGATTTCAATGTTTTTCAATAGGTGTGGTACAGAGGTCTTTTTATGTTAGTGAAGAGCCGTATCTGGCTGTAGTGTTTTTTGTTTAAGATTTCAGTGAGCTGCTGACTTTTGTTGAGATTCCAGTAAAAAAAGACAAGATTTTACAGGGAATTGCTAGGATGTGATTTTTAGACCATTATGTATAGTTTCATTAATTTTCTTAACAGTAATTATCTTCATAGCTGTCTGCAACATGACTTAGATGATATTGACCTATATTTAAGGTTGAGATGTATTCTGAAGGGATTGAACAGCTTACAGCCTATAAATGAATGAAAAAAGATAAAAACATCAATTGTGATTCAGGAATTTCAGGAAAAAGTAGCTACTGGTGTTGAGAAGTTACAAAACTGTTGAAAAGCTGACCAACCTGAAGGTGGCTTTTATTCAAGGATCACTCTAGAGGCCCAAGAATAGAAGGGAACAGAGGTGCTCATTAGCATCCAGGAAAATGCCCCTAGAAGGAATGGGAGAGAATGGGAAGCAGTCTGTGTAAATTTGGGGATGACACATAAAATTAATTTGAAGAATCACAAAGGATTTAGTAAAAGAAATTAGTACTTCAGTGATGGGACACTAATCTTTGGGGCCTATTAAGACATGGTGTACAAAGTCTGGCCTTAAATAGACTCTATCAAAATAAGTCTTCTTACTCCAAATATAATACTAATTCCTGAACTGCTACTTTCCAATATCCTGTGAAATGCATGCAATGAAATATAGATCCTGCAGCATATATGAAAAACTCCCCAACCATTCTGATGAACCTCCTATGGACTAGAGATGAGTCATGAGAAAGTCTTACAAATCAGCTATTCAAAAGCACAGTGTGATAAATCTGTGTAGTATCACAGGTTTTGAATCCCATTTTTTTAGTTTTAGTATATTATTATTTCAGTCTATTCAATCACTTGCATCTTACCATCTTCCTCACTGACAGATTTAGGGATCCACATACTGATGTTGTGTCAGTACTGAACATCAGTCTTTGGTTTGCAGCATTAATCATTACCTTATTCATTATAATTAGAGTGGGGAATAAAATCTACAATAAAAAGCCCCAGCAGTGCTGGAACTGAGCACTGAGAGCAGTGAGGCATGAGTGTAACTTCATGTAGAATTGTGTTATCAGGTTCCCTACGAGGTTTGAATATTTTAGCTTCTTCCGTCTTGTTTGTAGTCTTCATTCACTCCTGTCTTTTCAGCCTTCATGAGTAATTAATCACAGAGCAGCCATGGTCCTAGTGTGGTCCCTAGTATCTCTGCTTTTTCCTGTAGCTGCAAGGTTCTTAGGTGTTTTCTGTAATGCTTGTCATGATCCCTAACTGGAGAAGGTTTCCTTCTGCCCACTCTTTACATTTTAGAACAAAGTTTGTTACCAGGACAGAATTGGTTTTGGTACCAAAGTCTTTCAGCTACTTTCAGATGTTTCGAAATGAACATGAAACCCAATGGGAAAGACAAACCAAAACAACAAACAACAACCGAACTTCACACAAAGTGATGAGAATCCCAAAATCCCAGAATTGTCAGAGTTGGAAGGGACCTCTAGAGGTCATTTAGTCCAACTCCCCTGCTAAAGCAGGATCTCCTGGAGCACATTCCACAGGACTGCATCCAGGTGGGTTTTGAGTATGTCCAGAGAAGGGGACTCCACACCCTCCCTGGGCAGCCTGTTCCAGTGCTTTGTCACCCTCATAGTAAATAAATTTTTCCTCATATTTAAATGGAACTTCATATATTCCATCTTGTGCCCAAGAATCAAGGGGTTTGGTTTTGGTTTTCACTAACCATAGGCTCAAACTATTTTTTGTGGAAGAATGTTTGAAATAGTTGGAAAAACACAAAAATTTCAGTTTTCTGCCTGTAGTATTATGTTGGAGATGAAATACATCTTTTTCTTTCATCTTACTCTCTTGTTTTAATATTGATGACACGTATCTCAGAAGGTGTAGGAAAAAATCGACAATGTGTCACATTGCTCCTTCAGTGCCAGGTGGCACCATTTTCTCCAGGTATTAGAGAAGGTGGAGGCATCTGCTGGGATCTTTTGGTGCAAGGAATAGTGGCTTTGGATCTGAGCCTGGTGGTCATAGCACAGCTGCCACTAGGGATTGTCAGAGCTGCATTTTCCTCTGCCCGGAAGTGGAACTGCAGCGTCATTGATGCCGACAGACAGAAGCATTTTTAATTGTTTTCTAAAAGACCCTTTTCAGTTCTATCAATGCTAGTTTTCTGGTTTGGTTCTCAAAGTAGACTGCTCTATGTCTAGAATAAATTCCTTTAATACCTGTTTTTGAGGTCAGTCACACTTGCTGGTGGCACTTAGTGACATGGTTTAGTGGTGGACTTGGCAGTACTAGGTTAACAGGTGAACTCAATGATCTTAAAGGTCTTTACCAACCTAAACGATTCTATGATTCTATGTCTATAATCTCAATGAGACATGGTAATGGCAGTTTCCTCTCTGTCTCTTTTTGTTGTTGAAGTATTGAAAATGGCTTTAGTTAGCTTTTATTTTAATTTTTGCTCTGTTTTTGTCACCTCAGCCACCCATTCTAAAATGGTCAGTTAATTTTCTGGGCTTCTACTTGTTCCTATTTAACAGAATCATGAAGCAATTTTACAAAACGTCAGGTCTCCAATGCAATAGCTCTGAATAGCCAGTTTTCTAAAAATAATCAACACAGTGGCACTGAAAAATACACCACAAAAATTGCTTGTGTTTGTTGTTACAATCATGAACAATTGTATCTTCTGTTTTGGGGGACAAAGATATATGGTCTTACTTGCCCAAATATCTTAGGTGACAATTTTACTATGTGTGCTCACTTTAATATAAAATATTTAAATATTCCCTGCCCTTTTAAGTGCAAGAATTTTTGGGGAAAAAAAAAATAAAATCACCCTTTCTTAATGGAGACAGTAATGTGTGAATAGCTGGATACCTAATCCTACTAAAATATGTTTTGTATTCCAGTATAGAGAACTGATATGCTTAGTTTGAGGGGGTTTTTATAACTTAATTTTTCCTTGTTGCTTATGTAATTTTGATTATATATCTAATTTTCCAGTTACCATTTGAAAAATATGGACAAATACTTAATAAGGTAATTATATCTAGCTCTATGAAGAAATACCTGGGCAAATATTTATCAATCTGGTAATAAAATGGTCATTTAAAGCAGTGACAGTAGTTAACCAATGGGGCAAGTTTCCAGGAGTCATAGAAAGTTCTTCATTGGCAAAGGACTTTAACTCAGTTTGAAGTCTTTCTAAATGATGATCTCCTTTAGTTACATGTAATTTTGCTGGTGAAGGGATTGCTGAGTTAAATTTCATTTCTTTGTTATCTAGGGAGTTCAAGGGAATGAGCACAATTCCAGTCTTTGGAACGATAAGGAGTCTTTCCTTCTTAACAGGATCAATTACACCCCTGCAACTTTTTCATAATGAAATGAAAGGGTTTTTTTCTTCTATAGGTGGAACAGATGGCAACAGAGCAGAATAATGACAATTGCAGCCCCACACCCAGCTTTTTCCTTTTAAATGATGTCTGCCACCTGTATCTAGTACAGGTACAATCAAATAGAAAGGGGGAGTCACTTGAGAAAAATCAAAATATCTTGAAAACACTCTTCCAATCCATGAAAGAAATCAATTACTCTCATGCTGTCTTTCCCCTGACATCATGAAGAACTTGTTGCACTTCTTCATTGTAGTTTTGTTGTATCTTAAGAGGTGGCAGAGATGTGAAAAACTAAAAAGAAATTTTGTTAAAGTAGAAAAAAGTCTTGGTCTGATGGAATGCAGAGGTATATTCCAAGTAGCACTACTATTTCAGGAGTTCTCCCTCTAAAATACTATGTTCACATAACTGTATATGCCCATGGTAGCAGACTCATTGCTAGTAAGTGGCAACATACTTGTGGACATGCACAGTTCAGTTTCCAGGCTAGAACAGAGTATTACTGCAATTTATTTGAACATAAATATACGGAAAGAATTTTTTTTTAATGTTGGTGAATAATAACAGATAGTACTAAGAAAACTTTTTAATTTTTGCTGAGGTACTCTTCTTTGCTAATTGCTTAAGTTGTTTGTGTCAGAGCTCGGCTGCAGGAGGGAAGAGCAAGGTGTGTGTGTGCTGGCACTCAGGAGTCCCACCTGGTGTTTCACTGGCAAGTGGAGCACTACAGGCTGAGTTATGGACAATCCCCATCTATAAACTTTATCCTAAGTCTAAGCAGGTAGTTAGCCAATAAAATGAAGAGGGTGAAGTGGGGAAAAGACTGTAATTCTGCTGAATTTCCATTTGTTCCTCTTAGAAAAATTAAAAGAACAAGCTTTTGCATTGTTAAGGAGGTGGCATGAGTGCTCTTGGCTTTAAGAAGCAAAGACTCCTCCTTGTTCCATGACCATACCAAGACAGATGTACACAAACCAGGCTAAGATGTGGTGTGTGCTAAGACTTCTGAGCATCTTGGCCACTACACATCCAACTCACTCTCCAGTTCTTCTAGTACAGTTGGGGGTGTGATTTTGTTATATCCTCTAGGAAGTTTCATGCTGTGCCCATTAATGAGGGAGCTGCTGGTCCCTTTCATAACATTAGTTGTAGTTCAGTTTCACCATAATTGAAACTCTCCTGGCTGTAGTGCCTTTCAGGCGACAGACAGTTTAAGTCTATATAATGAATATTTTACTGCAAGAATGAACTTAGCAGCCCTTCAGGCAAGCAGAGCATTAGCCCTCACAGCAGCATTTTGCTGCAGGTGAGCTCAGAAGTGCCAGCCCTTCTGGACACAAACCTGCTTACTTTCTATGTGTTCTCTGGGAGCTGATAAATTCTAGTGGTATTAGTGTTCATGTGGAATGTAAGCACTTCTGGGTTAAACTGATAACTGTTACTTGGGTTGGTTTTGAATTTGCGCTATGAAAATGCAGCCCCATGCGACTCCTTCACACTTCATGTGGGGAACTGACAAAAGGCCTGTAGAGCTGATCAGCGTGGTCATGGCTGGGGTACTTTATTGTGTATCCAGATTGCTGACTTGGTAAAATTAATATTAAAGGAAGGAATATTGACAAGGATTTACACTTAGCCAAAAGCTGATTGTGAGATTTCCAATTCTGTATGTGTGCACCCTCAGTGGGAGTTAACAGGGTATTTGGTTATTCTTATCTCTTTTAGGAATAGAGGTCAGTTTTATTGTATTCAAAGCATATGTCTGCGACAAAGCTGCTTTAATTGTTCAAATGGCTGGTGCCTATTTATTGGATACATTTATATTTTCTCAGATTTAGCACTTTTTAAAGGGCATTATATCAACGTGGTAGCTTGTATAGCAAGAACTGATTTTGCTGTGCACTACAGCACCAAATAGTGTCTGATTTACCAGCCAACTTGTAACCTTTTCAGCTGGGAAATTCAAGTGTTTGTTGGACTTCAGATCTTTATGAAATGAAATAAGTAGTCGGAATTTTTATTATGATATGCTGGCTCGTATCATATATACTCACTCTGCAATAAGGATGTATAGAAGATTTTTTCCAAGTTTATTACTACTCTGTTAAATAGACAAAATGTTCTTCTAGTCTTTTTTGAAGAAAAAAAACCCTCATCCTGTTGTGTTCCTAGGCATTTTCCTAATTTCTCTTCAATTTCCTTAAGGGTATTCTAATCGATCTAGATTATGTTTTTACTTGAAATTTACAATAAATAAATCTGTCTGCAGAGATGCAATTGCATTGCAGACATAACTTTTCTAGGAAGGACTAAGAACAAAGAACCACATAATCACAGCAGCATTGTCCTTGCAACACTGCAACAGTCTGTATTAGTTTAATTGTCAGTTTTTCTACAACTGGAAGTAATCATTCTTCTATATAGTCAGGTAATGTTTTTATCTTTAAACATTACGAGGAAGTTAACAAGGGCATTATGAAGAGTAATTAGTTAAGTGTGAAGAATTAGGTAATCGTGAAGCCCAGGGTCATTTGCCAAAGAGAAATGAATGAAAAGGGTTGACTTTTTAAAAACCTCTGGAGTATCTATCTATGATTCCTCTATCACTTGTTCAGTGGCTCATTGTACTAAACTATGCATAAATGAACATATTTTAATTTTTTTTCCTAGAAGTAGCCTTTCCAAAAAAAATCAATTCAAAGTAGGCAAAAAGTTTCTTATCTCAATGTTTCTGCTTAGAAAATAATGATAAAAATTAGATCTACTAGGAAAACGCTTTTTAACCTTTATTCTTAGCATAAATCAAGAGGCTCATTTTTCACAGTCTCTTTCTATAGAATTCAATTAAAGGTCAGATTTGTAATGGGGGATCCTAATTATTAATGTATTGCCTATTTTGAATTATTAATGAGTTGACATATTTGCATAATGGGTAAAGAAAATGCCTAAGAACAACTTCTATAGCATATGAAAAGCCTTCAAAAATATTTAATCAAAGTCTTTTTTTGTATCCTGGAGGTAATTTACCTTTTTATCATTATGTCACTACTTAGAAAATAAATTCAAAATATTTTACAGTTTAAAATTAGTGTAGCTATATATTACTAAGGGGAATTAATCTTGTTTTGAGCGAATATACAAGTCATAAAGTGGGAAGCTTCAAACTGGGCAGATCTTCTGTGAAAAGAAGATGCTGGATTGAGCATTTTGTTTTTTCTTACAAAGGACAACAGTAGTTTAAGACAGTAGAATTTGCAGGCCCATGAGGTAAGAAATAATAATTATTAGCATTGGCCAAATACTTTGTCACCTATGATTTCAGTGTCTTAAAAAAGTGATGGACTTCATTTGATTCACTGAGGCTTAGGACTGAAATCATCTGTATGCTAGCTATGTAGTGATGAAAATGTAGTTATTACAGAATTATGAACAGATAATAAATTTCACTGTGGAAACAGAATTCCTACATTTATGCACCAAAAGCTTACCGAAAGTTTCAAGTTGCACCACCATATCAGAGATCAGTCGTTGCCTGGTTAAAATGGCCAAGTGTAGCAGAACCTTATGACATTTCCTGCTTGGGAAAATATGCAAGGTATCATACTGAGTGAAGAATATATTTCAATGATAACTGAGTGCACATTTTGTTTTTTGGCTTGCTAGAAGCTAGGCTGTTGTATGGACAGGTCAAATTTTGTCTTTGATTTTTGCTTTTATGACTCAATTTACTGCAGTAGATTATTGTTCCTAACGCAAAATTTGCCTCCTTGCTTTGCATAAAGGTTTTCTGTCATAAAATGGTGTTGGGGAGAAGAAAAGTAAGAACTTATGATCAGGTTTTTTCTAGGTAGAATTTTTGCCAAACTTACACAACTGAGACATTAATGGATGTTACATCCATGGACAAAACATTTGAATACACTTTACTGTAAACTCTCAAAGGAATGCTTTGTGGAATCAAAAATACGTTGCAAGATCAGAGATACTTCTAGTGTAGATTTTTCTTCTCATTTTGAACTAACAGAAATGCAAAATCTCAGATTTTTTCACCCATATCTGTTATCATCCCATTCCAACCATTAGCTACTGAGTAACACCCTGGCTTGAAGCCACTGGGAAGATCCTGTTTTGCGGTTACTGCTACCACAAACCACATTATCACTAACTGCTAAAGTCTATCTGTAGGTCAAGGTCAGGCCAGGGAGAAGATTGGGGAAGAAGGTAACTGGCATGGAACAGTTAGAGTACTCATTTTTATTATATTTTCAGGGAAATCAAGTTGAAGGATGGAACTAAAAAAACCTCTATAAACTGTAATGGTCATGTATCATGAAGGAGTCTCACTTCTAGTCAAATAGATTCTCTATTAATGCTTAATAATTGGTAAAATTGCAATACTGTCTCCTCTCCATTTGGGGGCCGGATATCTTGCAAATAGTACCTCTTGCACCTGACCTTGCATAAGTAAGAGACATTTCACAAAGTGACCTGCAAAGGGTGTTCAGCTAGTTCAGTTTTCACTTCAGAAGACAGCAACTGAGGATGTAATTGTCACTTGGCATAGTTTTCAGCCATAAAGAAGGACTATTGGAGATAACAGGAATGGGACCAAGGAACTCAGTGACACACAATCTGTGCATGTCTTGTTAGTGGTATGTCCTCCAGACAGTAGTATCCTGTAACCTGTAGGCAACCCACAGTTTCTTCCCAGGGCAGAGTCATTCTTCACCACTCTTTTGTTCTTATATTGTGTCATCTCAGCATACTGTTATGACATCTTAAATAGTGTGACTAATTTTTGTCACAAATGGGACATCAGTCACAGAATGAGACAGGGTGAGTATAGTGAAGTCACTGAAGTCTTTTTTTGATGCAAGTCTCAGTGACTGACGGGAATGGTGCTATGCCAGTTCATGCTATTTGAAGCATTTTTCATATGAAAGAATCCAATTAGCCCTCTCCACAGAGCAGAGTTCTATCTCCATTCCACTTAGGCTTCATGGATATCAGCAGCGCAAAGTTCTTCAACAGAGCAGTTCTTTGTAGCACTCTGCCAAACCATACTCGATGTCTTCAATTTAATGAACGTGACAAGATCATTCCATAGGTCCCAGTGCTATGTAACTTCAGTGAATGGTAGTTAGCAAATTCCTACATTCAGCTGGTGGTGTGAGGTGATTTAATCTGCTTGCATTTAATTACATCCTGTATTCTAAATGAAGTCTTCTTATGTTTTCTTTTTTGTCCCTCCCCTAATGTCTCCTTTTACAACAGGTCAGTCCCACTCTGCACGGTAGTTTCCATTAATTTCTCTTAACTCAGGCTGACTTGTCTGATTCCTCAGGTTATTGAGGTTCCTAAACCAGTAAAAGGAGGGGGGGAGTGGGCTAAAAGAAGAAAATGTTGACACTGACGTTTGGAGCAGGCTTCTGCAAAAGAAGCTAGTTAAACTCCCTGGATAATCATGAATGTAACATCAAAGATTTTCTATGCCAGATCCCAGCCCCTGTGTTAAGCTACAGCTGCAGAACAAAGTTGGAAAGACACATGAAAGGAGTAAAAGAAGAGAGTAGAATTCAGAGTGAGAAAACGATCTTCAGTATATTTAATAAGCAAATTAAAACTGCCCAAGACCTAGGTCAATGGCTTCCTGTCATAGAGCCTGTACTGCTGGCTCTGCATTGCTTTTGCCTGGGGTCTCAGAAATGGAAAGAAAGTTTAAAATTATTTTGAACACAAAAGATCATTGTCTTGGTTCATATTACTAGGACTGTGAGACTCAGTAGCAGGTTTCACAACCCACTTTGAGACAGAAAACCTCAAGAATAGAGAAGATTTTTTTAAAAGTATGAATGCACAAATATATAAAATATATACTTATTATATGATAGATATTAATTAGTTACAGCTGAAAGAAGGGCCCAGATGAGAATACTTGATTTATGCTAGAATAAAGCTGAGAAAATATGAGAAATATTTTAGCTGTATCTGAGTGCATAGTTTGAGCTAAAATTGCAGTGATCTAAAGCTTGCAATTAGCTGGAATCTCTGTTCTTTTAGTGACTATTTACAATTCCTCCTGCCCTCCATGAGAAGAAGAGAGGAGGAAAAAAAAAAAAAAAGGAAAACCTGAGATCTCCGGAAAGGAAAATGATAATGATATTACCTGCTGGTGGAACTTATACCACCTTGTTATACTTGCATGGAAAATACATTCCATTGCAAGCAATGTTCCACCGAAGAGTATACACCTCAGAGAAATGATAATGATCTCAAAAAACCTGGTCAGTGACAAACGTGCTCTAAAATACTGCAGCACTGAGCTGCTGCAGTTTCATTTACACTTGCTGCCCATCAATAGTGAATGCACTTCAGTTAATCACCTACCCCCCTTGATGAGGGCAGTTGCTGTTTCATAATTGTTATGAAAACTAAAGGGCATAGTTAATAAAGGGATGATTCTTTTCTGTTTTGTTAACTCTGACCTTGTTTGGTGAGAACAAACATTGGCAGGGAAAGATAAACAGAAATGCTTCCACATAGCATCTTTCCATAACGAAGTCCTGTCCTATAAATGGCTGTGGAACCACAAGAAACTTAAGCTGGCAGAGTAGCACTTGCAGAGTGGCTATCAGTAAATGACTTGTTGAAAATTTAATTCTCTGAATGCATCATGTGGTTTAGGAGGACAACATATTCTAGAGCAATTCCCCTTAGCCGTTTCTTCTGGATGACAGCACTTGCAGCTCTGGGGCTTTGTTTGCTCTGGGCACTGCTTAGTCTGAGGTTATGGAGGCTGGAACCTGGTGGTGTTGTGAGGACAAGAGCCCTTGGGGGAAACAAGATGTATAAAAATTGTAGAATGATTGGCAGGTACTTTTAAAGTTAAAAAAATATCCCACACCCTGTTACATAAGTGATGTACTTTTGTAAGTAGCCAAATGGGCCGGCGTAGCAAAACCAAGATATATACCGACTTTGTAGCTCAGGCTTAACCCATGCAAAGGAATTGTGGTTTGGGAATTAGCTAGGATTAATATCCGGTGGGTACTTCCTGTGTTTGCAATTATTAATTCCATTGCTTGTTAGTGGTATTGGAAATGACTGGTTTAATGATATTCCACTTTCCTGCTAGGCATGTAGTTGGGGCCACTAGATGTAAATCAGGTCATAATTTGCTGATCATTTTCAACAGCATTAGGTTTTTTATCTGTAGTTCGCTTTTGTCTTTCTTTTTGTGTCACCTTTTCAACAGAGCTGCTTGTGACAGCCACTAGGATTTATGATCAGTGAGTAGCACTCTGTGCAATTCAAGACTTAGGAGTTGTAGAACAACATGAGAGGATTATGAAGTGGGTTTTAAAAGTCTCTATGATAAACAACCCAATCTCTTAACACTGGTGATTATTACATGGCTAAGTATTTCTGAATGAGTAAGGATAAAAGAGTACATTACTTAGTGGACAGCTGCATCCCAAAACTTAGCCATTCAGAGTGAAAGTTGTAAGGAACAGTACTTTTCACAAGTTACAGAACAAAATGGTCTATTGAGTATTGCCAGACTGGGTATTTTATACTACTTGTAAAATGTGTTTTCTCTGCTATTGCAAGTTCTCATAGGAATCTTTAGAATACAACTTCTTATTTGTGTTTGAAACATACGGTTTTAAATCAAAATTTATCTGGACAAATTATCAGCAGTCATTCCATCATAAAGCCAGGGGCAACTCAAGATTCAAACTTGAAACTACTCTGACTTTTGGAAACTCTTCTACCACAGCCAAATCCCAGGGTCCTGATCCATACGGACCTGACTAAAGGGGTTAACCTTCAAGAGACAAACTACTTTTGATTATGCAGTGTACAAAAACAAAATCTGAATGTTGCTATTTTTGAGTATCACAGCTTTTGTATTAAGCAAAGTTAAATGGAGCCAATGTCCTTACTGATTACCTCTTCTGCACTCCCCCCCCCCCCCCAGTTAGTAGCTTTTCCTACCAATTGTAGCCACAATCATGTGCAAATCACAACTCAGTGACACAGTTCCTTAATGTAGGTATTCTAGGGGCAACAATGCTTCAGCTATAAGCATCTTGAAGCATCTCAGAGCTTAATGTTTTTTTTTCTTATCCTAGCCACTAGAGGACAAAAGACATTGAAATAACTTGGACACGTGTTAGGGAAAAAAATTCCATGTTTATAGTCATATGAGTATTGAAAGATAAAAGAGTAAGAGTAGCATTTTTTAATATGGATTTCAGATGTCTTCTATGAAACACAAGTTTGCTTTCTTCTCACAAGCTGAAAAGAGAAGTAATAGTTTGGACACACTGACCTACTTTTGTAGACGATTATGAGTTCAGTGCTGTGGGTCAAAGTGACATTGCCACTAATTTAAGAGTAATCTCTCTATTGGGCATGTGAACAAGTTTTCTGAATCTTCTTTGATAGCTGCCTCCAGCCGTATGTGGTACCTACCACCTCTCTGCAGTCATCCTGTTAGCATGAGGAATCTGAAAAACAATTGCAAAAACTGTAACTAATTCTCAGTAACCAGTTAGCAAATAGTTTTTGATTTCTGCTTATCCAGTGATAACATGTAAAGCTTCTGCAGCTCACCAAATGCAGCTCTTGAAAGCATGGCTTTGAACTCTCCAGGCACTTCAAAGGAATCTTTCAGCTGCTAATATAACCAATGATTTGATGATGAAATATGTGCTTCCTGTGCAGGTTGTTACTTACTGTCTGGTAGGCATGCCAACTGCCGGTGGCAGCTTTACTCTCAAGATTGAAATAACTTCCTTTTTTTTTTTTTTTTTTTTCCTTTCCTTCTTTTTCTTCTTTTTATCTGCAAAAAAAATCTGAATTACAATATGCTGCTCCCAAAGGTCAGGAGATGGGACTCCAGACTTTTTTTTTTTTTTTTTAATCCCAGAAGAGCTGTGCTTTTTAATAATTGCTACTGTGCATCAACATCATCTCTCAAATTCTGTTTTGTTCTATTTTCCATCTTCTAAAAATAGCTGAAAGATCAAGGAACCACAGCTACCCAAATAGAGAAGTCCAGATGAACCTCGTAGTCAGTTTAAAAAGAACATTGTAAGAACTCCTGAGTTTCTATCCTTTTTATTTAATTTTGTGCCTCAGTGAGGGGCCTCACCCTCATTTTCAGCACATATAATAAATTACGATCACCCTTTAATTTTCTCTTCATTTGCATAGTAGTTACTCGCAAAGTTATTTGATGTTTAGCATTGGTGTTCAACATTTGTTGAACTTTTTGAGCATTCGGAAATGCTCAGTAGTACTCCCTCTGATTTCAGATCTTAGGTATATGTTGTTTGTAGTCTGATTTAGGAGGAGGAACCATGTGGTAATACTAATTCAAGATCCTCTAGAAGTATTTCACACACTGTCTAGGTCCTTTTACATTTCTTTTGATATTTATTCTTTTCTCTATAATACTTATTGTTGTGATTATATGATGTATTATACTAAAAATGAATGTGATTACTATCCCTGAAACATCAACTTTTCCCTGTTTTTACTTTCAAAACCAATACAACAGTTTTAGGTTCATCATTGTTAACTTTCTTATACAGGTCAAGTCCTGATGAAATACTATGTGAAGAAGTCCTATTTTATTACTGACATTTGTCAACTTCAAGTTTGCTTCAATAACTATGCATCCATGTAACCTATAAGACGTGACTGATTTATAGTTACTCTTGCGGCTGTCATCCTTCTGTGCTCACTTTTTTGTTTCATTTTTCCCTCTTACTACCCTTCAGCCCCCCTTTTTTTCCCTTAGCTTTTAATCTTCATTCTTCTCTCATATTCTCTCTACTCACTGATATGTTTTCTGTACTGCTCTCCAGTTAATCTTCTTCATCTTATGTCCCTTCCTTAATGAGCTTGAATTTCCTGGCTGGAGTGATCACAACACAACTGACCCAAGGTTTTCCTCCCTTGGCTCTTGCAACATTTATGGCTGGACCCTTTCTCTTCTCCCCTAATTGTTGAGGGTTTTGTTCTCACACCTCAGGAGGATCCAAGAGCAGAGCCAAGTGGGAGTGTTTGCTAGGCTGGGAGACTGATGCTGTGGTAGAAGCAGGAGCTGTTCACTAACCCAGCTGGTGAGGTGGACTGTAGAATTGGATTGCTTTAGTAAAGGTGACAGATGGATAGGGATTCTCTCATGGTGAATTAGAAAAATAAATATTATCTGACAGATATTTAAGGTGTTTAGTAGTGCCATAGCAGAACAAATCAGAACTCTCCCTATGCCTTTCTTTGTGCCCTTACCTGCTGTAGCTTTCCTTTTTCTAATCATCCTTAAATATCTCTGCAGTCTTTAAAGCATTTAAAGAGGCTCATACATGAAGCCATTAATACTATTTACAAAGAATGGTTCCCCAAGACCTATCTGTAAGTATCTAGTTCAGAGTACAACTAGGGAACAACATGGGTTGCTTTCTTCTGCTTGCTGTGCACCTTCTTAATAATGTTTTTCTCACTAATTTGTGGGAAGGAGTTTTTTCTCTTCTGTCTCTATTATTTGCACTGGTTTTAATTAAACATATGCTGTGATTGGGAGGTGGGTAAAAGGACAGTTGTGCTGCCATATGAAAAGAGCAAGCTTGCTCACTCGGCCAGTTTTCCCAGGCTTTCAGAGCTCTAATTAAAATCCACTGAACACATGAGCAATGTTGGCACAGTACTTTGGAAGTGTTTGTTACAACAGTGTCAAAGAGTAGATAAGGTTTTTAGGGGATTAGTGTAAGGTGTTTTGTTTCAGGTGGATTATTTCTAATGAATGGGTCCTCTTTCTTTTCCTCCACATAGAAAAAAGGGCCTTATTTAACAATTTTTATATTATTATTTTCAGGACTCCATTTTGTGAGCAAAATAATTTTTCTATTTACAATCTCTAAGATATTAGTTAAAAGGCTGAGCAATAAAACTTCATATTTACCTACCTGATTAATAATTAAGGCCTTTGAAAGTTTCTGTGAGTCAGTGAAAAGCAGAATGTGGCTGCACACACTGGAGGCAGTGCTGTGATAGCCAAAGAAACCTTATATATGCTGATGAATATAGAAGACCGGAGTGCTCGTTGTTCACTGTGTAACTCTATTCACTCTGTTCATTATGTGAATGAGAAGTGAAAAATAATTTCCTGCTTCTCCAAGGTATCACTGCTCTGAAATGATCTGGGAAATAACAGCAATGTTTCTCATGTCCTTGCTTTCAGTGCAGCTTGTCCTGTAAACATGCAGGGAAGGCTGAATATTTGAATATCATAAAAAAAAAATAAATTCAATAAATGAATTTTACTGGAAGAGTTTAATGAGCCTTTATTGTATATTATATTTTAAGCTGTATCTTTTAGCCTTCAAAACTATACTAATTAGAGGTATGTGATCAGTGTAATTATCTTCTGGCAATAAATTGCTGTACGTATTCATAGTTACATGGATTTCATCTTCTGTGAAATTGTCCTTATAAAAACAGTAATAGTTGGTATGTCATTAGAGCATATCCACAATTAATCCTCAAAATGATCAATGGAGTGAATGTCCTTTTCCCTCTATCTCTGGTTTATTTATGTGTTCCCATTAATTATGCCTAATTTTCTGTTAGCACTTTTCTTCTTAATGTAATTCAATTTAAGCATATCTTTCCAGAGACTTATTAATAGGTAGGGTAATTTATATTGTGTAGCACAAATATTTTATAATCCACTAATCTTGACAAAAAGGCAATGCCTTCCTCATAAAAAATGTATGAGGAGTAATGGTTCCCTATTAATAACTTATTAGGTCAGATCACACAGTTTGAAGTGTCTATTACACTTTAATTTTATCAGATTTCTTCCTTTGGAACCCGCTACTTTTTCTTTATCTTTTATTGAGATTATTTTTAACCCAACAGCTGGATCCCTTGCCAAAACCAGTTTGCTATGACTGTTGTTTCTGTAGTACTAAGAAACTGGTTTTATACACGGGGCTTTATGGAACCTATGTGATGTACCCAACAGTGGGAACTCAGATTACTTTTCCACTTGAATTTTGTATTTTCTATAACAATGATATGCTGATGCCACTGACTACTTAAGCTTTCCTGGTGAGGCAGGATATTGCCTGGTCATCTTAGTTCTCTCTTGCTCATTAACTTCTGTAGATAATGGCCTCTTTGAGGATAATGAGTGGAAACTTCTTCACAAGGGCACATATCTCTATTTCTAAAGGCAAAACTATGGCTCAGCAGGGTCCAAGGGCACATCAGGGGAGCTGAGGGGTAAGCGATGCTTTGGGCTCCTTTTATACCAGTTTGAGGACCTCTCTCCCAGTATCCAACTCCCTCTGGGGATGGATTTGGGTCCTGCAGCCCTCCTGCCTACAGGCAACATTAAGGATACAGGCTCAGCTGAGTTGGTCATCTGTTAGCCCCTTAAGGCCAGGGGCTTGTGACTGTAGCTGGTTCAGATAAGTAAAAAAACCCAACTTCTTCAAAACAAAGCGTTATTTATTCATTCACTCAAAGGTACATAGCATGAAAAGGGAAAGGCAAAAGCAATAAAGGTTTGCACACACACATTTTCTCTTTCCTAACACTTAACCTTTCCTTTGCAAGCTTTTGCTAGGCTTCAGAGAAGCTGAGTATCTTGCAGCATTTTCTTTGTATCATTCACTGCCTCCTTGTAAGTCAGTCACCTTTCACCACCAGCTCATGACAACTTACTCAAACCTAAGCTAGGTTTTAATGCAGTTTTAGATTCCAGCTGTATTCTTGGAAAAGTATCCTTTTCCAGCCTTAGCAGACTTAAGCTGAGACACCCACCAGTTCCTTCCATTAAGCTTCTGCTTCTCTGATAGCACTTCATTCTTGACATAGCTTGATTTTTTTCATCCTTGTTTTTTTGCCTTTTTAGACAACCTCCTGTAATGCAGTTCTGAATATACACAGTTTATTCCTTCAGCTTGTCACAGGTGCTGCCCTGAATATAGCTTTTACAGGCTTCCACTTCTCATATGAAAATGAATTTCCAGGATATCCTTTTGCTAATTTTAAGGCTGCCTTCTCTGTTTCTGCGTGATAAGAATTGCCTCAAAAATTTCAGTTAAATTTTCAGCGCTTTTGTATGCTTTTTTTTTTTTTTAAATCTTGCAATTTCTTTTGAGTCAGCCGTTCCTTTCAAGAGTAGCTGTGGCTGCAAAAGATTAACTCTTCAAGATGTGAAATCTGGAGTCAGTTTGGCAAGAAGGAATGTTTGTTGCATCCACTCAGTGCTCACTGTACTGAGTGGGGGTATTGGTGGATGAAAAATTGGACATGAGCAAACAATGTGCACTCACAGCTCAGAGGGCCAATCGCATCCTGGGCTGCATTTAAAGAAGCGTGGCCAGAACGTCAAGGGAGGTGATTCTGCCCCTCTACTCCACGTGGAGTACTGTGTACAGCTCTGGAGTTCTCAACACAAGAGGGACATGGACCTGTTGGAACAAGTCCAGAGAAGGGCCACAAAATGATCAGAGGGCTGGAGAGAGTGGGGGTTGTTCAGCCTGGAGAAGCAAAGTCTCTGGGGAGACCTTATAGCAGCCTTCCAGTACCTGAAGGGGCTACAGGAAAGCTGGGGAGGGATTGTTTACAAGGGTTTGCACTGATAGGATGAGGGGCAGTGGTCTTAAACTAGAGAAGGGTAGATTTAGATTAGACATTAGGAAGAAGTTCTTTACAATCAGGGTGGTGAAGCACTGAACAGGTTGCCCAGGGAGGTGGTGGAGGCCCCATCCCTGGAAACATTTAAGGTCAGGCTTGACAAGGCTCTGAGCAACCTGATCTAGTCAAAAAGGTCCCTGCACACTGCAGCGGGGGCTGGACTAGATGATCTTTAAAGGTCCCTTCCAACCCCATACATTGTATGGTTCTTGATACTATGACTGCACAACGGTGTTGTGGTGAGGTGCTTTTATTGTGTACTTGTTGCTATGATTTCTGAAGGATACATTCGGTGATCAAAAGTGGAACAGAAGAGTTATCTGAATTTGATATGGAGTATTATAACATGAAATACATAAGTATATGTCAGTGTGGCTGGAGGCATTATTATCTGGGTATAGAAACACTTTTCTGATTGTCAACCCAAAACATACCTGGGGAAAAGCCAAAAAAATATTGTAGAGCTTCTGCATACTGGCATGGGCAAAGTCCATAGTCTAGCAAAATTTTATCTAAGGTAAATAAGTTTCTGATTGAATATGAAAATATCATAGAATTCAGCCTGTATTACGGAGGTCATTGTTTTGGTCTCATGCTTTATAACAGTGTTCATACAAATCTCCAGATAAAGTTGTGATTAAAAAAACACAAAACAAACCAATAAACAAACAGCAAACCGTAGTTTTCTCTTTCTGATTGGAGCAGGCCAGATAAAAAAACCCCACAACTTAGTCTTTAAGCAACAACGTGGGGAGATACTCCTACTGCACTGTAGGCAGAATAAAAGCCTTTTTTTTTTGGTGTGTGTTTGCAGCTGCAGCAGTTGCAGGCTGATGTATTTGCCTTTCTTTTAAGCGAAAGCTGTAGTGTAAAAATAGACATTGATATTTACTGGAAGCTTAAGCCTGCTGAAGTTTTACAGATTTAGAAAGTTTGCTAATCACTATCAATTAAAAGGCTGCCCCATTGTTGCATAAATTAATCAGAACAATGTCTTCCACCACAAGGCCTTCTCAGAATAGTTCTTTTGAAAAAGTGTTCCCAGTTTCAGTTGCAGTGGTACTTACAGTAACAATCAAGGTTTTTAAACTGCTGCAATTACAACTAGTTTTCTAAACGTCTTATAAACTCAGCTAGTGCATGTTACCAGCGTCTTAGAATCTGGTTACTGTAAAACAGCGTCCAAAAGGCAAGAACAGAAAAGAATTGCCTAAAACTTGCTTTCAATTCCCAGAAGACTAGAAGCACATGACTTTCCCACCAGATAAAAGACTATGAGTAGAACAAAAGTATTTGTTCTGCATTGTTGTGAGAAGACTAACACAGCATTTACTCAGTATTCTCTTCCTGCAAATTCTTGAACATAAGGAAGGTCTCCTGGATTGGGTTCCTCTCTAGTGTTAGGTCAACAGCAAAGCTTCTGTTTTTCGTTTATCGCATGCTTAATGTTCAGAATATTTTCAGGAACAGAAGCTGACATGCTTTAGTTCTGTACAGGCAAAAGTGGTTTTATACAGAGCTCTTCAGAGGTATGTTTAGCTTCCTGTTCAAATGCAGAACTCATGACTTTGTTGGTTTCCATCATTTATTTCAAAGGCTTTTAAAAAACTGACAAAAGGAGGTTGTCTCAGTGCTCATTGTAGTGCATTGTATTAAAGCAGAGACTTACATCCTAGTTTACTGAAAGTCAAAACTGATAGACTTTTCTCAGAGACTTATTTAAAGCAATTCTTTGAGGCTGGGTGTCGTGGGGTTCCAAAGTGAAAGTGGTGCTACCTTTGCTTACAGTGCTAAGTGGAGTGGAAAATTTGAATACTGCTGTTAAGTTTTCTTTCCATCATAGCAGTGGAGAAAAACCAAAGATGTGTTTCACAATTCTTTTTCCAAAAAGAGTGCAAAGTAGTAGTTTACCAGTATTCAGTTACAGACAGATAAAAATTCATTTACTATCCCACATGGCAAAATTACATCACTCAAAATATACTAAAAGAATGGCGATCATGATAAAAAATCTTGTGGATTAAAACATTGTATTTTTTGACAATATCCAGTATACTAGTGTGAGGGACCAGCCCTCAGGACTGGCTCTTGCCGGAAGTGGTTGATGTCGAAACCCCATTCTTAACCCCTCGAGCAAAGTCTCGTTTGCATCCCAAAAGGCCTGTCTGAGAGGATGGAGACAGCGCTGATGGCTGCATATGGCCTAAGGGCTGCATGTACAGCGATTGAGATAAGGACAATGATCGAGGAGCTGAAGGGGCTGAGGTCCACTCCAGCTGCTCAGTCTTGTGACTCAAACACGCTTGCTCATCCTTCCCAAACAAGGAAACTAGGCCTGTAAAACAGGGGGCTGCAGTGGTGGGATTTGGGAGCCTCACTGACACCAACTCTTCCCCCGTTGGCTGGCCCGACGCTGAGTCCAAGACTGGTGATTTTCTGTTACCTAACTTCGCCTATTCTCTCTCTCTCTCTCTTCCTTCCTAAAATCATTAAGTAATGCAAAGCCTAACCACGATTTTTTCCAGGTCGTGCAGCTTGAACATATAGATATTGTGACTTTTGTGATCTAAATAATCAGCCTTTATGATCACGCAGCCTGAGAGAATAATTGAAGTATCAATATTCCTTCTATAGTTTTAATTAAACCTGATACTCAAATACAGACCTTGAGTGTCGTTTCACCTTAATCCAATCAAGGGGTATCAGACGGCCTAGCATTACCTCGGACCATGAGATTTTAATCGCTTTCCCTGGAAGGGCCAAGTGTGAGACTAAGGTTTGGATCCAGCAGCACCTAGGCTTCTGTCTGAAACAGGGTTTAGAAAGCAAGGGGGTCCAATCTGAATCTCTTTGGGTTGCCTTACCCAGGTTGTGACAAATAGGAAGCTACCAACTTACATGACTGTTTCAAGAAAAGATGGGATCAGATCAAAGCATGTGCGTGAGAGAAGAAGAGCAGGAAAGAGAGGAAGAACAAGATCCTGTATACTTCTTTTGGGCAACTAAAGGCTAGCCTGTGCAGAGGAAGTACAAGGAAATGGATCTATTACCTCTCCTCACAGTAGGAAGGCAGGAATGGAGTCTTGCCCAGGCCACTTATCAATGTACCTGCTGGCTGGGTTTATCTGATGAACAAACAGTCACTGAAAGACTGAAACAGATTATTTATTCCCATTGTCCCTGCAGAGGACCAGAGCCCTACTATAGGATGTTTGTTATATAGATTCACATGACCTGAAGACGTAGCACCGAGCAATAGGACAAAGTGAATGTGTCTGGATTCTAGGGGGTCACCTAATGGGATTGCAGGGATAGATGAGGCTACAGTTCTTTACCTAGAATATGCATTAAACGATGCTCTTTGGATTTGCTGGTATGTTTAGGATGGGTAACATTTGTTTTAGAAGAAGGAAACACAGGACAAAGATTGTTCAAGCAACGTTTTAGAGAAGCAGTGTTTGCCTTAGAATATAGCTCATATTTCCTCTCAAAGAGATATTTCACTTGCGCTCTGAAATACAATCCAGTTGTCTTATGCTCATAATAGTTATTTTTATGCAGTGGATTATTTTAACACATAGCTTTACACCTTGACTTTTTGAAACCAATGTGTAAGTTACTAAATACAATTCAAGCAACTATGTCTTGAACTTCTGCCTTCACAGAATCAGTATTTAGCAAGATTCTTGTAATCTGTCCTATCTATTTACATAAGAAAATGTTATTTTCACTGCTCTGTTTGAGGTAGTGTTGTCTCCAAAACAACTGACAACAGTAGGAATAGACATAAGAAGTTATGCAACTTCAAAAAAAATTGAGGAAATAACTGGGAATAACAGGCCACTTCCCTATTCATGAGTGCCAAAGCAAGCTCTCACTCAGTCTCAGCCAAGTTTACTCACTAGTCAGTTATGTGTATAATACTAATTGAATCCATGATGATGTCTTCTGCTTTATCACGTTATCTTTTTTATAGGCCACATCCTCAATAGAAAAAAAGAGTATCTGTACTTTATTGAAACTTAAGCTTTACAAATACAGTACAGTGCTTGCAAGCACAGATTATAAAAAATTAAGGCTATAAAAGATCAGAGCAATTTATGGAGAAAGTAGAAATTACAAAGAAAGGAGAAGCAGTAGTCAATCACTGGCATTTCTCCTCCATCTTCATAATCACCTGTGAAAAACTTAGAAACTGCCCAGGTGCATTTTCACCTAGTGTACAAAACAACTCATAATACCTGAAAATATCTTCTTGATCTGTTCCCTGCTGGATGTGGAGTAGGACCATCCACATGTTTCTGAAGCTGATAAAACTCTTGTGTGACAGATCAGAAAAAGTGAGTGGAATTTTTGTTAGCATTGTGACTCGACCTTCAATTACAGTGTTTGTGGCTGCAGTTTCCAATAGGTGTGCTAGGCAATTCTCATTTCCCATTTACTCGTAGACAGAGTGATGTGTGTGAAAGTTAACATTATTGATACCTCGAGCAAATGATGGCACATTGTTGAGGTACAAACCATTTGATTTTAGTACAGGTTTTCTTTTTTTTTTTCCTCCCAGATGTTCCCGATGCAGCTTAATTTCTGCCTCAAAAATCACCAAGTAACCAATGGATTATATTCCTTTCACATTCAAAATAATAAGCAATGGGTTTGAAATATGACATTTCTATGTTTTGCTGCAACAGTGACCACAGGGGAAAAATGTCTCTATCAACCAAGTCTTTAACTCTTGTCTAATTTTAAATGTCCTGGAAAGATGAAATTGTTGGTGAATTTTGGAATTCAAGGTCATATAACTTGCTGGAATAGTTGAAGGGCTGCCATAATATTGTGGCAACACTACAGTTGTTTCTGCATCTGCCACAGAAACACACAATAAATAAGAATGTTTCAAGAATTTTGCTCATAGAAGGTATGGTATTTTATTTTTAAATAGACATAATTAACTTCCGTTTTTGTGCTGATCACATCGGACAGTTTTCCCTAAGTAACAAAGAAAATACCGCTCTCTGTAAAGTACACTTAGCTATGTGTGTAGCAAACTTACCTATCCATTAGCCAACATCAACTTTCCTTACTTGCCTAAGTATCTCCTCACTTGCATGACAAGGGCACAGTCTTTTGTGGTAACTGTATCTTTTATCGAGGAAACTACCAGTCATGAAGCACCAAGTAGGAACATTTCATCATCTCTTTATGTGCTTTGTAATTAGTTTTTGTAAAGATGGGGGATGGGATCTGTTTGATCAAATTCTGTTTTCTGGTACATGAGCTGATTGTTTAGATTTTCTTCAGTCTTCATTTTTCCTTCTGGAGCAATTAACTGTTGCATGATTTCTTTTATCCTCATGTAGTTGCCTACAGTCTTGCAAATGATCTTAGATGGTTTTGGGGATCATTGTTTCAAATATTGTTTCAAAACCAGTAGTTTCTTATGGCTGAGTCTTCCTCTGAATTCAGGATTTACAGTATTTGGTAGTGTTTTGCAAAGGTCTGATTAGTTTGATTCAATCTCTCCCATATTTGATGTGAAGAATGAAAAAAATCTGACATGCTACCTAAAGTAAGGCATGGATAGTCATGCTGAGACAAATTAAATGTGGTGATCTGTTATGTTTGAAAAGATTCATGCTAGGTATAATCTTACAAGTGCTTAATATTGAGGGGTGTGCCTGTTACCATGTCTATATAACGGGCACACCTCTGATTTCATTACCCCTGCCTCACTGTCGGTGTGAAGTTACTGAGTATAAGTTTTTTAAAAAAACACCAAACTTTTTTTGTTTTTAAACGCGTGTTCTGGTTTTAGCAGATGGGATGAGTGTAATATTATCAGCTTTCCCTTGGCAGTTTTAAGAGACACAAATAATCCTAAATTTCTAAAATCTTAAAGCTGGGACTCCCAGGTAATGACACAAGAAAACACTAGGTCTTATTAGATTTAAGATAGACATCACTGGTACCTGGCTGTTAAGTATCTGTTTGTGTAGTAAGGATCTCTACAACTGAGTATTTGATTGGGGTGCAGCTGTTTCGGGTTGGAAACCTCCTTCTTCCCAAGCGCTGTACCAGATGTGCACCATGTGATGGCAGCATTGTATCAACCTAAAAGAGCTGAGCTGTGCTCAAAGGGTTTGCGACTCAGAAGGGAATTCTCTCCATTTTCCTGAAAATAAAAAAACCCAAATAACCCAACAGTCGAGGATGACCTCCTATAATCTGGAAACACAGCACAAACAGTTTAACACAGAATCGTTCTATGAAATGGAAAATAATAGAAAGAAATTAAAATATTCGACATGCCATGAATACAGTGTGAACTTACTAATGAGACAAAATTGAGATTTTAATGAAAAATATTTTCCCTAGTGATTGTATTAATAAAGTTCATGTTGTATATGTGAATGACAAGCTCAGAATGTCACTGCTAAAACATTTCTTTCACTAACAGGCATTTATTAAGTTACAGGTAGGGTTTTTTTTGCTGTTGAAATAACCAGTAATTAATCACTATTTGGATAGACTTTCAAGTGGAAGCATCTGAAATCTCCAAGGGCTTCAGCTCTTCTGACATCTCCAAGATGTTTTAAGGATCAGACAGTACTGTTAACCTTTGGCACCTGGTAGTGTGGCAAGCAATAGTTTCTTTAAAAAATTCAAGCTTCAATGCTGTTTTCTTGTAAAAAGCAAAATAAAATAAAATATTAAATTGAATATTTCCAGTTTATACATTTACACTATGCTTAAAATTAATAAGCTGGTAAATAATGTAAAAATTTTCTCTGTCTCTCAAGCTGGATTAACACACAGTTCTCTGAAGAGAGCCTGGAAGTGCTATCAAACTGACCGAGCAGTGCTTGTACACACACTGCCTTCCTTTGGAGGGAGGGCAGTGTAAACCAACCCGGATCTTACTAGAGAAAAAAGAAGGATTGAAACAATGAATTTGTCCCACTATCCCATGAGAGCAGCGTGGGATGCACATGTATGGGATGCAGCAACATGCACATGTATGACATCCCTCCTGCTCAGTGACTGGGAGTCTGTGGCTGAGAACCCACAGTGGTGAGCAGGAGGAGGGTTCTTTGGTATCAGACGGTAAAGTGAACTCTCTCTATGTATTTGCAATTATTCTGTGGAATACTATGCAAATTAAAATCTATTGGAATTACAGAGAAATGTGCTACCTGTGAAATTGTATGGAATTGGCACATCCTACAGTCTTTGCATTACAAATGTTTCTTTGTTTTTCAGATTAAAGTGAATTTTGACTTGGAGACACATGTAGTGGAATAGCATGTTTACTGTCATGGGGTTTTATATTCTGGGACCCTCATGGATAGTTGATTTACCTATGAAATAACTTTTTTTCAGTAAGAGTCAAAGAAAAGATGTTATTCATCTATAGGTTTTGAAAGTTTTTCCTTGAAACCAGTAGGTCATACTGCATTTGAGCTTTTACTGAGTATGCCATAAACCAAGTGTTTCTGTCCCATTTGCACTCTAAGTTGTATTTTATCAAGAGGAAAGGAACAAGTCAAGACAGGAGACAGTAATACTGTAGCATTTAATTCTTGAGTTGTATCAATTTATACCTCTCCGTTATAAGTCCTTCACTAGAGTGTAAATTGGCCAGAGGTTCCTTCCCAGTGTACCTATCATAGAATTGCTTTTCATTTTTAAATGGCCACGCTGAGCTGAGGAATGTTGATAAATAAATATATACCAGATGCGTGGCTAAGCAGCGATTGCAGGAAAGGGGATAGAGACTTGCGGTTTTAAGGAGGTAAAAGAGAGATTACATTTTAGATTTCTGTTTTGGAGTAATCCTATGAGATGTCCAGTAAATATGCATTTAAAAATCATTCTAGTCCTAAATGAGTTGCCAGTTTCATTGGTATTCCTCACACTATAGAGATGGGAAATTAGATTATTGGCTAGAACATAGCAATGAGAGTAAGAAGTGCCTGAGTTTTAATTTACTATGACTGTGTCTCTAGATTGGAACAAGCTCGCTATGTATAAGCTTTTTTTAGTGTTCACAGGAGTGAAGGTTAATTAGTAATATTTGAAATGCTTTAAAAGACCTCTTTGCCATATGAAAATAATCCAGTGTATGACCACTATTCAGAACTGAACATTGACAGTACTTTCCCCCAAAATAATTTTAATTTTTAAAAAGTTTAGAAAGTTGTTGTGCATTAAAATTCTAAAAGTCCTTTTTAATAACCATTGCAGTATTAATTACTGTTGATTATGTGATTGAAAAGTTTGGGTGGTAGATATTAGATGACTTGGGAAGTAATTCTGAGGAGATTCATGTTGTGGTTAAGAACAGTATTCCTTGAATTTTCACAGAAAATTATCTGAAAAGTATGCTCAGCATAATTTACTCTCTTGAAATTGGCTTTCAATGTGCTCTGGAACCTCCCCTTGCTCTTACAATATGGATTCAGAGACTTAATTTTAAAATCAATCTAGAGGCTGGCACATTGTGGTTTCTTTTATTGTTTTCATCATTTCTAGAATGTATGTAATGTAAATTAAAAAAGAAAATCCAGAATTTTATCTGGATTTGGGTTTTGGGGTGTTTTGGGCTGCTATAATCTTCCATCTGGCAATGGTTCAAATGTGTGTTGTTATGAACATAGTGCATTTTAAGTTGGTTTTGATATCACTGTTTCATATCTACCTTCCAAAATCTGATTTAAGATGGCATAAAGAGCCACAAAGGTATTGTAATGAACTATGGCCACAACTAACACGAACGGTTTGCTAAAACCCATGTTAAAATTGAAACACCAGTTCAGACGGGCCCTCTGTCAGAAGTTTTCTTATTCAAAGCCTTTGCTTTTGCCTTTTTCATCACCACGGTGTAATGTCCTTTGCCTTGGGCTGGCTATTCATACTGCAAGAAATTGGGTGCTGTTCTTCCATGTGTTACAGCAACGACTTTCACTCTTAGAAATACCAACTGGTATCGACTGAGAGGGATTGGGGGTGATAAGGGAGAGATCTCAGGCTGAGAATGCACAAACTATATTTTGTCTGACTACAGGTTATTTTTACCTTTTTTTGTCACACAATTGTCTTTTTCCTTCCTCTAAACAACACTTGTATTGTCCTGGGTGAAAATGGCAAGATGTAACCGGCTTATTGCTGTCAGCTTGGAAATTGCTTTTTATTACAGGAGAGTAATTTTTTTTTTTTTTTTTTTTTAACCCAGTGTATTAGTGAATAGCAGAAAAGGAGTAAGTCTGGCCAACAACTTTCATCTCTCTGTCTAATTACGTGGGTTGTTTCTAACCTTAAATACCTATTTCTGTCCTGGCTGACAGGCAGCTTTTAGAACATGCTTCTGATATGTTGGTTGTTGCCAAACCAGAAAACATGATTGTCTGTTTTGCTGCTTCTTCCCACTGTAACATAAAGTAATTGAAATAAAAATCCCAAGTCTGTCATTTTCCAAAGGAAAACTGCACTGAAGTATTTCTCTTTGTGTGTTGTTGACGTGTTCTGACTGTGTTGAGTCACTGCAGCAAACTGTGAATGATGATGTGTGAAATGAAAAGTCCCTGCCCAGTGCACATCAAGAATAGCGCTATGAAATCCTTGCTCCACTGCACTATTTGTTATGCTCTTTTGTCTGCACGATATTATATCCAGATATGCAAGACTGCCTTTTTAAACATTCTGTCAGATTTTTACTACATGCTAGGGATTTACCCTCTTAGCAGGTTTATGCAAATTATTCACCCAAAGCATTGCTTTGAAAAACTTTCCACACACATTCACTTTAGGTAAATGGAAAAAAAGAGAAAGAGAGAAGACACCCCCCACCCCCAATAATTTGCCACCCTTGACTTAAAAGTGAATCAATTTCCTGTCTACATTTGCTCACTTTCTTTTCAGCTGCCAATTAATTATTGAGTCTTTAGAGGATATCCTTAAAACAACAGGAGAATCCTTCATATTATCTGGCAATAATTTTATTTAATTTAGACTTGAACTTAACCAAATTCATTTAAAGTATCTGGAAAATGAGGATTTTAGTTGTTTTTTGTTCCCTAAGACACTATCAACAAAATGTGTTTTGAAATAAAAGTTATATTATCTGAAATTGATGCATAGTTATGAAAAAAAACACATAGTATAGGCCTAAAACTTCAAAATGCTGTAAGAAAATATGTAGGCATGCCAATGATTCTTTACTAACTGCTGCAAATTTTACTGAAGTAAAATTCTTTGTCTATGTACTCTTCTTTAATCCGCTGTTTGTGACTACCTCCTTGAAATTGCTGATCTTTCTTGCTTTCACTTCTTGAAGGCTACAACTCAGCACTTCTGAAAATAAAGTGAAGAAGTAAGAGAGCTGCCTAAATAAGCTGAGTTACCAACTGTGGGAATCCAAATTTTCAAAATATTTTGCTCCATGAAACGGCAAATAAACATGCAGCCTGCCTCCATGGCCCGGATAAAGTTCCATAGGCTTTACATGGTCATAGTTTTCTGTTATGGCCTTTGTCTTGGACCAGCTACTTTGGGTACACAAAATTTTAGTTCAGTTCTTTTCTGCTGTACAAGAACAGCTCCTCCTCCCGGGAGGGCTAAATAAACAGGGCAGGATCTGGGGGGATAAACCTCAGACAAACTTCTGAGTTCCCTGAAATAGGTGAGAAGAATAAGTCTTAGTACAGTTTTCTGCTGCCAGCAATATAGAAATAATCTGTTTCTCTGAGTTTGTTACAAGAAAAATCAAGCAACTATTTCCAACACTGAATACCTGAATGCCAGTGACTGTTGTTAAACACAGGGCTGTAGATCTGCCACTCCAGCACTGCATGTTGTAGGAAAGCGTAAAGTATTTTCACATAACTAGGTTAAATCCAGGTAACTGTGAGCTTTAACAACATTGGTCTTAAAAGAATTTGTAATCTGTTCCACTTTTGATTTCGTAAGACTTAAAATAAGCGTTGCTGTGTTTCGAATCCTAATCCCTCCATAGACACTTTTGTTCTAAGTGATTCCTTGTTGAAACTGTAGTGTACTGAAAATAATTAAGTAAACAACATTTATAAATCGAAGATAGCCCAAAGGAAGCCACAGCATGCCACAGAGAAGATAGATGTCTAGAGGCTTCTGACATGACAAAGCTGATAGAATGATTTTTTTTTTCAAAGTTAGACGTATTGACTCGTACGTATTCATTGCATTTTGATTAGCAATTTATTCATTACTGTTACTTTTAAATATCTTGTGTGTGAAAATGAGAAAGCACAGTATCACTAATAGTCATCTTTCACCATGGAAAAAGGTAATTCTGAAGTTTTCACAAAACATTAAAACCACACCATTACTGTAATCTTGTACAAGCAAACAGAATGAATTAAAAACATTGATTATGCAAATTCAAGACAATAGTAATTTCTAGTTAGTATTTCCATCTCATTAGTATTTCCATCTCAGAAGTATAAATCCCACTGGTTCCAAACTTATGTACTTTTATTAACTTTTCATGATAAATTTTAAATTATTCTGAATTGAAAAATTAATTGTAATTGAATAATTTTTTAACGGTGTGCGGTGGGATTGCTGAATTCTAATCAATACTAAGAAGGCTTTCCATCAGGTTCCCTAGAGTACCTGTAGTATAACTAATAAAATTAAATATTGATGTCAAATGTCTTTTACGATGTGCATGGGATTTCGCTCTTCAACAGCATTTTCTTTGGAAAAATGAATCTGTGGTGGTTCCTTGCTAAATGCAAGCACGTAGACTTCAAGACACAGGCAAATCTGTGATTCTGCTCCCCTATATCTATATAATGTTAGATCTAGAGAAGGGAGTTAGCTTATTGACTTCAGTGCTGTTTATCTAAACAATATGATGAGATGGTAGAAAAATATGAGTATGTGTTTAATTCAGCACTTGTTTAGCACTCGGTAAACTTTTGCAGAATTAGGATGTGCTTGCTCTGACTTCACCATTCAAAACTTCCACTGTAAATTCTAGACTGTAGGTCAGATTGTTGCATGCCTTAAGATCTGCTCCATTGCAGCAAATATTGGGAGTCATGTGGATATGCAGAATAGTGTAACAGGTTTTTCCCCCTATTTTCTCTGACGGATGATAGCCCTCTCCCTAGTGTGCATCCAGTAAGATGGACACAACAGATAACTATTGCCAAAAGCTGACATTGGGAGTTGATTAATCAAAAATACATTGATTGATGGCTTTTATGACTCTTTTGAAATTCGCTAAAAGCATTGTATGATCCCTTGTATAACTGATTTATGAAGTCTTTCATTCAATATGAAGTATTAGGTACATGCTATTGATAGTTCCTAGCATACAGCAGAGCATACCTCTGCTTTCATTTAATATAACAAACTACATATCCACTAAGTGCAAAAAGGGGTGGAGAAGTCAGAAACTAATTTATGTAGAGAGTAAAAGGTAGTAAATATTTATATTTCATTGTTTTTACTTAGAATGTCTATATATAAAGACAGCCAGGTAAGATATTTGTCCTAAGTTTATATATAAAGTATCATGGGCTTATACAGATAATGCATTTAGTGAACTATCAAGGTTGTTGCTGTATTGTTTGTTTATCTTCGTGTAGAAAATAATATTTTATCACAAATATTTAGTGGAATACTTCTAAATTCTCCAATCACCTGGAAAATATTTATAAAACCTTTATCACATTAATCATGCCTTAAAATGCTATTAATCTGCATTTTAGCTGTGGACTCAGCATGTCCAGAGCAATGGTTTAGTATTCTCAAAGCTCACTCTCGAGTTCTTCTTTCACCCATCCACTTTTTCAAAAAGTAATTAAAGCATCAGCTGTTACCATAAAATAAAAAGTATATGCCTTTATTTCTGTAGCCTAATGATAACATGATAACCTAGCATTAATTATAAGCCATATAGCAAATTATGAAAAATAGCAATGCCCTGAAGTTTTTATCAAAGCTTAACACAACATCCCACAACGGGATAATATATTATTCCATTTCATTTGACAGACCCCCACCCTCATCCCACACATGTTGCAACCTCTGCATCAGGGATCCTCTGTCCTACTCCGCCCATTTATTTTTTTTTCCAGCATCCCTTTTTCAATTTCTGACCATTCTTTTAGAACTATTAAAAAATATTATCTGGTGGCTCAGTTTGGAACTTACTTTCATAACACTGAATGAGGTAACTTCCCCTTCTTCATGTCAACATTTCTCGAGAATGCTTTTCAGTTACCTAGACATGTAACACTCATACACTAACAACAAAATAAAACTAACATATTAAAACAGGTCACTGACATCTGCTGATTCTAAACAATTTTTCTTATTTTGCATTTTTTAATTAACATATATTTTCAATTTGTACTAACTTAAAACTTGTCCCTCTTTGTGGCAGATTGACATTTGGTTTCAGCAATTATCTTGCTGTGATTGGTGCTGACCAAATTTTCCTTTCAGAAAACTGTGCCGTGTTAGTGCTTTTTGATTTCCCTGTGCTTAGACTAAAATAAAGGATCAGACTAAAATTATTCCATATTTTTTGAAGTTGAATTCTGTATTTCTTGGAAGTCACTCATTTGCCAGCAAAGCATAATTGGGATAAAGAGCCAGGGACAATTTGATTGAACCATCAGGTTGTTAGGAATTCTTTGGAGTACTGGCAAAATCAAATTCGAAGAAATGAAAAACATCCCTTTTTACAAAAAAATCTGAATATTTGACGAATAATATTCTGATTGCTGAAAAAGCTAGACTGTGTCTCTCTTCTTGCTAATGTTTTTCTTACTGGTATGAACAGCAGATGGACTCCAGTGGCAGTAGCCTTACTGAAAAGGGTTTAGTAAGCATGATGGCACCATCCAATGACATTTTTACTACTGTCTTACATAGACTGCCAAGAGCAGTATCTGTCTCATGGTTGCTGTAACTGAACAAATTGTTGAGATCATGAAGTATTTTTTTCAGGGAATAGAATGACAAATCCAGAAATCTGCAGTTGCATGGGAGAGACTATGTCCTTCTATTCTATTTCTCCACCCTTAAGAAAGTTAAATAAAAGTCAAAATTCCCAAATGTTATTTTCGGGCTTTTGGTGAAAAAGCATTTTAGATTGGGTAGTCAGAGAAAAACAAATTGTTCCCTGACTTTTGTGGATTTTTGATGGTACATATCCCTATTTCTGTTCTGGAGTTAACTGCTGAGATTTGGACTGAAAGTGAAACCCTGCATTATAAAAAGTTCATTTTGAAGGAGTGTCTTTTGCTACAGAGAAATGTATTAATATATCTATGATTTTTTTTAAGTCTGAAAGTTTGCTGAAAATAATATTTTCTTTATTGGTGTGAGTGTGTATGAAAAATACTCCTTTTGCTATACGTTAGACTTCATAATTCTCTGGTAGTTTTATCATAGATGACAGGCTGGGGAGACATTTTTCAACAAAATCTCCATATTCTGTTAGGGAAAACTGAGACTTCAGTAGGTTAGAATGTACTGCAATAATAGCATATTAAAAAAACTATATAATTGAAAACTGTTTAGGCTATAATAATGTTAAAAGGTTGATAATATTTTAGTAATATGAAAAAAGTTTCCTGCAATTTAAAAATTTTAAAGTTGATAGTTAGACATCTTTTTCATATTCCTATATGTGACACCTGCCGCTGCCCAAAATGTACTGTTTCTTAATATGAAGACCAACAGAATCACTAAAGAGATGCACTCTGCAAAACTTGTTTAATTGTGCAAGTTTGTGAGAGTGCTGCAAACTTTACACATTTTTACTGTGTCCTCTGTGGTCAGTGTAACATCATCTTCCATTCTGGCTCCAAAACTCACAAACTTCCATTTTTTTCCCAAAAGCTGCCACCTCCAGGCTGCTTTTTGATGAGATAGCCACCATCCCCTGCTAGCTTTGCAACTGGACATAACCTGCCTCTTGAAAAGATGGCAGTGCCTTGCATTATTTTCAGTGACCTCATCCAGGACAAATTAATGAACTAGAGGTAAAGTAGCTTTAAAAAGGAGAAGAGAAAGCAGGGCACAGCATGAAAACCAAGAGAGAACAGAGGAATTGGTAGATTGTGGCTAGTTTTGGAGGAAGCATTTGTGATGTGCATGGAGACATACAAAGCAGAAGCAAGCTAAAACAGTGGAGAGAGATAGGAAAGAAGAGTGAGCTGGAAAACTGGACCGGGAAAGGATCTGAAGAGACAGGAGAGATGAAGGTTTTGTAGAAAGAGACTAGAAGTGCAAGTTAGCATTTTGGGGAGAGTAAATACATGGTATAGAAGAGATTTACTTGGGCAGGCAGCTAGCAAACAGGATGAGGAGGAGCTAAAGGTGACTGAGGAGACTGAAAAGAAACGGGATGATGTTGAAGGAAAACGTGCTACTAGGTAGTTGCTGTAGTCACAGTATACATATTTTTTATTATCATCACTCTGTATTACTATCTGTATTAAGTGTAAGGGAGGGGAAATGTGTAACAGGAAAGGTGGGAGACAGGATTACATCTAGAGACTGGGAAGAAACTGGAGAATAAGAGGAAAAATGTCAAAAGATGGAAACTGAGGGGAAGATGCGTGGGGTGGAGAATGAAGATGAAGGACAGAATCCAAGAACTGAGAGAGATGGCAGTAACTTATAGGAGCAGCAGCAAGGTCCACTTTACGTGTACAAATACCAGCTTTAATTATCATCCCAAAATGCAGATGCATATTTTGCAGTACTAATGTCATTGTGTATTATAGTTAAAGTATATGTTGATTCTAAGAATTCAAAAGTTTTAACAGGAAATCTCATTATTAGCTGTGAACCTTTTTTTTTTTTTTTTAAATGCTTGGCATTAAATTCCATAGTAGAAAGTTTAATTTCACAGGGTCAGAGTAAAACAGGTAACTAGACAGAGAAACAGCATATAACGGTAGTTCATAAGAATGGAGTAGTGATTAAGTGTAAAAATAATGTGGTTAGTTTGAGATCAGGGTAGAGGTTTTGATAATGTAATTTCTGTTGTCATTTCCTAAAGAAGAAGTGATTTTCCCCTCCTATTTTGGATTTGTAAGTGGTGATGTTTTAAAAATCTATGCTGTGCTCTGAAAACCTACTCTTCCAAGAGCCACATACCAACTGAGCCACAGAGCTGCTGGCTTGGATGCACAGATTCTCACCTCCCATAAACTGAGATGAAGCTATATCAATTACAGAGCACTGCAAAGGAGTAAAATATCTCTGCTCCATGGGCCTGGGGTGGGGGAAAATAGGAGATGATAGTCTTTCACATGTAGCTTGCCATACAAGCTGCCACCTGGCAAGCTAACAGCTTGGAGAGAGTGTTTGTTTTTCCTTCCCAGCTAGCAGTCGCCTTTGTTCAAATAAGCTCAGAAACGCTTGTAATAAGGCACAAATACCCTCCAAGAACTAACTGAAGGATACTCAGTAAATCTTTCAGTCAAGCCTCAACAACCACATCCTCAAAAGGTACTAGCAGATTTCTCTTAAGCAGGAAGAAAGACAAGTTTTGATACAGCGCTTGCTTTCTTAAAAATTCTGAGTGAATAAAGCAGTCCTGAGAGAAAGTTCCTGGTTATGGATTACCTATACAAAGAATAAAAGAGATGAACATTGAAGGTTTTTCATGGCTGTAAACAAATAATTTGTGAGCACACTGTGCTCAGACCACAAATAGAAGCAGGAATTAGAAGTGCCCCTAGCTGACCAGCATATACATATATCATTGGTCTGGTGTAATGAAGATTACCTGATAAAGATCACAATATGACAGTTTTCCTTTTGCATTGGCTGCTGAACAGCCAGAAACTGTTTTCTGCGGCCAGCCAACTATTGATCCAGCTCCCTCCTGTCAGTGATGCAGTTAATGGGAATTCCACAGGCAAATAAAAGCTACATTTTGTCTTCATTTTCATCTGAAATATGAGCTGGTCCTTTGTACTCTAGACAGTCATTTATTACTCATTTTCCTTTATTGATGTTTATGAGCTGAAGCATAAAATGATTCTCAAATGTAGTTTAATTGAGGCAGCAGTTGACACTGTGACCATGATTACTGCTGCACCATCAGCTGCATTAAATCCATGAATCAAGGTTTGCTTTTCATTGGTCTTTGAAGCAGCATACGGTAGAAAGTATCCTTAAAATGCAACTGTGCTGTAGCTGGAGAAATATGTCGATTTGTCTTCATAGGGACTGAGGGGGAAAAAGTGCCCAAAGTCCTTAGCAAACAGCAACAGAGCAGTAAAGTGTTTCTTATTACTTTACATTCAAAGGCTCCTGCCCCCCTCCCTGCCCCTCTCCCCTCATCACCCCCCCACCCTGGTCTTAAAAGTTATTTGTAAAGTAGTCTTTCTTATATGCTTTTTAATATTATTCTTACTGAATTATGAGCAACAAAATGAATAGAAGGAAGAGCTGCCATACACAGCAAGAGGGGAAGCCAAGGCATTCAATTCATTTGTAAAATGGTAAGGACAATCAATACTGTGGGGAAGTATTTTTTATATGCAGTTATTAACTCATAAGCTACAGTATATCTCATCTCATTTCAACAACAGCTGAGGTCTCCATTTCCCCCTGGAGACCCCTGCAGGTCCCATTATGAGAATCATAAATAATATGTGCTAATGAGATATGAATTGATTATGTTGGAAAAGCTGACATTTTCATCCATCATTCTAAATGATGTTTAACAATGGATTACCAGCCAGTAATTCCTCTGATATGAGATTAAATAAAATAGCAGGCTGTTTCAGCAGGCTAGCTCAAGGAGATGGCAATAAATCTGCTCAATTACTGTATTACCAATCCGTTTTTCACTGCTAAGGATATTATTATTTCATTTAGACTTGTTCATGCATCATAGATTATTTTATTTCAGTCAGTCAATGGGAGAAACTGCAGTATTTTATTCACTGAGCTGCAAAGAACTGGGCTTTGATAGAGTACAGTACACACAGCTCAGTAGGCCTCAAGCGGATAGAAGAAATGCTATCAGATCAAAAATACATTGTGAAATCAACATTTCAGAAAGCAGCATTTTGTTTTCAACCTAATTTACTTTACTTATCTGAAAAGTCTCAACCGAAGGATACTGCCTAAAAAGCTGATCAATTGAAACAGAATTATTGGATCCTCTAAGATGATTTGTACTTCACCTCGGTTCTGTAGTATATTGAGAATTAGATCATTCAGACTATCCTTTGGCCTGGCAAATTAGATTGCAAAGAACTGTAATACAAATGGTCCCCTTTTTTGCCTGCCTCATGCTCAGGAGGGAGGGAAAAAAGAAATAAAAAAGCATGCAAAGTTCATTAACAAAAGCCTGTCATAGAAAGTTACTTTCTTTGCCAGCCTGATCTCACAGTGTTGACAAACTCACCTTCCTTGAAACAACCTCTTAATACTTTGTACTTCATTCAACACCCATGCTTTCCCCAGCATGTTCAGTAACTACTGGTTATGCTGATTTATGGAGCATGTCTTGTGCTCAACTAAGCCACCCAGATCTGGGGGATCTTGTAGAGTTGCGTAAGTTTTACCCATCTATCCCAGTCTGCACATCAGTACAGGAAGTGGTTTGTGGCCAATGCATCACTTACATGGTGTAAATGATCCCTGTTCCTTTACCAGCTATTTTGCTGTAAGAGAAGAATCAAAAATGAGCATAACCATCCCTCCACTCTCTAAACACCAGGAAGGCAACAGACTTGCAATGGCAAGTAGAAATCCATTCAGGTTGTCATCTGGTTTCCTTACTGACACCTGCCTGTTTTCCCAGATAACTACAACATGAATGACTGACAATACTGTCTATAACAAAAAATTATTTAAGTGTAATATTTATCAATGAAATTATATAATCAATTATATTATGTGTAAAGTGTGTAACTGGTGGGCAGTATAGTATATAAAAACATATCTAAGTGAGGCAGTTGAAAGAAACAGGTAAAAGAAACAGGTCTCAAATTCAGTTAGAAAAAGAGCTATTGGTCTAAGCAATTTTTGTTTATATTTGCTGTTAATTTTGCTTTGCTGGAGTAAAGGAAATTGCAAATAACAAACTTTGAGTTTGCTTGTTAAAATACCAGTACATTAATCAGCAATATCAGTAGTCAAGAGTATTGAAATGCCAGTTTTAACGTGTAGACATACCCCAATTCTTCTACAAGTGCTAACAGATATAATGAAATTGTTTAAAAATACTAGCTAGATCAGGGTCTCGCAAAACTTGTGGTAGTGAGGGGGTGAATTAGGAGGGAACAAATGGATTGTATATCAGGCCTGCCGTGGTCATTCCTCTATCCTGTATACTTTCTGACCACTGGATTATAGTCCTCTCCTGGCTGTCTGCACATGTGTGTACTTTCCAGCCCTGCCCAGAAGATAGCTCCTACTCTTCTCATAGTGATATTCCTGCTTGTATGCACACATGTGGATGCATGCAGAAGTGCCTAAACCTAGAGCTTGAACACAAGATGCTGCTTCTTTCTTACCTGCTTTACCTGAACTTGAACATAATTTTATCAACCTTGCCAGATTTTGTGACCACATTTCTGATTCACTGATGCAGGGTACAAGGGATATGTGCCTATGGCTGTTACTTAGATATCTGCATGACTGCTGACATTTTTGCAATAATTTCACGGGATTAGTCCTGGGCATTTGAAAAGCTATTTCTGAGTTGTTGGGTTTTTTTTTGTTTTGCCTTGGTTTGTTTGTTTTTAGATTTAACTTTGTATTTTAATGCCCAGTTCTAGTGTAAGAGTACAGAAAATTACACAGCTTTGAAAACTGGTCTTTTAACCAGTGACAGAAACTCTGCTGTACTCAGTTTCTTATTACAGTTGATGAATGTTGACATTGTGACTGCTTATGTGATGACAGCATTAATTATGAAAAAGTAGTAATAATTGTGCTTTAGGCTGAAGACTTTACTAGAGGCTTTAGGCTCAAAATGTCAAGATGTTTACACTTAAGTCTGTCACATTTCAAAAGGCAGTCAATGTCAAGCTGACACTGAAATTTCAGGGATTTTCTTTACAATTTGGTGTAACTTTTTAGGACTGGCTTGTTAGTTTTCATTATTAGCCTTATTTTAAGGTAACAATCTTATATTTTCACTTTATACATTTTGAAACTCAAACAGAATTGTCAGTAAGGAACTGGCATGATTTCCCTGCATTGGCTTTTTTTGGGACACGGTTGTTTTTCAACTGCATAAAAGTAACTGCAAACAAACCCTGATATGTGTACCAGCTCGTACACGGTATATCTTTACTGATTCGCCTTTTCCGCAGCTGTGGAGAAGTTTCCAAAGTGTGTAACAGCCTGGGCAAAACATCGAAGTCCTAGTATAAATGCTGAGACAGTGTCTGAATAGAAGCCCTGTGTTGCTGCCCATGCAGGCCGGGGCTCCCCAGCTGTGATGAACATGAGTGACCTGTCAGACGCTCCCTCTCCTCCTTCCAGCTCCCCTGCTTTGGAGGCTGGGGAAAGCACAAAAGGAAATAAATCTAGAGGGGTATACTGAGCAGCAGGAGAGGAGTGTCCTGGGGAAGCTGCAGCAAACTCCTGCGGCACCTTAGAGACAGGGCAAGAAGAGACACGTCTTTGGCACTGGGTCACCGTCCAGGATGGGTGTAGTAGCCAGTGAACCCTAAGGAGTTATTTGCCTTAAGCCTGTATGAAGTAAAATCTTGTAGGTCTCAGCACACAGTTTCAGGGGACTCTGAAATATTACTATGTGTTGTGGTGAGAAAGAGGGAAATAAATTCTGCCATTAGAAGACTGATTGGATTTTAAGGCTAAGTACAAATCCTGTAATTCAGGACCTGAATTTCCATAATGAGATCTTTTATGATACAGATGGTATTAAAAAAGTTAATAGCATAACACGTAATGGTCAATCTCAAGCCATACTACAAAGGTCCTATCTGTTTTCACTGAGAACTCTCTCATTTATAGTGTAAAAATGTGACACACTATAAATGCATAAATGTACATAAATGTGATGTGCACTTTCATCTGTCATGGCAAGATGATTTGCCAAGTTAACTGCATATGAACTAATTATTCCCTCAATTCTTAGAGTTTTTGGTGAAGCTTGGACTAAAACAGGAAGTCACGCTGTAAATCAGGAAATACAGTTACGATGTATATTATGAGCACATCGAGTTGTGATATTTTAATTTTAGTCATTCCGAGCTGAGCTGACCAGTATGCATGATGCCTGGGTAGCATTTGAATACAGCAATTAGAGCACAGAATTAGAGACAGCATTTGCCTGTGTCTCTAAGACCACTGAATTCCCAAATTGTTTTAACATGCTGTTTAAAGCATGTCTGAAACAGTGCCACAGAATCAAATTTATTAGGAAGTTGTTGTCACTGGATGACAAAAATCTGATATGCTTACTACGTAAGGATGTAAAACAAACTCAAATGACAGAGTTATTGGAGATTAAAAATGAATCTCATAATTTCATAGGATTCGTAAGTGTTCCTGGTGACTATAAAGAATACTTTAGATGGCAGAATTAATTTAATATTTAAGTATTTTGCAGCTGCCTTAAGAACAACTGTATTTATAGGCTGTCAAATGCTATTTTTTATTATAAACTGTAAATTGAATTATAGATGCTCAGTGTCCCCAGCTCATTGACAAGCCAAGTTTTCTGATGGTTTTAATAAGGAATTTGTTTTCAAGGTAATTTCACATTGAGCTGCTGCGTTCTTTCAGCTCTACAGTGTAGAAAAGCACAGGATTTTAAATTAAAGAGCCAGAAGCCTCAGCACTGGCATTTGTTTCGTAGGAATGTGAGGTTTACCACTAGTAGTGAGAGGTACTTTCTGCTGGTATGGGAACTACAGACACTTCGCCAATGTAAGGGTTCAAAAGCAAATCTTGGGTTTTGTGTAGGTTGTAACAATGAGGCTACTGCTTTTCCTTGGTGTTTATTCATAGCTGTATAATGCTTATCAGTTCATGCCCTCTCATAATAATTTAAAATACTTTCAGGACTTTGTAGATCAAGATATGCAAGTGCTGAATAAAAAAAAATTAAATTCAGTGACATGCAGGCTTTTTATTTTTTTGCATTTATCCTCTTTTCTTCCCGTTTTTATGCTTGAGAAGACCAGGTCATTCACACTGATGTGTGGCCAGAATTTTAAAATGTTTCTCATATAGCCCCCTCTACACTCCTAGTGCCAATTCGCTACCTTCTGGAGTGAGGAAAGAAATTTTTTTCCATTTCTCCAGCTCTTTCTAAGCTTTATCATCTTAAAACTGAGAACTACCTGCTAAAGTTAATGGCCCTCCCCACCATACCGCTGAGCAACTCCACAATTTAATGAACCTCTGTCTGCCTCCCCTTTCTTATTGTTGTCCCCCACA
Organism: Hemiprocne comata; assembly: GCA_020745705.1. Classification (NCBI taxonomy): domain Eukaryota; kingdom Metazoa; phylum Chordata; class Aves; order Apodiformes; family Apodidae; genus Hemiprocne; species Hemiprocne comata. The sequence goes on along the minus strand of CM036587.1, from coordinate 63,554,338 downwards.
GCAGCAGGAACTGGGGCAGGTTGCTGGATTGTCACCCCTTTGTCCTGGTGTTAGCCCCTAGGTGCAGAGGGAGCTGCAAAGACTCTGCAGTATCTTCTCCAAGCCATTCGCATGCAAAGCAGCACAGGAGACACCGGATGTGGACATTGCTTGCAGCGGTTATTTGTCCCTGGAAACAGGCACACTCAGAAAAGCACTGAATTTCTAAGCAGGAAAAGCTAGACTAGTATTTTACAAAGAATGATTTTAAGCTGTTCCCACCTCTCCTTCTTGCTTCCAGCTGACATCGATCCAGTAGAGTTGCCCTGGTACATAAAAATATTACGAATTTTGGAGGATTTCAGCAATGAGTTTAGTGGGAATCCGCTCCTGATGCAAAAATTGACCATAACCGATCAGACCTTTCACTGAGCAACTGGTTCCTGTGGACTGGTTGTCAGACTGTCACAATTTATTTTCTCTTTTAATTTGGTGTATTATGAATCTGTTAAAAGTCTGTAGTAACTAACCTTAAATTATTTCTTCTGATAAAATACTTTGTGCTTTAGCAATAGCAAGCATTACTAAGTATCCAGGCAAGAAAGCCCAGTGAAATCACTGATATAAAGGAATTCTACCCAAAGTAAAGACTATCTTAAAAACAAAGAAAAAAAATAATAATCCAGATTTATTGCACAATCAAAAAAAAATATTCACAGTTCAATGATAATTCTTGGATAGCACAGTCATCAATACCAGATTTACAATAAAACATCTGGGGAACACATGCAGAAATAAATTTATTCAAACAGAAAGAGAGTAATCTGTGAACATACCCTATCCTCCAATTCCATACCAGTTTGATTTGTGGTATAATATTGTTTCTCGCTTGCTTGCTTTCTTTTACACTGCTGAAAGTTGGTTCAGAAGTGCAGAGCTGGGATAGAGGTCAAAGATCACATTACTTTCCATACTGAAAGTATTTTGTTGCTGCAATTGAGTAAAAAAAATACAAAATGCAAGGTTAAAATTTTCTCAGTATGTTAAGGATTTTTTTTTTTCATTAAGCAATTTATTTAAAGAAGCTTGATTACAGTATCAAATGTTGCTATTTTAGTATGTATAAACAGATTTTAAAGAATCTTTAAAACATTATCAGGCTGAAGGAATATCAAATTATTTATTTCGACTTTTTCTTTTTTTTCTTTTAGTTTTTTTTAAATCTGGAGCAGATTGTACTGATGAAACTTGGGGAAGATAAAAAAATCACAGAAAGGTAGTTTAGTCTTTTTGGATGAAGTGATGGTAATAGCAGAGTTATTAACTTGTTCAGTGTTAACTAAAACCAGTTGTTTTTATTTAACCAAGTAAGTATACTAGAAGACAGGCCTTTTATAATAAAAGTTTCTGCAAGTTTGCTTAATGGGATATTTTTTTTTTTTTAGTCAGATGTATGTAAAGCAGCCATGTGAGGAATGATTCTCCATCTTCCTGTTCTTCCCCCAACAGAACAGTAGCATTAGGGTATGACAGCCAACACGTGTAGTTGACGCTGCTGTAAACTCATGCCTTCTCCTCACAGCCGTTTCTGTAAACATGTATGAATGAACAGTCGTTCTCCTGTGCCCTGTGCTGAGCAAGCCTTGCTGTTCTTGGAGAGTGGCCAGTGGCTCCTGGGAAGGCAGCGCGTGTAGTGTTATCATAATATTGAAGCCAATGCCCTGTAACATTTAGACCCAGAAAAATTTCACTTGCCCTCAAAATCCTGAAAGGAGGAGGAAAAAAAAAAAATCCATCTGTTCCATCTAGTTAACATTGCTGGTTTTGCTTTCCCCCCATTACTGCAACATTATAGAATGAAATGCTGCAAAAAAAGGCTAATTTAAGAGCAAATCCACTATAAAAAGTAAAAATCAATCTCTCTCTTCGCATAGAAAGCCTAAGGGAATAGAATACCAGGAATCATGGGTATTTTGCTACTAGTTTTTGACGTATGTTCTGATGAAAAAGATCAATGGTTTTCTCTTGGGGATAAAATATAGCAGGGTCCAAATAGTCAGAAGTTTGTATGTCTTTTTATCTAATGGCAAACACTACAGAAGTCAGCAATGAGCACCTTTGCCCTGACAACAAGTGACAAGTAGGCCATTGTACCAAAGTGCTACCATTGTTTAATTCCTTCTGCAGGTAATTTATAGGAAAAGGCAGAACAAAAGCATAGAACAATATACTTTCTGCCAAGTGAACCCAAATTTGACCCAGGAAGCTGTCACGATCCGAGTAGGGCAACCCAAAGAGATTCAGATTGGACCCCCTTGCTTTCTAAACTCTGTCTCAGAGAGGAGCCTAGGTGCTGCTGGATCCAACCTTAAGTCTCACACCTGGACCTTCCAGGGAGAGTGATTAAAACGTCACAGTCCGAGGAAATGCTCGACTGTCCAATACCCCTTGATCAGATTAAGGTGAAATGACACACAAGGTCCGTATTTGAATATTAGGTTTAATTAAAACTATAGAAGGAACACGGATCCTTCAGTTATTATCTGAGGCTGCACGATCATAAAGGCTGACAGATCACAAGAGTACAATACATAATATGTTTAAGCTGCACAACCTGAGAAAAAATCTTTGTTAGGCCTTGCATTACTTTATGACGTTAGGAAGGAAGAGAGGGAGTAGGAGAAGAAAAGTGTAGAGATAGATAACTGAAAATCAACAGTCCTGGATCCAACGTTGGGCCAGCCAATGGGGGAGAGTTGGTGTCAGTGAGGCTCCCAAATCCCACCATTGCAGCCCCCTGTTTTATAGGCCCACTTTCCTTATTTCGCAAGGATGAGCAAGCGTGTTTGAGTCATAAGACTGAGCTGCTGGAGTAGATCTCCGCCCCCTCAGCCCCTCCATCCTTATCTCAATCCTTATCTCAATCGCTGTACATGCAGCCCTTAGGCCATATGCAGCCATCATCGTTGTCTCCATCCTCTCAGGCAGGCCTTTTGGGATGCAAATGAGACTTTGTTTAGGGGTTACAATGGGCTTTCGACATCAATTCCAGCAAGTATAGGTCCTGAGGGCTGGTCCCTCACAGAAGCTCTAATTAAATGCTTTTTATTGAAGTCCTAATGAGTAGTTGAAAAGTTTTGGTGATTAAAAATGTGCTACTAGGTCCAAATACACTATTTATCCTTGGACTTTGTTCCTTTTCCTCTCCTCACTCATTAATCCTTCTCAGAAATTATATGAGAATGCCAAAAATCTATCCATTACTTGGTTGCCACATAGAAGCAATGAACAAATCAAGGCATCATCACTTGTTTGAGCAGTGGATGTGAATGGTCTTATGTGGTTGATAGTCTTTTTCCTTATAAATGACTGGGCAGCTGTCAGAATCTTTTCCACATCAACACTAATTTGTTACAACAATTATTAATTCGAATGGCTCTGAAATTTCCTTTTCAAAATGCTCAAACCAATGAGTAGCTAAACATACCTGAATGAATTAAAGGAGATTTGTCTTTTGACACAAGGAATAAAATAAACGGTAGGGATTTTGAGCAGTAGAAAGATCTTTAAAGCAAACAATTTCTATAGTATTTATTGCAGTTGAACTGTGTCCCCAGCCCCATATTCTATTTGTGAGAGCATTACCACAAACAGCGCAAATCTTGGAGAGCGGTATTGCTTGATAGGTCTTATGCCACTTGCATCCTTTTCTTGGAACCTGGGGTTTTTATGATTTGTTATGACTACAATAAGCAAACTCAAGCTAGTCAGTAAATCTCACATTTCTTAAACATGTAGAAAAGATACCAAAAAGCTTTAGGTCCATATCCATGGTATTCAGATCTGCAGGCAGTCAGAAAGTTGACTGTGATATTTCTAAGTCTAACCAAAAGTTACCACGATTATTTTTACAGCTACTGAATCTTGTTGACATGGCCTGATCACAGCAAACACTTTTTGAGAACAGAAATACTGCAAGAGCTGGTTGCTCTAGACTTAAAAAAATTCACTTAAAGTTCATGAGAAGAACTGATTTTCATTAAGCAGCTGCCCTGCTTTTAGAATACATGCAGAAGAAAACAATTACTAGTTGAGCAGATCTGCTCTGCAAACTAAACAAATACATAAATAGGACTGACTGGGGAGTCTTACCTTAAAGCTGTGATACTCTGGTGGCAAGTCAGCCCATTTCCACCACCTGAGCTGTCTTAAATATGCTATCACCTCTCCTTCAGTATGGTAAATGACGATCACACAGCTTTGCATAGAAATTAAAATAATTTCATAGCCTTCAGTATAAAACAGGCACTGGCTGCTGCTACATAGGACTTTCATTTCATTGAAACCATTGTCATAAACAAGGATAGGAAGTGAGGCAGAGCTTACAGATGAGGAGTTCTTCCTCAAAGCTGGAGTGATCTATTAAATAAGCAGGTTGCTGGTAGAGTCCTTACTAAGATTTGGGAGAAGACCTTTGCTGAAACTATCCTTCCAGCCTGCATGAGAGAAGACTGTATGAGTAGTTGAAGAAGCTGTTTGTGAGGGACAGAATCCTAGCTGAGGCCTGTAGGTGACTGTGCAATACGTATTAAGGCTAATAACTGGAGACTGAAAAGATGCTTCAGAGCTGTTGTAGAAGATCATGTCCTAAAAAGCTTTTGTGTAAATTGTAAATGTAAATGCACGAGGGAAGCAAACTATGGAAGGGAATTCAGCTGAGGAAACAGGGAAGTTCCAGCAACTTAGTAGTATGTGCCAAATACAAAAGGTAGAAAGGGAGAAGCAAATGTCATTCTTTGGCCTTGTCCTCCCATAGGGAAGTACAGGCTGTACAAGGAGGCATCGGTGGTGTTTTTGTGGGCTGCAGGGCAGCGCGGGGCCTCCGTCTCTGCTGCCCACCTGCTGAGGCTTTGCAGGGGGTTTAGTGGGGGGAGGGGTGGGCTTAAAGTTATGAAGTTCTCACCTTCAGCCCTCCTCACCTTCTCTTTGAAGTGATTCACCCTCAATGCTTTCCTCTCCTCCTGTGAGGCTAACTTGTAATTCAAGAGTACCAAGATGGGATGATCCTAGTCAGGATATTAAAGTCATGGGCTCTCATTGAACCCCCAAGCACAGTCTGGCACCCAAACTAGTTATTTAATGGACATACATAGCTCAGAAACAGGATGTGGCTGTTACAATTCTGTCCATAGTGACTGTACCCAGAAAAATTGAAATTCTAAGAAAATATATTTAATATAAATGAGAAATAATCTACTAAGACACAATGCTGATATGTTACATTTCCCTTACAGAATTTATTTGAAATTTATACCATGTTTATTTGATCTCTCTCTAGCAATAAAAAGTTTCACAAAATAAAAACCTCCTTTCCCCTATTACAGACAAAATATAATTACTTGAGACATAGATACTAGGACCTGTGCACATTTTATTGAATTAACTTCAAAAGAGCCAAGAGGGAATACTCCTTGATAAATCAAGTCCCCACCTTGTTAAGTCTGGAAAACACTGGCATCTGTAAGCAGTGAAATTCTCATTATCACTTCCGGGAAGATAATACACTGTATCTAAACCAGTGAACTGGTCCTTCATTATAAGTGCTACCTTCACAATGAGAGTGGATGCAGATGGAAGAGCCATGCAAGAGCTGAAGTTTCTTATCTTGCATATTTTATTTGTTTGATCCTCTTAAGCTGTTTGACCTTTCATTTCATCCTGTGGTGGGAACCTCTTTCCCTCTGTTACCCTAGCAATCAGAATTTTGTGATTTGAATAAAAATGTCAGCTCAGCATTGTGAGGAATTGCATACAACTATTCACTTGTGCACTGCAAACTCTTTACCTATGCTTCACACCAAAGTGTGATAATTAATCTGTTTTAGTCAGCTCTAGGAATATATCCTCAAACCCGGGAAAACATAAAAGAACAAATAGATGGCAATCTAGCCTTTAACTCATTTTTATGGAGATGGAAGTGGACCATAGCAAAGGTCAGATTCAAGGTCAAGATGGAAGCCATTGACGAAGCTCTGATGGGGCTGGTTCTTCCTGCAGGTCCATTCAATCTAACCAGCCAGGTATATAAATAGAGTCCTTCAGCTACTGGCCCAACCAGCCCCTTCATATCACAATCAACAGACAAGCACAAGCAATTTACTGCTGAGATAATTTCAGAGATACGCTACAAAAGGCACAACATAAGTACAGAGTTAAAATGAAAAAAAAAAAAACTTTGGCTAGAAAATTATCTAGTTTTTCTAAGCAATAATTGTTAAATTAATAGCTACTTATTAAGATTTGTTTATAGATCAAATAGTAATTTAATATCTTCTTAGGTCAGATTTTTAATTGTTATCTGTTTTAACTTTATATATGTTTCATAACTAGATTTGTGGGTGTTTATTTTTATCTAGAAACTGGAGATGGTACAAATTAATTGCAGACTGCTAATCCAGTAGTGATTAGAGCTGGGATTTTTTTTTTTAGACTACCTGTTTTATTACATTAATGGTCAAATCCTGCTGCTACCAAAATTAATAGGAAAATCTCCCACTGATTCCAGTGAATTCAAGTTGTACCCTAAATTGTAAATAGTAGCTACTCGATTTCTCTAAAAAAGATAATGCAGTGAATTGTAGAACAACTTACTGACAAAAAGACTCATTCAAGAACAATATGATCTGCTGTGCTTATATATTATGACTTGAAATTCTGACTTGTAGCAACAATATGGTCAAGCTGCTTTTCTTAACTAAAACAGAGGGGAAATGAGTTATTCAAAATGATAAAGTCTAATCTAGTCAGGATCATGTTTCACTGTGTGAAAATAAGTCTTTAAAATAATGTGCGCTGGTATTAAAACAAGAGGGTAAGTTATAATGAAGGTTCAACTTTCAAGTTGAAAGCTTGTAGTCAGGTAAATTCAATAATTATAACAGTGCTTAACGTTGCCAGTATAATTAATAATCTGTTAGTATTTCCAAACTTTTTTGGAGGTTTACTATTTGGCCGTTCAAAATTGGAGGAATATGGTATTTTTCAGGTGTATTTTCAAAACAAAGATGTTCATTGAATTTTTTAAGAAGGAAGACAAGAAAAACATTAAAATGACTGAAAATATTGCTCAGAATCTCAGGAACACTTGCTCCCATCTATTAGTAAATGATGGATTTAAACTTCTTCCTGTTCTTCATCTATCCCTACATTTGAGTAATTTGAGTATGAACATCCAGTGAAATAAGGAATGGCTTTGTATAATTTGCCCTGCTACTAAAGCTAAATGAATGATCATCAGGCATTACTTTTCCTAGTTTCATGTCTAGGACAAATGCTTACTTTTCAGACTTTTTTTTTTGCCACAAATGCTGATTTCTATTTCTCTGTATATATACTAATTCATATGCAGAATTTCCTGTGTATGTCCTAAGTACAGTAGGCTATTTGTAATTTTTCTTCAGCGATAATATTGCATGTCATTACTTAGAATACTTGAATGAAAACTTCACCGGGTTTAAATGGTGGAGTTTTATAGTTGTTTCCTAAAATCAAGACTGAACATACACTCCGCAGGATGCAAGTGTTCTGTTCTGCCTTATATAGGTTCAAATACCATCCTCATTTAGGTGTATCTGAGCTCCCTCCAGTAGTGCATTAAGCAATCTGACTTAACATCTATCACATGTAGTTCAGGCGTTCTCTCATCTCCACCCCAGGGAGAGAACTGTGTGCCTAGTGGCGTGTTTTGTTTTTATTTTAAATGTCCAAGGAAAGTGGGTAGTGTTAATGGCATCAGACATCCATTTCCTTGCAATTAGCTGTCTGTGTTGTCACAATGCCCTGCTGCTGCCTTTAAATGCTGTGGGCGAGGAAAGAGAGAGAGAAAGAGAGCATGTTCATCAAATTTCATTCCAGTTCTGTTTTATATGCCTCCTTTTTTTTTTTTTTATATTTAGAGGTATGCTTTAAAGCTTCATGTAATACTTTTTTGTTTGTTTGTTTTTGTTTTTTTTTTTGTTTTGTTTTGTTTTGTTTTGTTTGTTTGTTTTTCTGTGTTTTGTTTTGTTGTTTTTTTTTTTTACAAAGCTTTTTATCCACAAAAAGGAGATTCATGTTGCCTGGGATATTTTGTGAATTCATGTGGAACTATTTTGGATTTTTAAAAAGCTGATAAAAAATAACCTCTCTATTTTTCAGGAGATTGTGTTTGTATTTAAAACAGTACCTTTATGAGGCAGTTGAAAACCATGTGACTCCTAAAAGGGTGCAGTAAGAGAGCAGGATCTCCCAACTGACAGCCACTTTGGAGTCATGTAGTTTCAGTGGGATTTGGCTCAGACATGCAGAAGGTCCCCTTTTCCCATGCAATTTGATAGGTTTCAGAATTACCTCTTTTTGCTCTCTTCTTTCAGTAATGCTTTTGTCCATAACATAATTATTTAAAGACTCTTGTAGATGTTTCAAATCTTAATTCTTTACCATTTTCATTTTCTCATTGCTTCAATGTGCATTTTCATCTTCTGCACTGGTAGCTCTGACCCTTGCCAGAGCCTGTGTCCCAAAATAGGCACATGTGATTTAACCTACTGCGCTTGCAGGAAGTCTCAGTGATGTAGTGGTCTGTGGTCACATTCTTCTAGGTGCAGAGTGCTTTCTAGCACCTACTGAGGGGCTCTCTGTTGGCAAAGAGCTCAGATGTGCAGAGAGCACTCCTCAACAGCCTGGCAGCTTCTAACAGGATTAAGTCCTTGGCAGTATATTTGTACAGATTTTTTTTTTCCTTTCTTGATTATATGGAAGTTCTTTATAAAAAGCATTTTGATTGCACCAAAGTGTAGCTATTATAATTGTACACAAGAACTCGGGGGGGGGAGGGCGAGGGTGCAGCATATAATGATAGATATTTTTCATCATGGATGAGCTGCAATCATCACAGTATGCACTTCCTCTCAGCCAAGCAGCATGGGGAAGCTCACTGTGTAAATTCTGAAATGGTATATTAAAAGGAAATATTTAGGGATGTGGCAGTCAATGAAAATAAATTGGAAGTATGCTGAGTTAACAAAGGAGTGACTCGCAGCTCTTTTAAGCATGACATGCTTTCAAAGAAAGTTGCCACCAAACAACATTTCAGCCAGAAATTTAAATATAGGGTTTTTTATAGTTTGTGGTGGTGTAAACAAAAGCTGTGCTTAAACTAGGACTCTCAGTATCTCTAAGTTTCTGGGACTCCCTGTCTCTCCTAGCTGCATCCCAAGCTAGTATTGAGGAGGCTCTAAGTATACAGAATCCACTTGGTCTCTTTGAAGAAGATATCAGATGTAAAGGTGAGGGAAGAGGTTCAATGTGTTTTATGGGCAGCCTTCTGTGCCAGACAGTGCAGGTTCCCAAATGCTTCAGCCTTTCAGGACTCCTTTTTTGAATGAGGCCAGAGGTGCTCATCAGCCCCACATGCTTCAGGTTTTCTTTGCATTAGCCTCTTTAAAGGTCCTCTCCTGGCTTCCTAATTGCTGTTGCTACAAGTTTCAGAGTGTAAGGAGAGAGGGCTGGGTTTCCCTCTTGTAAATGAAATGGAACAGGGAAGGCAAGGGTTTCCACAGCTTGAACAGATGTGAAGGCCAGGAAAGGCTTGGCATAGACCCCTTTCACTTGAATTGCTCTCTGATGCTGGTGTGCTTTGGTTATCACATGTTTTAGCAGTATCAGGAGGGGTAGTACTGATGTGGCAGGATCAAAATACTAAAATTCCTACTGCTGAGGTGCCCACTACATGTAGCTGGTATACCAGGACCATGCAGTACAGCAGTTATAACTGAAAACATGAATCCCAGACTGCTAGGCACCAAGAAAACTGTATTATGGCAAAGCTACTGACATACTCCAGTACCTGATGTTGTGCGGCTTGGCCCTATCTGAACTGCTGTGCTTCTGTTCATCCATTGTTCTTCCTTCTGAAAGATGGTAGCATAACTTGGGTAGCATCTGTCATCCAGCCATGGAAAGGTGGGACTCCTCCTGTCTTGCTGGGAGGTGGCCCTCCCTTTTCTGTCTGTCAAAAGCTGAAGAAGGACAACTTTGCTCCCAGCTTTGAGGTCATGGCACATTAAACTGGAAATTTTGGTGGTGCTAGAGGGAGGAGTAAAGGATTGCTGGTCCTCTGGTTCTTCCCTGGTTTGGACCTCAACTCATTAGCTGAGGTACGGACTCACTGTGAAGTTGCAGGTTTCAGAAGAAGGGTCAGGTTAGCTCCTTGGCCACTTGTTTCAGGGACTACAAGTATCACCATTTTTTGTAGAGTGCTGAGAGGAAGAGCTACTTCAGTATTTCGAAAGATTCAAAAGGTTGCTGGGGGTTGTGCGTCTGAACACACACTAAGGTTTAGATACCAAGGAAAGGCAGTCCAAGAAACTCAGCATAGTCTGAGGGAAGGTATGCTAATAGGAAAAAAACAAGAAAACTTGGAGTCTCTTCTTTCTAAGGTATTGGTATAAACTTCTCACTTACCAGAATCCTCCCCAGAAGGTATGCCTCTATCCGTGTTCTTCTTAAAGCAGTATGGGCTCTTGCCGCCTTCTCACCACAGCAGGAGCCAAGATAATGGTAGTAAGCCAATGCAAGGGCTTGATACATTTTCCATGGCAGAGGGCACCAGATTTTAACTCCCTGTCCTGGAATTAAAATGAACAGCCTCTGTCTCCCAGAAAAATTGCCTAATCCTACAGGATTATGTCATACTGTGATTAAATTGCAGACTGTTGCTGAAATCTAGTCAAGATTCACCACATCAGTAAAGGAGAGTGAAAAGTAGTTTGGTATCATTGCTTCACACAGCTCCCCTTTGTTGAAGGGGAGAGTAGTTTGTGAACCTCACTGATGCATTACTTATCCAGTGAATGTCTCACATAAAATGCATAAACAGGCTAGAAATCAAAGAAAGAACCTAAGTCTCCCTTTGTCACTAATCAATTCCTGCTCTTTGAACTTACGCATTTTTTCTTTTTTTCCTTGTTCTTCCCAATATTCTTCAGCCATATTCTGTGCAGAATACATTCAATAAAAACATGGCTTTTGCCAATACCTTCAGGTTGGTATCTAGAACACAAAATATGGATATGAGGGCTGAGGATTTGTACCATACAAAGAAAGACTTAATCTTCTAGGTTATTGCTCCAGTCACTTCTTTAGAATAGAAAGAAGGACATCTCCATTCCTGCTGTTTTGGTATAAAGAAATAACTGTCAATATATTTTGTGCAGTCTGAACTTGGTGTACATTAACCGTACTCTGGGAGCACCTACCAAACTAACCTGTCAGGAAAGAGGGACAGAGGCATACCTCTTTCTCAGATCCTGCCTGGCTTTCGAATATGTATGCCATGGCTTCCTAAAGTGAGATCCTTCTTTAAGCTTTTAAGTCCTGTTACGGAATTGGATATGATGGTATGGTAACAAGTAGCATGGACTAGGATGTGTGAATCACAGACTCACAGAATCGTTCTGGTTGGAAAGGACCTTTAAGATCATTGAGTCCAACCATAACCTAACTACCAACCATTAACTTAACTCTACCAAGTCCAGTGCTTAAACCATGTTCCTAAGCATCACATCTATATGTCTTTTAAACATGTCCAGGGATGAAGACTCAACCACCTTCCTGGGCAGCCTATTGCAGTGTTTAATTAACCCCTTCAGTGAGGAAGTTTCTTCTAATATCCGATCTAAACCTCCCCTGGTGCAACTTGAGCCCATTTCCTCTTGTCCTGTTTCTTTTTACTTGGGAGAAGAGACCAAACCTCACCTCACTACAACTTCCTTTCAGGTAGCTGTAGAGAGCGATAGGGTCTCCCCTCAGCAATAGTTTGTGTTGAGGACTTAATGTCTGTACTATATACATCTGATGAATTTTTTACTTCAGACACAGTCCCATGGGCTGAAATGCTATTTGCATTTAGACTGTGTCAAGTGCTCTCCTGGAGCATGTCTTGCAGCTTAGTTTCATCTGAAAGAGGCCTTGTTCATGTGTTCAAGGAGTAGTCCAGCATTCAGGCAGAAGCATGGTGAGGGAGCAGGCAGGAGATTTGGTTCAAAAGAACATTCCCCATCCAAGCTTAAACACAGAAGCACTCTGCATGAATACATATATAAACAAGCACTGGTAAAATGTGCAGAAGTGCCTAACCAGCATAAGCATATAATCTCAAATTCCAACAATGATAGTTACACAGCCAGTGTGTGCAGTTACCTCTTTAACTGCAGGGATATTTTTGGAAAATCAGGCCATAATTTCCCACATGTAATTTGGAGTGGAGCCAGCTTTTTAACTTGGTTCCAGTCTTAATCCAATATCTGAATTTAGCCACAAGAATATCCTTGCTTGGTTTGAGTAAATGCTCTAGAAGGTTTTTTTGTTCCTATCTTTTCTTATGTCTTTATTTTTGTTTCCAGTGAAAATTTAGCATTTTGCCTTTTGCCATTCCACGGTTAAATTAATTCTTTAAAAAAGATAAAGCACTACACAGTACACTTCTGATTTTTTTCCTATCTCCTGAGACGTTTTTCTGCTGAATTTTCTGATATTGATGATTCTGTGATTTCTTGACAATGTTGTGTCTAGTATAGAGTCTTAGGTTCCCCAGTAAGCAAAGGGAGAACTTGATTGAAGGATGAGAAGAAGCCTGCAGCTGAGGTTGTAATTGAATAATTAGATTTTTAGCAACTAGTTGTTTTCTTCAAAGACCAACAAAGAAGATCCGAAATGGAATTTTTATATTTTCAGTACTTTATGGCTTGGCTTTTAAATAATTTAAACTTAAGTACATCCAGTCTGATGTGTGGGTGTGTTTTTAATTAAAAATGAAAAAAAAAAAAAAAAGAAATTACCTAATGGATGTAACTGACTTGAAATACCAGAGTAAGATTAATGTAAATAGTGGCTGCAGGAAAGAAATCAGAAATTTTTCTTCAGTGACAAAACCTACTGTTTCCCTGTTTGAACAGACAGAGTAAGAAACAGAGTGTTACAAACAAACATTATTTTAAGTCTTTTAAGTTTTGACATCACATTTTGCTTACGGTAATAATTTTCACTTGTGAAATCCCAAGCCTCTTTTCATGCCTGGCATAATAGTAAATGAGCTCTTATGATAGGAACTTTCCGTAATTGTAATGTAGCATGCACATTGAGGCATTCAGAAGTTAGGCCTGATACTTGGTACTGGAAGCTAATGTATTTTTAAACTGATTTTTTCCTACTTCTGAAATTTTCTATCATTATTAGAAAACTCATAGAAGGAACATAGACCCAGATCCATTGCTATGCTTCAACATCTGTAGATGATGAGTGTTGTAAATGTGCCTTGATAATCTCAGAATCACATTGATTCAAGACCTCATAGAAGTGGTTAAAGTTGCCCTACATCTTCCTGTTGTGGTGAGACAGTGGAAGATGAACCAGGAGAAATTTATTGAATAAAAAAAGAGGTAACAGAAGATGAGTTGTTTGAGCCTTAATCAAGCACAACCCCATACAATATCTGTGAGGGTTGGTTGGGTTAGATTTGCAGGACTGACCCCAGCTGGTACAAAGAGGTGGTTCCCCAGAGCAGCAGAGCTGGTGTACCTGCACATTTTCTGAACAGCAAATATAGATTTGAGATATAAAAAAATTCCTGATTTTTAACACAGCTTTCTGGGTACAGATGGAGATTCATTAAAATATTTAAAGGATCCTCAAGGAATAAATCATCAGCAGAATCTAATGAAACAACTATTTTGCTCACCGTTTTGGCATTGTTTGGAAATATTCTAATAATCTTACACTCGCTGCACTGAATCTGCAAGGGTTTTATTAGTAGTGTATAAACCATTGTTATTATAAAACACATTTATAATTAACACTTTATGACAGAATGACTTAAGAGAATAATATTCATTGTAGCTAAGCAGCTGTGAAAACAAATAAAGTGGTAATACTAATTAATTTATTGCATTAATGCAATTAATGTGAATTCAAAGAGCTGACAGAAAATAATATGTTAGTAGCTAATAGCTGATTTTTCAAAGAACTGGGACACATTTTAGGCTTTAAAAACTGTATTTGTCTCAACAGCACTAAAAAGCATTAAAAAATAACCACTTTATTGATGTGCATCTTCAATGTTCATCATAATAAAGAGCAATCTTGCTAAATAATACTCCAGGGTAACCTTTTGACCCTTAATCAGTGCACAGAAATCCTTATAGTTGGTAAATACATCAGAGAGACTAAAATAAACAAGGCTATTGTTCTACCCTCAGTATAAATATACAGCATTTAGAGCTCCCTCTGAATGGAACCTATTCTTTCTCTCTCTCAGTCCAGCTTTAGTCATGCAGTCACTGTTAGCACAGTCTCATTTTTCATTCTCCATTTGAAAATAAGTCTGCAATTAACAGCTAGTTTTTAGGTAATCTTTGCTAGGGTTTTATGTTCCTGTTGCAAGAATACTGGCCAAAATATTCTGAATTAATATGCTACTAACCTTATGTACTTTGCATCAGGATAGCTTTGGTATCTAGCTAGCAGCAGTAGTCTCTTCCTATTTGATTTGAATGGTATGATCATTAACTACTGTGAGCATGTCATTAGTGTAAAATTAAGTCAGGCTTTTGCTTGCATGATGCTTCTAACTTGGCCACAAATGCAATTTTTCTCTCATAGAAGCCTGTCTTCATTTTAGGCACTTGAATGCTGATAGTCCTTCTTACAGCTCTCCCAGCATCCCTAGAAGCTTGAACAGGGCTTGGAGTTACTTGGGAGATCACACAGAGGCTTAATTTACTTGCAATGCCAAAAAATCACAGGAGAAGCCAATGCCGGGGCGGTGAGGGGAGCAGTGCTGGGGACCCGCTGACCCCAACCTGCTCTTGCAGCGTGACTGCTGCTGCCTCGTGAAGACTGACGCAGCTGCTGAGGTACCTGAGGAAATTCCCAGGAAA
>CM036587.1:63519384-63534384 GCA_020745705.1 Hemiprocne comata | reverse complement strand
TGGATATTCAGCTAGCTGGGACAGAGCCAGAAACACTTAAGTTGGTGGCCAAGAAGGCCAATGGCATCGTGGCTTGTATCAGAAATAGTGTAAACAGCAGGACTAGGGAAGTGTTTGTCCCCCTGTACTTGGCACTGGTGAGGCTGCACCCCAAGTACTGCTTTCAGTTTTGGGCCCCTCATTACAAAAAAGACATTGAAGTGCTGGAGCATGTCCAAAGAAGGGCAACAAAGCTGGTGAAGGGTCTAGAGCACAAGTCTTACGAGGAGCATCTGAAGGAACTGGGGTTGTTCAGTCTGGAGAAAAGGAGGCTGAGGGGAGACCTTCTCTACAGCTACCTGAAAGGAGGTTGTAGCGAGGTGGGTCCCAAGTAACAAGTGACAGGACAAGAGGAAATGGCCTCAAGTTGCTCCAAGAAATGCTTATATTGGATATCAGGAAAAAGTTCTTCACTGAAAGGGTTGTCAAGCATTGGAACAGGCTTCCGCAGGGAAGTGGTTGAGTCACCATCCCTGGAGGTATTTAAATGACGTAGATGTGGTGCTTAGGGACATGGTTTAATGATGGACTTGGTAGTTTTGGGTTAACGGTTGGACTAAATGAGGTCCAAGGTCTTTAGGTCTTAAGGTCTTTTCCATTCTAAACAATTCTATGATTCGGTGATACTATAGGTTTTGAACTCTTTCTTGGATAATGAGTCTGCTTCTGTTCTCAACAAGAGAGATTCATTTATCCCAGGCATTCACCTCTCTCCCTCCCCTGCCATTTGTGGCAAGGTGGAAGCAAATGTCTAGCATACACATTCTTTCCCCAGCTGGATTCAGGTATAAAACTTTCTGACAAGGAACAGCAGTAAAGGGACCAAAGCTAGCTCTGAAGATGAACTTAAGGCCCTTGAAATCTCTATCATGCCAAGATAGCTTTATAATTATTTTTTTTTTGTTTTAATTTAAACAAAAAAAAAAACATAGAAGGATGGGCTGCTGAGATCATCTGTCACACCATCTGTGGTTGCCTAGCACAATTACTCCAGCCTTGAGCTGGAGTAGCTCCCATTTGCAACTGAACTGCAGTTGGGGATTTTATTAATACATCTCTCATTTATATAGCACCTTTCACTCTCAAGGATCCCAAAGTACTTATTAAAAGATAAAGTTGAGGACTGAAGACTGTTAGAGGAGGAGAACTGGGAAGATTCGCTCCCTCCTGACCAGTGGCTTCAAAACTTTTTACTAAAGAAAGCATTTATTGCTGAATTTGTTATTCTCTTTCATTCTTCTGAGCCTGGCTCAATGGGAGGTTGTGACCTTTGGGGTCTTGTGCAGCCGTGAGCAGATTTGTTCCTGCAGAGACAATTGCAGATACACTTGTTTTGTTTCTGTTGTGTGTATGACTGACACAATATGTAAGCACCAGTTATAAAGCTTTATATTTTTATACACACACACACACATATATATAATATTTAATTATATTTATAAATCTATATGTATTTATATTTTACAGAAAATAAAAAGAGGAAGAAACAACTGTGATCAGCTGGCATTCAGGAAAATTAAAAAAAAACAACAGAGACATAAAACGTGGAGTAATCAGTAGTTTTCAGTCAAATGGCATTTAAATGCTGCACTGATGCATAACCTGCCCTACTGTTCTTCGAGGTGGGAGGACAGGTGACATGTCAGCTGTGCTCTGCCATGTAACTACAGTAGAAGGGCTGAGAGTTAATGACAGACACAAGAGTTTGGATGAATGTTAACATGCTGCTATTTCCATGCTGAGATGAAGTAGCAGGGCCTGGATTTATCATTAAAAGAGACCCAAGAGGCTCTCACTGAGCCAGCTGCTAGGGCCCTAAAACATATGTCGCACCCTTCAGCTGTTCATCAGTACAAAAGGCTTCCATCTCAAAGCACTTGACCTTGTTAGCCTCAGTGGTGTCAGTGATATTTTCAACAGGGAGGCAACAGATCAAGTATGAAGAAGAGAATTTCGTAAGGGAACTGTGTGCAGTCCCTGGCAGAACGATGGCAGAACATAGTGGATAATGGCTGCTGTTTCTGATGTCCATGATGTGTAAAGCAGAGTAGGCTGCTGCTGGTTTTCAGAGCAGTGGTAGACAAATGAAAAAGAAACAGCACGAAAATAAAAATATGGCAGGGTCAAATAAATTAGCTCACCAGATTCTGAAATTTCTAAACCTTCTCTCACTTCCCAACTTCAAGGGAAGTTCAGCTTTAGTAAGGACGAAGTGGGGAGTTCTGAAACCACAGAGAATAGTTGTTAAGAATTACAGCAGTGGTATCACCCTGACATTTGCAGGTAGTTTTAAATGATGGTGATACTGTGAGAGTGCTTTGGCAGATACGTTACTGAAGCACAGCATTTATGAAAGATACTGCATTCTCTCAGGTGCACATGGGTTAATTGTAGTAGTCCCTTCACACTCTGCATTTCCCAAAAAGCACAGTAAAGCAGTGCTGATCGGATTTTCCGTCAATGAAAGGAATCACAGTTTTCCTCCAGGTATGTCCATTAAGGTCTTCCCTGAACCTTGATTTTGTGAAGGTAGTTTGTATGTATGGAATGTGTGTGCATAAAGGTATATATTTCTTATTTTCTCCCTCTGTAAATAAAAATGCTGTATTAGTTTTCTGATTTCATTCCATACTTATACAGAGATACAAATAATACTAATGTTTAAAAATACCCAAAATTTAACACCCCACATTTTATACATCTGCCCTGGGAAAAAGGAGGTAGGTAAAGGATACAGAGTACGAGAAGGAAAAAAAAAAGCCATGACAGATGTTAGTTAGATTGCTTAACGCTGTGCCAGAAGGCACTCAGATACTGTGATGCTGAGCACAGTCTGAAACCTGCACTGCATATCATGTAACTGAGTTGGACCTTCAGAATCATGAGCTTTTATTAAAAATCAAGAGTTTGCAAAAATAACTATTTGAGGGTTGTTTTTGCTTGTCTTCTAGTTGTGGTCTTTTGGGATTGTGTTCTTTACCACTGCAATGATGCAGTCAGGTGGTTTTCCCAGCACCTGGAAAGGGAGCTATGCATTACTGGGTGTCCTGTAAGGACTGTGGGAACGCAGAGCTGCCCTGCTCTGAGGTAGGGCCAAGTATTGAGGAAAATTTGTTTGGGCTGCCACCAGCAGAGTGACAGCTGATGCACTAAGCTTCCAATACCTGTGAGAGCTGCTGGGCGCATACTCTGGCTGTGAATTTGGAGAGAGGGGCTCTCCCCTCCCTAGTTCCTGGAGCTTCAGTGCAGAGTTGCTGGAAGGAGGAATCTTGACTAGAACATCCCTGAATCATAGGAAAGCACGCTGAAGTGGTTGTTGTGCTGAGCTGCATCTCTAAATGCTGGGGAGGTGCAAGTGATGAATTGTGGCGAGGGAAGGACCAGCAGTTGCCAGTTTGGGATTTTAGAGCTTGGAGGGTCTAAGATGAAACTCTTAAACGAAGCATCCCCTGAGTGCTTTGCTCTTGCCTGCTTTGGCATGTATGCTGCAAACACCCATGGGCTGGATGTGGGCCAGGACCAGGTGGAGGAGCACAGCTGCAAAGAGCGGCAGGGGAGGAATAGCTGCACTGGCATGCCAAGCTGTCTGACCGGAGGGAGAGCATGGACTCAGCCTCCAACTTTTCTTGGCTTTTTTATTGTCCATTTCTTGTACACATCTCCCTTCTGGTGGACAAAAAGGGACAGCTACAGGTTATTCAGGCCTGCTCAGTTACAGATGCATCTAACATTAGAAAGTGGTTCATCTGATTAAGAACGAAATAATATGAGATGTAAACAGTTGTTTCTAACTGGGTGCAGCTGATTAGGCATTTAATCCCTGGCTTGCCGAAAACTTCTTTCAATTTCTTGAGTAGAACTGTAGTTCAGAATCTTTAAGGATGAGGCTGAAGTTATTAGTGAAGTAATGTTGCAGTTTTCATTGTTTCCTAATGCAAAATTGTGTTATAATGATACTTGAAAAGAATGTGAACGTTACTTTGATTGCTAATGCAGAAAGCAGATACAACAATTTTTGGTGGGGTAATTTAATGTATCTTCTATTATTTTTTTCTTTTGCATACTGAAGTGATTTAATGATGTGTGAAGTCTGACAAGTAAATCTCCTTAATGGTTCCTACCACAATGAACATTGAAAATAGCTCTTTTTCATACAATACAATATGTATTAGATAGCAGCTGGTAACTGGTAATATGGAAGAGATCAATTCTGTGAGCTGCAGAGCGCCTGCATTTCTCATTGACTTTGATAAAAGTTGGAAGTACTCAGTGCTTCCGAAGATGTTTCCAGTACCCTCCAGGATTGAGTTTACCAAGAAATTTGTTTCTTGAACTGTAATTTAGTTATTGTTATGTTAACACCTCAATCTTTTTATGTAATGTAGCTGCAGAAGGGGGAAAACTATCTTGAGTGAAGATCACTCTGCCAATGATTAAAATCTTTCATGGCATCCCTGTGAGTACTGTACAAGAAAGAATATGTTACATCAATAGATTAAAACAGTACTTCAGATACACACGTTGCAGCTGTAGTGTTCTTGTATCTAACATAAAGAAGTTTCTTTAAAAAAAAATTAGAGCATGAGAAAATTCAGGCCACTAAAGCCGCTTACAGTTATTGCTTCTAGTAGTAGAGTATACCCTGCTTTACTGATAGATTGTGAAATGAAAATATTTATTATCATAAATATATTACAAGTGATCATAGAAATATTGACATATGGTATGCATATGAAAGTCTCAAACCTTAGATCCAGTATGGTCTTATATACTGGAAAGCAAATATTTAAGATGGAGAAAAGGGAAAACACAGGTGGAACAGGAAAACAATTTAAAAGATAAGAACATGAGGCTGTACACAGAAAAAAAATATCAGCCTTGAAACACAGCTAGTTATGCTTAAAGTAGAAGATACTATTTATATAGTAGGTCTGCTTAGGAAAATTTTGAGGTACTGAGAAGCTTCCACTCCTGTTGCTGCCCGAGGCCTTAGGTCGTCACACTTCAGGGCATGCCTTCAGGACTGTCCCAGCTCAGTTGCCTCTGGGATGCAATGAAAACTGCAATATGTGTTCAGCAGCTTTGTTAGGAGGTTTTTTATTATTGCAGTCTGGAATAAAATTATTTTTGATGCTTAAATATGTCAGTAGAGTTTGCAAGCTTCTATGGTGCTGCCTTTCACAAACTGTTGAAATGAGATTTAACTGAAGAGGAGAAAACGAAAGGGCTAGGGAAGTGATGAGATAGGTGGTTGCATTTGCTTTGGATGGCCATGGAGAGGAGCCCTGGGGTGACAGGCAGCACTGCCCACCTGACCTCCCGTGCCTGCCTGGCCATGGCAGTCTCAAGCTGGAAAAGTAAAGGGGAAGGCAAGGGGAAGATGGCACTCATACTGTGGG
The DNA here is from genome assembly GCA_020745705.1 of Hemiprocne comata. Lineage (NCBI taxonomy): Eukaryota > Metazoa > Chordata > Aves > Apodiformes > Apodidae > Hemiprocne > Hemiprocne comata. The sequence continues at coordinate 63,528,946 of CM036587.1, read as the reverse complement.
CATAGGTCTAGCTTGGGAGCATAAGCCTTCTTATTAGGCTTTGCTGTCCCCATTCTGCAGACCTGCTTACTGCCAGCTCTGCTGCAGCCTGGTACCTTAAATTAATCCCAGTTGAGTTATTTGGGCCTTAAAAGTAAACAAAAGCTCATAATGAATCTTGCTTTGGTGTGTGCCAAAGTGAGGGTCCTCCACGAGCACTTCCCCTTGGCTGGGTAAGTCCTATACCGGCTGCCACCGTACCTGGCGCCATGCTATTTCACTCCCTCAGACAGCTCGGAGAGAGGCAAACTGCTCTTCTTCAAGAGGGATGAAAAGAGCACGCTTCAACTTGGTGGGAGCATAGACAGAAATAAGTACCAGAAGTCCATGTGCTAAAGAAGAATATAACTGGTGGAAAAAATAGAAATATTCTTTACTCTGTTTGAATAAGCTCTCAGTCCATCTCACTTCCACTCATGACAGGATCTCAAATTCCTCACAGCTAGTACAGACATGGTTTTAACAAGTGTTAATAGCTTAAAAGCAAAAACCCTGACCATGTCTTCTTTTCCTCTTTAGGAAATGTCCCACAGTCAAGAAATGGACTGAGATGATACTTTGCAGCACTTGAAAGTGATCGATGCTGCATACTCAGTTGTTCCTTCTTCCTGCACATTCCTCTATGTACTTATTCTCCAGCACAAAAATCATTGTTTGCCTGCTTACACCTTCCATCTGCCTGACATCATGTACATGTTTGGGATGCTTTCAGTTTGAACCAGTTTTACTACTTGCTGCTTGGATTCCTTTTGTTCCCTACTTTCAGTGGGTGTGGTTGGAGGGCTATTGCAATTTCTTCCCAGCAGCAGATGACCTGCCAGGACAGTATTTAGCTAATCCTCAAGGAACAGTGAACTTCAGCTATGCCCTCATTTCTTATATCAAAGAAGGAATTTAACTGGCAATTTTTGCCATCTCTGGCATGCCTGTGTGTTGAGACAGCATTGCCACCTCTTTTTGATGGCAAAGCTACTGCAATATGAGGAGGTTCTGCTGAACTGAGACGTTTATACCTATAAATATGTGCAAACACACACGCTGCTTTCTTCATACTGCATGGTATGGTACAGAAGAAATTAATGACTTATTCCACAGTTCTCATCAAATCAATAACTTTCTGCCAGACATTTTGTTAGCAAAAGGAGTAAAACCCTAAGAGTTAAAACTTTCCTTCATCTTCGGACTTCTTAATTCTTGTGTGCGCTTTGTCAAACCCCTATTATTGTCTTGGCTCCTACATGCTGACACAGCACCAGTTTTCTTGTCTAATTTTATAAACTGTTCAGCTGTGCCATTATTCACTGTTTTCTTTTAATTATGTATTCTTGTTAACCTCTTTATCCTTTCAAAGTTGCAGATTGTGATTGACATGTGTTATTAATTAAGGCATATAATTTATTACATTGGAGCTTGAAATTAATAAGTGGCAATACAATTACATGGTTTGCCTAATTGTCCTTCAGTAATACAAAGATTGACACTTACTGCAGCATTCAAAGTTAAAAGCTCTCAAACAGATAGTACAGCTGAATGTAATCACCAGTGAATCTAAAGTAAACAGATCCATTGTAAGGGACAGGCTGTTGGGAAAATACTTCTGCTGTGGCCTTGTTTTATTAAATAAATGAATCTATGTGTACAGGTCAATCCCAGGATTAAATTCAAAGTATAATTTTTCAATGATTTTTAATTGCAAATAACTTACTTTTCTGCCATGTTCATTGATATTTCCCTTTCAAATTGCTGCTCCCACCTGGCAAAGTGCCAGCACTTCCAACAGTAACATTTGTTCTCGTTGATCCTATCCACATCACTGCAATTCTCTTTACGTATCTGTATAGTCATCAAAAGATTGGCAACTTACTATATTATAGGAACACCAAATTGCTCTTAAGAATATGAGAAGTAGTATTTGGGTGAGCATTCCTAGCAGATTTGGAAGTTTGAAACTTAATTTCAAATGATATCCTTATTTTAAATCACAAACTTTTCCTTGAGATCAAAAGCTTTCTAATCTGGTTCCCTGGGTCTGTGATGATGCTCATAATTTTTTGATGAATTTTGTCAAAAGGAAAATAAAAACACATGCTATATATGGACAAGACACTCAGGTTGTTCTGTTTGAAAATCCTGTGGCTTTGTTTAAAGAAAATTCCTATTTTTGTGTTATTTCAAAGAAGCTGGTGACCTGCAGTAAATATTTCAGTTTTAGACTTTTAAAGGTTAATTCCTAGAGATAAGAACATTAAGACTATAAAGGCTACTTCAGTCAAAATGTTCAGCATAAATTTTAAGAACTTGATTTTCAGAAGCCCTTTTTACCTTTTTATGCATTAGTGATTTGAAACAGCACTCAGTGAGAGGACTGGCTAATGGCATGATTTAGAAGATCAAAGTCTAAATTAGTAGGTGAAAATGGTATGAAGATAGCAGGGTGTATTTTTAAATTTACTGAAATTTTTCTTGCTAATAATAGTTCAGTACAAATGATATGGCCCATTGAAGGTGCCTGGTGACTTGTTCCAAAGCTCTGGCACATGGAACATCACATAATCTGCTATATGAATTGACTTCTATATTTCAAAACCCTCAAATATTTGTATAGTTTAAAAAATCATATACGGACTGATAGGCAGAGCTTTATGGGGTTTTTTCAGCATATTTTCAACAACGCTGGTACTTGGTTTTGAAGTCCAGCAGTGGCAGCCAAGGTAAAATGGGAGTAAACTGCCAAACAAGTTATTGCAGAGCAACTCTTCTAAAAACATGGAAGTACTAGACATGAAAAAACAACATAGCATAAACCAAATCTCTTAATGATTTTAGTTTTTTTTTTCGGGGGGAGTGAGGGGGGTGGTGTCACAAAAGTGAGCAAAGTTTAAGTTGCAAAAGAATTTGTAAAGAATTCAACATGCCCTTATCTTTATTCATGGTATCATTCTGCTCTGGATGGACAGCCCCACAGAAGGTAATTGGAGTGTTCAGAGTTCGGACTGGAGACAGGGTACAGTTGAGCTGCCTGTGAATAACACTGCACATCTCAATAAATAATTCTTGATTTCATTGTCATTTCATTGCAGTGGTTAAGGAAGGGTGACTTGGTTAAAACAAATGCAGATCGATTTGTCAAGCAACATGCTTCAACCTTGGGTGCCTATGCATTATGATCAATAATGTTTACAGTCTTTCTCCATCATTCTCTTCTCAAAGAGAATGTGCCTCTAGTTGAAGAGAGTGTGATTTTCTTCTGCTGGTGACATTTTGTAACTGTGCAAGCCCAGTTCTGGGAAGTCTTTTTGTTCAATGTCGGCATGGAAATAAAAATCATCAGACATGCAAGATGTGAATGGTCATGTGCATAGACCCCTTTTTTAAAAAAATACAAAGAGTAGAGATCGATAAAGCTCAGAAGATGAAAGTAACAGCTGTAAGCAGCCTTGTACTGAGGCTGTAATCCTGATGAATAATGTTGCTGTCATAACAGCAGGGATAATTTAATGCTGACACTTAGCAGCATGATAAATAGCTTGTCAGACATAGGCAGTGACAGAGTCAAGTGAAACTGCCCATGACAAGTTCTGAAATATTAATCTTCTACTAGACTGACTGTGCTGAAGGGGCAGCAGCGTACAGAAGACTGGGAGGAGAGACACTTTCTAATGGAAAAAAATGTACTTTAAGACAAAATGCTTTTATTGTGTAGAGATATTTGCCTTTACAAGGGCTACTATTTATATACAATTTCTGTACAGTACTCTGAACATTTATGTTTGCAACAGTACTTTGTTTATTTTTGGCATATACGCAGACATATTTTCTCTTTATATATTTCCCTTCTCACTGGTAAGAGGCTTTTTTGAGGTTAGAGGGTTTTTGGGGAGAAGCATTTAATGCAATTTTTTTTCCTTTGCTTTTCTTTTCTGGCTCATCTGCCCTTCTTCCAAGGATTTTTCCAATTTACCTAGGATCTTTATTGTGAATATGACATAAGCAGCATGGCAAGGTTCCCTGTGCCAACAAACAATTGATTTATGAACTGCTTCTCCATTAGTGATGACCTAAAGTTATGGTGGATGTAACAGGCACTAGATATTAAAACCAGACTATTTGTTTTGGTGTAATTTGCTTAATAAAGTACCATGCTATTTTGATCTTGAGGGAGATGGAATGGTTCATACACTACTTTGAGAATTATGTATCAGAACTCTTGCATCCCTTTTGAATATTATTTTGATTACAAAGACTCCTCATGACAGGCAAATGCTCTGCCTTCATTCAAGATCAAGGCTGAAATCAATACAATCTGAGCAGGCTATGATGGACATTCACTTAATGATGATAAGGGCAGGATAAAGCAAGCCAGGTAATAAGGTTTGTGATACTGTGCATCAGCTTATAGAAGTGTGTGCCACACCAATACTAACAATGGTGGTAGCAGTAGTGAAAAATATATTCTAAAGTTTACCACTCTGCCATAATAGTAATCATATACCTATGATTACAGTCCAAATGGTGATTGATCCCATTACACAGATACAGGGCTGAATTGTTGCAAATGTGCATTGTCATCTTTGAAGTTAATAGTACTCTAACTTCTGTCTTGAAGAGACCGAAAATTGAGCTGTCAATGAAACATTGGCTCAGGGTGTCATTTATTCATTGATACAGTGTGGATGGAGTGAAACTGCAGCATGTTTGGCTCCACAGCCAGCACAGTACCCAGGTCTCTGTATCTACCCTGATGACTTACTGCCCTATCAGCATTGAAGAAACATGTCTGAACAAGGTCTGAGGTGGCTGAAGAAACGCTGATGTTTTCAGCAGTTTCATTCTCCAACACATGCATTGGTCAAAGTGCCAAGTCGTGCTGTGCTGAAAGCCCAAAGGAAACGAGTACAGTTATGTGAAAGACCACTGGTAGTTCTTAAAAGGCAAGGTGAAGTCTGCAAAGAGTTAGAATTACAGTTTTTAGTATAAGAACTGTTACTTCAAGTTCAGGAAAGTGCAATGAATACAGATTACAGTGAAGTAGACTTCAGAGCAAGTAAAATAAAATGAGATTCTAACTTGGAGCAAAAGGGCCCAGGCTACTTCGCCCCTGTTTGGGAAAGGAGAGATTGTGTTCTGTTTCTAAAAGCAGTGTAGTATGCTCTCTTCAAGAGCATTAAGATTTCAATATATTTAATTTATTAATGGCTTTAATGCAGAAAAGACTAAACTTGTTGCTGGAGCTCTAAATGTAAGCCATCAGTGGGTTACTGAAAATCAGATCTTATTATCAGGAATTGTCTTCTAATGTGAATCAAACAGCTGTTTCTAAAGTGGTATGCACAACACATTGGCCAGACCTGAAATATGCTAGGTTAGAAAAACAGCATTTTTTGACCTATTTTCCATGGAGAGTGACTTTTAACTTCCAGAGTTTGAGAAATACAGCTCTCTTGGTACCTATATTTTTTGAATGTGGTGTGTATATTATGTATGCACAGTATCCTAATAATTTTGTGCTTTAGAGTCTGACTCAGCCCCTTGGCATTGATAATGAGTTAATTTATCTAGGTGAAATATATTCTGAAACTTTCACAGCAGGATACTCGTGCTTGCCTTTTATGCAATTGCTTTTTCCTCCAGTGGTGAAAAGTTGGACTGTTTTGGGGTCAGCTCCAGTATTAAGTTATTTATACTCAGCAATCACTGTTACAAACACAGTGTGATGTCCTTTTCTTCTTCCTGATTTTTAAAGATGCTTTTTTCTGTTTAAATGCACACAAATTTACAAAATAGGTTCAGTAAGAAAATTCATGTAATGATTCCAAGAGCAGCTTAAAATTTCAGTAAAAAGAAAAAAAAAAAAAAATCAGCTTTTTACTCTTATGAGGTATTGGATTTTCTATACATAATGCATACGTACCATAATCATTCAATGAATGCTTTCTCTCACCTTTTTGTATAAAATGTTAATCTTATATTTTCTTTATTGAGTTTTGGGATTTCTACTTGGTCTCCACATTTTTTTGTTTTGGTGTTAGTGTTTCATGAAAACTCTAAAAGCACACATCAAAAAAGTACTTTGCCAAACTAATTCTATGCTGGAAAAAAGTGCGAATTTTCAGATAGATCCAGAAGTCTTATTCTTTGGCTAGATGTAGAAAACAGTAACAGCTGACTTTACGTGGAGTTATTTATGCCATGTCTTAGACAGTTGTGAGCTGCGGAACACAAAATTTTGGCAGAAAATATTCAGCTATGCTGTTCCCCTTTACTTGGCACTGGTGAGGCTGCACCTCGAATACTGTGTTCAGTTTTGTGCCCCTCACATGCCATCCTGGGGTGCATTAAGAAGAGTGTGGCCAGCAGGTCGAGGGAGGTTCTCCTCCCCCTCTGCTCTGCCCTGGTGAGGCCACATCTGGAATATTGTGTCCAGTTCTGGGCTCCCCAGTTCAAGAAGGAGAGGGAACTACTGGAAGGAGTCCAGCACAGGGCCACTAAGATGATTAAGGGAGTGGAGCATCTGCCCTATGAGGAAAGGCTGAGAGAGCTGGGCCTGTTTGGCTTAGAGAAAAGAAGGCTAAGGGGGGATCTCATCAATGCTTCTGAAGGGTCAGACTACTCTCAGTGGTGCAGTTCAGACTACTCTCAGTGGTGTTCAGCAACAGAACAAGAGATAATGGTCACAAACTGGTACACAGGACATTTAACCTGAATATGAGAAAATACTTCTTTAGTCTGAGGGTAACAGAGCACTGGAACAAATTTCCCAGGGACACTGTGGAGTCTCCATACCTGGAGACATTCAAAACTCACCTGGATGTGTTCCTCTGTAATCTGCTCAAGGGGATCCTGCTGTGGCAGGGGGGTTGGACTAGATGATATCCAGAGGTATCTGCCAACCCCAACCATTCTGTGATTCTGTGTGATTATATGACAATTCAAAGTAAATATTTATTTATACAGAAGAATTGCCATGTCTTACATTTAAATATTGTGAAAATCCATTTCCATGAATGCTGGGATCAGTGTCTTCTGGTCTCCTGGATCATCCCAGCTGAAAATACTGTTGAGTTTCTTCTTGCCATCAGTCAAAACTTCACATTCATTAACTAAAAAAAAACCCAAACAAAAACCAAACCACAACAATCCATTTTGCCTACATTGTGGTATTTTCCAGTGAATGAAAGCAAGCAGTGTATCCCTTTTAGCATTACTACCACTATTCTAATGGTAGTGGTAGGTTTGCTTAGTGGAGTTCATTTATCTTTGTGTACTGTCGTATGTTATAGGGAATAGATGTGTAATATTCTGGAGCTATACAGCTGTCAAATTCCTGGGCTTTTCTTTGTAAACAACTTGATTAAATGAAACATCATTAGAAACACTTTTGCTGGGCTTTTGCTTTCTTGTAAGAGTTGATATGTTTGTTGGCAATTTCTCTTCTGAGCTTCTCCTCCAAATGATATCTCTGGAAAAATATGTACTATGGCATTTTGTATAACAGGAAATAAATTATAAAATTGAGAAGAGCTATTTAATTAGGGTGAGCCACACCTGTTACCTATCTGCACCTCCTCAGCTTTGCATTAAAATGTTAATTGAGCACAGCTGCAGGATGGGCCCAATCCTCTTCATTTAGAGTATCCTTGACACTAATGTGAATTAGTACAATTCACCTAGGAGGCAAAACTGAAGGTTCCACCTACATTTTTTTCCTCTTTTTCCACCAGTGATGGGATAGCAGGACTTTTATCATAATGCTAATTCTACAATTTTTTAGAAATTTAGTTTTATTTATTTTATTCGGTGTGTACAGTTTTACTTTTTGCTATTATATGAGCATGATAAAACCATAAACTGCAGATTTTGGGGTTTAAAAAATGAGCATAAATATACTGATGTTGAGCAAGAATTGAGCTAACATGAAGGAAAGTGAACACCTGAACAGCTTCTTCCTACATACTGCATGCCTATCAGCTACCTACTTTCCTTCCCATTCTCCATGCCACTCTTGGTGGGAAACTCCTAGGAAAGAGTTGGACCACTTAGCCAACAACTGAGGAAAGGAAAGAGCCCCACAGTAGTTGTTGCTCAGAAGTCTAGACCCTTTCATGCTGTTAGGAGCCTCCTCTTAATCTCTGACAAGAAGTCCCTTGTGTCAGTCACTGCTTGCTCCCTGCCAACTACTCGTCCCAGGTGCTGCACAGTCTGCTGTCCCAGCAGCTGCCCTTGGGGAGCGAATTGCACAGCAAGAGCCTATTCAACATTTATGTTGAAGGATCTGTGCTTTTATAAAGCATCATGAGAAAAAAACCACAACAGTATTAAGGATGCTAAGACATAGTACAAAGAGTACACAAATCTAATTTAATTTAATTCTGGTGCATTTGATTTTTGATGTTTTAACCTAAGATGAAATAACATTTGTGGTAGACCAACTTATAAAAGAGTAGCTATGTGTGTTCATTTGTTTCTCCCTCCCACTCTCCTCTAAGTAAAATTGCAGCTGGTGTGAACATTGTCTCAGTGCAGACTTCAAAGAATGCTGGGAAAAGACATAGATGGTCTTCATAAGATAATAAATTTTCTGCTCGTTCATCTTGAAATGATTTGACAAGGACAGCATGTTTGTCCCTGGTTAGGAAGACTGGAGCCTGCATATAGAAACTTAAATTGATTTTATTTCCAACTCCCTTATCTTAAAATGTTTAGAAGTAGGAAAGTTTTTATGATTTATTACTCGAAAGCCATCAAGTTTCCTGCTGGCAAAATGAAGTAGCAGTACATATCTGTTAACCCCATGTTGTGACACTGTCCCGCACGACATCCTGGTCTCTAAATTGGGAAGATACGGATTCAATGGATGGACTGCTTGGTGGGTAAGGAATTAGCTGGTTCATTGCAATCAAAGAGTAATGGTCAATGGCTTGATGTCCAAATGCAGACCAGTGGTGTTCCTTGGGTTGGTATTGAGAGAAGTGCTATTTAGCATTTTTGTCGACGACAGGGACAGTGGGATTGAGAGCACCCTCGGCAAGTTTGCTGATGACACCAAGCTGTGTGGTGTGGTTGCCACGCTGGAGGGAAGGGATGCCATCCAGAGGGACCTTGACAGGCTTGAGAGGTGGGCAATGCCAACCTCTTGAAGTTCATTAAGGCCAAGTGCAAGGTCCTGCACCTGGGTTGGGGGAATCCCAAGCATAATTACAGGTTGTGCAGAGAACGGATTGAGAACAGCCCTGAAGAGAAGAACTTGGGGGTGTTGTCTGATGGGAAGCTCAACATGAGCTGGCAATGTGCACTTGCAGCGCAGAAAGCCAGCCGTGGGCTGTATCAATAGACTGGTGGCCAGCAGGACAAGGCTTCCCCCTCTGCTCTGCTTGATTCTATGATTATAGGATTTTACATGTGGGAAAGTTCTTTTAGCCATGTCCTAAAGTAGTGCCAGTTTTCTAGTGCTGTGTATACTTTGGTATTTAAGTGAGAAGGGTAAACTTAAACAACAGACCAATTTATTGTCTCATGCTCCTCA
>CM036587.1:63476884-63514384 GCA_020745705.1 Hemiprocne comata | reverse complement strand
AGAATTTGTGAGAGCAACAACCCTGCGGACACCAAGATCAGTGAAGGGGGAGGAGGTGCTCCAGGCACTGGAGCAGGGATTCCCCTGCAGCCTGTGGTGAAAACCATGGAGAGGCAGGCTGTTCCCCTGTAGCCCATGGAGGTCCATGGTAGAGCACATATCCACCTGCAGTCTCTGGGAATACTTGCTTAATGGTAGTGAGGGGGATTTGGAAACCTTGCCAGTCAGTGCCCTGTGATGTTGATATGCAGGCCCATAGGATGTAGGATCATTGAAGATTTCAGGAGGATATTTTACTAGCAGATCTCTTATATACAGCCTCTCTCACCTTGGACAAACATTACTTCTGCAAAGTCCCATTGACTTCACTGGGGTTTTGCACTGGAGGAAAGCTCTGCATTGCTTCTGCAGTGTGCACTTAGGACTGACAGATGAATACTGAAATGTGCTAGAAAAGGCTGAGGCTATGAGGAAGCCACACACAGAAGTCCACTCGAACTTCTAGATACAAGAAACAGAATTTGCACACTTCTGAGCTACTGTCTGTCTGACTCTTCTTGGAGGCCACCATTGATTGCAATGGTAATTCAGTGGAAGGTTGATTTCTAGAAAAAAAACACGTTAGTGTGTATTATAACATCTGTTTTAAGTGTGTGTTATAGAATCAAGTCCTCTTGATAGTCGGCTATCTTGAACTATTTCTTCTGCAGTAATCCTCATGGATTTCCTTGGCAGCTTCAGAACTGATGGCACAGTATAATGTACTCATAGTGATAGAAAGGTAGCAGGTATGTATAAACATCCTTTTTTATTTTAAAAACAGGAACTTGAGACAAATAGACATATTTTTTTGCCATCTTACACAATTCTTCAGGATCAAAGCCTGACAGAAAGAAATTGTAGTAGTCTAATCTACATATGCTTTATACAATCCATCTAATTACTTTGGGTGGGGTTTTCTATATGTGCATGTTTTGAAGAGTCCTAAAACAAATGAACATGTGATATTGTTTCAGACATGATAAATGTGTATCAGCAAAGCAAACTGTAAATTGCAAAATAAAGAATAAAACCATAATTACTGCTTTCATTTATTCATACCATATTAATGCAATACAATTATCCGGCAGGCAGGATTTTATGAATACTCAACAGAAAGCCACCAAATAGTTGTTCCAATGAAAACTAACATTTTAAAGCAGTAAATCACATTTTGTTACTTTTAAAGTGACAAATGCCTTTGAACTTTATAGTTGGTAGGAATGTATTTTGGCACCCTGCAAAAGGCTTTTCAGAGTACTAGTGTTGGAAAATATTTCAAAATGGACACAAGTGAAAATGGGATACCCTGGAAACTGTTACGGAGACTTTTGCAATGCACCTGTGTTGTTCAATGTATTTTTTTATGTTCATTCTGGCCTCAAGTCATTAAGGAACTGGGACATCAAGTAAGGCTTCAGGCTTAAAGTATATAAAAATCATAAAAGACAGCTGTTTGAATGCACAGTGAAACCACAAAAATGAACATATTTTGTTGAAGTTCAATGCAAACCTAACTTCCATTTTTACCCTTATCATCCCATTTGCAAACTATCAGTGCATGGTACACTAGAGCAGTGACTTGATCTAGGAGAGGGGAACCATATTGTATTTAACCTATTTCTTCTCCAGAATTCAAGCTTAGAATACTCTTTATTAGGCTAAAGATTTGTTTGTAATGTTCTTTCCCCTCATCCTTTGAGGAAAGTTCTGCATTCAAAAGAGCCTCAATTCTGAATTATTTCTGCCTTTTGTAGGTGCTTTCTGGGCTAAGGAATGACATCAAAAACATGTTTACTTGCTCGCTGGGCTTGCTCGCTGGTGACTGGACTGTGACTTCCTGTACTGTGGCTTTGTATGGATGTGACATCGATGCCAAAGGTGGGGCTTCTGTTATGTTGAAGCAATGATGTTCTAAAGCTATCTTCAAATATTTCAATATCAACTACAGGGGAAAAAATATTGATAGTCAAACCTTAAATGACAGTAAAATATCTTGTGGTTTTCCTATATCAAATATGCTAACCAATGTTAAACATTAAGCACCTTAGGCACAAAACCTGAGAGCATAGTAGAATCTAAAATTCTTTAAATAAAACTCGTATGCCAAAAGTGCATGACAAGATGTGAAACAATGTGGTTAACTGTCTGTGTAAAGTAACAGAAATTATAATCTGTAAAACAGCTTCAATATAAGCTAAAGCCATTTGCTGTTAGAGAGCTGCCATGCAATAGACAGGTCAGAAAGCTCATTTTCCTCAAGTCTCAGCCTATAATAGTGGTGCAAGGGTAACATACCTAAATAAACACAGTAATTTTTGCATAAATGTAGAATGACATGAGAATTGAGATGCAATTATTTAGCGTTTGTGGAGGAAGAGATGGTTTATTTGGTATGTCAAGGACTGACTCCCCTGAGAGAAAAACCACTTGCTGAAATGTCTAAAGTTTTGCAGTATGTTGGTATGGCAGTAGCATTAAACAGGTAGTTGTTACAGCCATAGTGGAATTTTTGCCATATCTTAAGCTATTTCTAGTCCATGTTTTTTGGAGTGTTTGCATTATTATGGCAAATGAAGAAACATAATTAGCAAAAAAAGATGTAATTAAGGGAACGGACTAGGCAGTGTTGTGGATTTAGCATGTCTAGAGTTAAGAAGTTAACTGAACCTGAAAATGTACTTTTACAAGGCCTAGGGTGTTAATGTTTATTGATAAAGTACTAGTGAGCAAGGAAAAAATATAGTGCTTTTTTTTTTTTTTCCCCCTTAATATTAACCTCTGTTGAGTCCTACCTGCATTGTGTTAAGTGGTTTGTTCAAATGCTGCAGACTGCTGAAAACTGTTTGGCAATATGCAGTAGCTATTTGAAGCAGGCCCTTCAAAGCAGGAAAGATTGGCAATAGAGAGGTTTTAATTGCTTTATCCAAATGTCATTGTCCTGGGGAAGCATGCTTCAGCCTGTGAGGTCAAAATAGGTTTTTGATTTATTACCAATAGATTTGTTTGAAACTAAGTTTATATCTGTACTCAAAATCTGACTATTTATGATTAATCAGAACTCCTCAGTGAGAGTTTAAGTTGGAAGATGGCAGAATCCTAAGTCTGACTGCGAGGCTGTGGAAGACAGGAACGAGGTGGATGGTGTCTTTGACAGAGCTGTAACGGAGAGAGTTTGAGGGACCTGTGTGTATTGCAGTGGTGCTGTGATGCATGTGGTGTGCCTTGCTTTATTTCGGGAGCAGTGAGTAGGCAGGATCTTGCTTTTATTCACAGGCACTTTGTTAACCTGAAAAGTGCACCTGACTCAAGACTCTGGTATTTTAAATTTAAACTCAAGTTTACTTGGTCCAGACTTGACACTGGGACCTTTCTTAAGAGGGCATCATGTGCTGCAGCTGTGTTTTTAAAGACTTGGAATGTGGAGCACTGTGGCCACCAGTGGATGGGTAGAATGGGGTGCAGAGCTGTTGTGGTTCTTCTCTGCTTTCCCTGCTCCCTTCTTTGCTGGAGACTTGGTGTGACTTGTTGCTTTACTCATGTCAGCGTAAGAGGGAGCTCCCTCTTCCCAGAAGCACTGACTAAACTTCACTATCTTGATTCTGGAGGATGTTCAGGTGAGGTTAAAAAAAGCATTAGAATAAGAAAGAGCCCAAGCTCTTGTGTGTAGCAGTATTAAAGCTGCCCAACTCCTTTTAGAGCTAGTTCTCTGACCGCTGGAGTAAGGCTCGGTGACAAGCCATGCTAGTAGATGCTTCAGAAAGATGAGACCCCAGTCCTGGGCTCCCTATCTATCATTTACAGATGTGTATCGTAATCTAGAATAGAAATATTTAAAAAGTAATAAACAGATTTCTGTGAATCCATAATGGTGGTTCTGTTACTATGTTAATGGCTTAGTTATTTTTTTATCTATACAAATGCATCTTGCTGGAGAATACTAAGTGTAGCAACAGCAGGAGTATATTTCCTTGCTTTATCATTTTATTGCAGCGTCCTTTCTTGCACTGTGAATTTGACCCCTCTCCTAGAAGTTAATATCTCTCTACATTCAGTAATATGTAACCAAGAAAACCCTACCTGATTTATGTATCTTTGAAATTTGTATGTACCTATGTGGAGTTCTTACCTCATGTGAGCTTTTTTGGGCAATTTTTTTTATTTTTTTTTTTTTACTTTAATGCTGGTAAGCTGCTAATCACTTCACAATGGGTGTGTGGTTGGAAAGCTCTGAGAACTTAAGTGTGTTCTGGAAAGCATAAAGCGTAAGATCACTTAACAAAGCTTGTTAAACTTCCCCCTGGTGCTTGCTTCTGTTCAGGCTGATGTCTTTTTCTATTCAAAGTAGCTTCTCTTTGTGACAGCTGCTTTCATCTGGAGACAATTTCACTCAGCTGTACACAGTTTTTGATGCTGTAACTGCTTTGCACTCTGCTACAGTACCTCTTTTTGAAAATCCCTTTCAGTTCTTGGAGTTTAAGTGAAAAATTAGTTTGCTTTACAATCTGCAAATTTATTAAGTAACCAAACAGAAGGTATTTGTTTCTGTATCATCAAAACTTTTTCCTCCAGCTGTATTTTTATGGATGTATTTTGGCTTCTATTTCTGCACAAATCATGCTGAGAACGACAGTCTTGAAAAATAGTTGGCGTTTTGGCAAGCATGACAATACACTTGTTTTCCTGGGCATTCTTGCATCTCTTGTTCTGTGTAATAAATTTGAAGGACATCAATCTACTGTCTGCTATTTTTACTCTTATTTTTTTTTACTTACAGTTCGGAGCATGTTTTATTTTGACACATTTTATTAGTTGATCAAATATCTATATAGTTTTTACTAGCTCTGTACATATCTACTATTAGATACAAAGATCTGTACATTTCTTATTGCACTGTTTTGAACCAATTTACAGTTGCAGTGAAAAATACTTTGGTCTTTCACAGTAATAATTCAGAAAATTTTACAGAAGTTTTTTCACATCTGTTTTTCTTAACCAAGTTAGCAATACAACTTCTCATCATCTCACCTGGCAGTTGGGAAAGGAAAATTGATTTTCCCAAATTATCTTTTTCTGTGGATTGCACTGTTCTTGACTATTTAGGATTACTTTGTTTAGCAGTTTGAAGTCTTCGTTTATCCTTTCTTTAAGATAGGTCTAAGACATCTCAAGTTTTATTAAGCCAAGTTTATCTGTAGGGCTGCTGCTAGAATATGGGTTTCATGAGATTCAAGTTTGTTGGTGGTGTGGTTTTTTGTTTGCTTGTTTTTTAAGGCACCTTTGTAAGGGTGCTTGGCACCCTTACAACACTGCAAAATAAATGGACTTGAGTTAGGTGTCTTGTGACAACCATGCAATGATTCCTGTCTCTTCCTGCAGTGTTACCTTTGCTCTTTAATAACTCTTGAAACAAACACTTACATTCTTATGCTATCTTGCCTCTTAAATATTTGATTATGCTTTCTGCATTTTCACGAATAACCTTGCTCATAGTATGTGTGGCACTTCAACTGTAAGTAGACCAAAACTGAGTATATAAAGCAGAAAAATAATCGTTGTGGCAATCTGAATTTATTTTATCCTGAACAACCTAGGGCCAGTGTGAGACAAAGGGATTCAGCCCATTTGGAAGATAGAACCTCTTCTGTGAATTGTAGTCATACATGGTCTTTAAGCCAGTTCAGCTTTCCTTGGGAGCATAGAGTATAGCTGGCCAAAGGGAATCTTGATCCTTTAAGTAAGGTCTACTGGCTGTAGATGCCTTGAAGTTCCTGCTCCTATAAAGTAAATCCACTTCCCAGGCTCAGTGGCTGTTCCCTGCCTGTCCCAAAACCAGCTATCCACTGGTCACTGTAAAGAGGGTGGGAGCTGAAGACTGGAGGGCTGCGGGCAGGAGAGACCCACAACCTCCTGGATTTCTGCTCTGCCAGTCTATCCATGGTAGCTCCTGCCAGAAGGGGAAACAATGCTCAGAGTGATGCACTGAGGTGGCAAATCCTTCCTTTTTGGTGTTGGCAGTCACTGGCATTTTCTAATGTTAGGCTGGCTTTATTCTCAAGCTTTATTTCTTGTTCCTGTTTGTGTTTTAAATTTGGGAGTCAGAATGTGAAAAATATGGCTTAATGGAAAGTAAGTTCTTGGACATTTCTGTCAGAATATAACAACTTTGAAGGCAGTAAGTCTACATGTGACACTGTAATGGAAGATCTTTCTTGCTTCTAGAAAGAATTGCATAGATTTTAAATATTACATGGACTTGGATTTTTTTAGTCTTTCATCCATTCTATTTTTATTTCTTGAGCTTTCTCAGAACTTTGTCTTTCTCTAGTCTATGACTTTAACCAGAAATTTCTCCATTAACTGGTAGCTAAGAAACAACTCTCACTGCACTGACTGATGGTATAATAACTTGTATTTAATTCTGAATTAGGAAGTTGAAATTTTGCATAGGCATCACATTGTCAGAAGAGCTCACCAAACATAACTGGTTTTTAATTGGCTCAAGAGCTAAGGCATGATGTTAGGAGAGAATAAAACTTTATTTGTAACACTAAAAAGTTAGTGTTCTTAAAAACCTCTTTCCTACAAAACTTAGTTTTTCTCCTGATTGAGAGGATTATATTGAGTGGAAAAAACCCTTTTTAAAAACAAATAAAGATTGTATTGGCAACTCCTTAATTGTCTGATTTAAACACTACCCACACCACCCCTTACTTTATTCTCCCTTTAATCCTCTGTGGAATCGCATCTGTAACCACAGCTGAGGTGTGAAAACCAAACTTTAGTTAACACCTTTTTCTTCTTGGAAATATGTTACCACAGCTCACTAACTTGTAAGCAATGATAATATGCATATTGAACTTCAGGTATGTTTCTTGTTCATAAATTGACACCCTTTTTCATGTGGGACTGAGTCTGCCATTACTGCATTCAATTTGGCTAAGTGGGTTATGGAATAAAGTCCCTTAAGCTCAACTTTATTTCTGTGATCAAGTAAAATGTTAATAAAAACTATTCATAAATCTTATAAAATGTTACGGGCTTTATTCCTGTAAAAATTGATAGAGTTGACCAAAAAAATCTTTAAAAGCAAAGGCAGAATAGTCATGAATATTGCAGAATGTGGCTGTAGTTCCATGATAAATCTGATGAACACCTACCTTTTTCCACTCCTACTATATATACTTAGGATTGGACCTTATAGGCTTGTCTATAGTTATTTACCCATTTGGTGGCAGCAAGGGAAATGAAGGAAAGGAACTATATTTTCCCTAAATTAAGGAAAGGATAGTGGGGAACTCCAGATCTAAATATTGCACTCTTACATATTGCACTGTTGCCACACCAACCCAAAGCTATTGGATATTTTGGACAGGCTGAGATGTTGGAATTCTGTGTTTTGTTCTAGCTGGATTCACTTCTCTGATGGTGTGAACAGCTGCAAGGTTCATTACACTGTACAGAAATGTGGTGCTTTCGGCAAGATGAAGAATCTTGACGCTACGGTTGTCATGGAAGCTGTTTTCTAACCACCTAAACAAATCTTTGACTCCCTTGTGACCTCGCCCTCCTTTTTTATCTGTTTTGTAACTTGCATCTCAGAATTTTCTTCAGGCAAAGTGTTTTGCAAGTTTATTCACTGTGGAGACCACCTGAACCTCATCTTCCAGAGGAACAAATAGTAGCTTTAAGAAGAAAAATAAACACCAAGTTCTAGTTTGCAAGACTACATTCAAGTTCCACATGCAAGTTCTTATAATTTATTGACCTGTGAAAGCTGCTTCAGCCATTTAGCTTAAGTACCTCCAATAGAACATTATGTGTTTGCCTTGTCCAGTTATTCAAGTTGATATGCTGTAGAAGCATCTTGTTCTGAGTATGGGGTTTTTTGTATATTATCTTCGGGGACGCAGTAGTAGCAGCAGTGACTACCTTGATTACACAAAAGAGTTTTTCTGCCTAGCCTGTCATTCTACTCCTCTTGAGTCAAGTAGCTCACAGCACTGTGTAGGAAAACTGGCAATACAAAATGTTTTCTGTTTCCCAATCCCTCCTGCTGCATGGGCAGGAAGGATCAGGATGATGTACCCTCATCTCTTAAAATGTTGTCCTATATCCTAATTGCTCATCCAAACACTGGTACAAGTGCTCTTTTTTTTTTTTTTTGACTCTGTTCATGTGCTCTTAGATTTATTTTTTTATAACTTTACTGATTCTGTTGCCTGAAGAGATGAATGGGTTGAAGCTAGAAGTGAACTGTTTGCTTTGCTGCACAGTACCATGTATTCCAGTGTGTGCATGGAACTGGGAGACAATGTGCATATTAAAGGAAGGCACCATTAATTATGCAGCTATTGCAATGTCAGGAGAGGATAATTCTAGGTTTCACTGGCCTTGTATCATTATAAGGGTTATGTTTTCCGATGTATTAACTTTTTTTTTTCTGATCTTGAGAGTGTGTTAAACACAAGCAAGCACCTGAAGCTGACAGACTTAGCCACATGGATCTTATTGCTTTGCCTGTTTTTCCTTTTGTTCTTATGCATATGCTTATCATTCTCTTTGCTTGGAGTTTGCTGCTGTTGCTTAAGCTTTCATCTGTTCCTTCCTCTCATTGTGGACCTAGTAAAAGATAGCATTTGGGATTCTGTTCTGTTACAGGCTGCAGTGGTGAAAAGTCCATATGTTAAAAGTGGCAACATCAGAAAAAATAAAATAGGCAGTTCTGCAACTCATAGTATGAGAACGTACTATATGCTCTTTTATAGGAGAATGTCTTGTATTGTTTTTTTTTTGAGAAAACAATTTTTTGAGTGAATATTACTTATTTATTATTTTTATTGATAAAGAAGGGAGGTTCTTTGTGCTTCTTTGAAATCTACTGATTGTGCTCCAGTGCTTGGCACTGGTGAGGCTTCAACTTGAGTACTGTGTTCAGTTCTGGGCTGCTCACTACAAGAAGGGCATTGAGGTGCTGGAGCATGTCCAGAGAAAAGCTACCAAGCTGGTGAAGGGTTTAGAGAACATGTTAGTCCTATGAAGAGAGGCTGAGGGAACTGGGATTGTTTAGTTTGGAGAAGAGGAGGCTGAGGGGAGACCTTCTTGCTCTCTGCAACTACCTGAAAGAGGGTTGTAGTCAGGTGTGGGTTGGCCTCTTCTCCCAAGTGAATAATGACAGGACTAGAGGAAATGGCCCGAAGTTGCATCAGGGGAGGTTTACACTAGATATTTGGAAGAATTTCTGTACTGAAATAGCAGTCAGGCACTGGAACAGGCTGCCCAGGGAGGTGATGGAGCCACCATCCGGAGGTATTCGAGAAATGTGTCAATGTGGCACTTCAGGCTATGCTGTAGTGGGCACGGTGGGGTTTTTGTGGGTTGTGTGTTGTTGGTTTTGTGGGGTGCGTGGTTGTGAGGGGTTTTTTTTATTGTTTGTTTGAGTAGGATGTTCTATGTAGGATGTCCCCCCAGGTGGACAGTTGGACTCGGTGATCTTAGAGGTCTTTTCCAACTGTGATGATTCTGTGATTCTGGGGTAAGCTGTGAGCAGTACTCCCACTTTTCTGCAGTGGATCTGGAAGACCTATAGCGTAGGCATGGCGCTTACCTTGGCCAAGAGAGCAAGCAGGATTCTCACCTCGGCCAAGAGAGCAGGCGGGATCGGAGAGGGTGCGAGAGCAGCCGCCGTCCCAAACAGCCCGCGGTTCCATTGCGTTTCTTATTGACAACGCTCTGGCGGTCACTAGATGGCAGCCTGTCCTCCGAGATACAAAGTGCCATCCAACGTGCAGCCGTGCAGCTTGAAGTTGAAGATGAATATGATTTGGATCAGTTCAGTCAGTATGAAATCACTTCTATTGTTGATGAAACAAAAATTTACATCAGAGATGAAATGCTTTGTTTGCGCTGAAGTGCAAGTTCCGCGCTGTGAAGCACTCAGCGTTTGACTGTGTTGCTGGTTTTCTCTTCTTCCCTGCTCCCATCCTAAGTTTTCTGTTTGAGGATTGGGTTTCAGTTTTTGTGGTGGTGGGTTTTTTTTTTTTTGGTTTTTTTTGTTTTTTTTTTTTTTTTTTTTTTTTTTTTTTTTTTTTTTTTTTGTGGGGGGGAGGAATGTGAAACGGAGTGGGAAAGGAAGTTGAAAGAAAAGTTGTGACCACATTTGAAATTTTACATATGTCTTCATAGGTTACTAAACCAAAGAGAATAAGGTATGCAATTTGCTGCCAAAAATATTGTTGTTCTCTTATAATGATACTTTCCAGGAAAACTTCTAACTATTCTGCTTCGGTACCTGTAAATCACTTCATTATTTTTTAATGTAATAGTAATAATTTTAAAAAGCAAAATCTGTTTGCAAGAAAATTGCTTTTACACTTCTGCATTTACTGTTTTCTTAATAGCCTTCAAATTGCAGTGCCTGTGCTATTTTTTATTCAATAAAACTTTTGAGAAAATAAACTTCAGTTTTAATTTTTCTCTTCTGAAAAAATGGTTGCAAAAACTATTGCAATGCTGTAATCATTTAATACTGTTCTTCTAGGAGCATGCTTCACAAAAGATCTTGAAATATGTTTTTTTAATTACATATGCAGTGTTTTCAGAACAAGCAAAAATGTACATATACTGCTTAAAGAGTAGTACCTTGTTGAATATTTAGAATAGCATGTGTTGCATACTTTTATTTCCTTGAAAATTCTCTAGAATAATTTTTAGAAATTTAACTATCAAACATATCTGATGTATACTACTTTGTTTAACCATTCACTGCATGCTGGATTTTTTTCTCAACAGTATGTCAATATTGCATCAATATCATAGTTAATAATTTTAACAATCAAACAGACTTGCAGCATGTGCTCATGACAGTTACCAAGCATGTGCTGCATATTTCTATCACCAGCATATCAAGATAATAATTAGAAAATCAGCAATCAAATAGATTCATAGCACAAGCATGCGCTGAGCATCATAGTATTTAGGATCCAAAAAGGCTTTGTTTAGCATAAGTCTATTTTTGCTTCAGTTTATTTTTGCTTTTTATCAGAAGGGCTATCTTGATACCATCTTTTACTGTAAAACCTTTAAAATAGTGTTCCTGTAAACACAGTATGATATAAACCTTTACCAGAAACTCTAGTAATAGCACATTAGGATTCACAAAGGTACCATAAAAGTGTTTATGAAAGACTTAGAGTATACTATGCCTTTAACTTTGCAACAACAGCTTTGATTTTCAAGGGTAAGCATAGTACTGTATATATGCAGCTATTTGTCACTTGTTCCTGTTTCCCTGTAACTGTGTAAAAGACTTTAAAATGGGTAAAAATGGTAAAAACCCAAACAAAACACGAACCAGATTTTACAAAGACCTCAATCTTATTTCTCATATATTTTATTAGATTGATATAAAGAGTGCAACCTAATACTGAGATTCTAACATGACGAAAACGTAGTAGCAGTAGGCTCTAATTTTGTGCCATATGCTGGAGAATTAATGACATGACTCTATCACTGTAAGATATTAAGCAATTAACTGTTCTCCCACATGCATGTACGTATTCCTTATTTCAACGCTGATCAAGTGCAGCGATTCACTGATGTAGGAAAAAAATTGTAATTAGTTATTTCAGTTTTGGATGTCCAAGATGCATAGAAATTTTGTCGGAGAAGATAATTGAACCAACTATGTTCAGAAAGATTTTTTTTTTTCTATTAGTTTCTGGAAATGTTATTTGTAAGCTTAATGCAGAGACATTATGGTGCAAGTTACTTTTGTGACTTTTTAAAATAACAAGTATTCCAGAACAGAGTTTTTGCCTTCTATCTTTCTCACCAATGAAACACCTATTCCTTTTTAGACTTGCTTTAAACACAGTAAAATAAGAAGGAATGGCAGAGTCCTACTTTAAAGAACCACTTGTTTGGGAGTAAAAGTGTAGCCTCTCAACGTTTTCAACCAATTATCTGTCTTCGTTTATGCTGTTTATGGCTTGTGGCGTAATGGCTTCAGCAGAGCTAATAGTCATCACCAGTCTGGACATAATTGCTGGAGAGAGTTTTGCTTCTCATGGAGATGACTACTGCAGTCTCCCCAGCCTGTGTGAGGTCTCTGCTAGGGTCATGCTCCTGACATCTTGCGATAGGTGAGGACAAGGACATAGCATACACTGTTTAAAGACGGAGAGTTTAACTTTGCCTAACATTTCACCTTGGCTACTGTTGTTCTCCATAGCTTCCTTTTCTGAGCTGATATAGTAGCTTTATGGGTGTGGAAGCATGATTTTTATCTTGGCATTGGTCTGAGGATAATCAGGTCATCTGCAGAAAGCAGACTGAACTCTGACTCTCCTCATTTAAAACCAACCATCTCCCCAGCCTATCTGTTTTGACTGTGTACTCCAGCAATTTGATGATGTTGATTTATATGAAAATGAGCGTGTTACTGTTTATTTCATATCCACTGCTTTCTGCATTAAATAAGTTACTCTGCTGTAGTCATAGTAATTGGACGTTCTGGAGTTGCTTCAGATGCGTTTGTGCCTCATGGGAGCCAGTCACATGGCAGCTATATAGAGATATTTTTTTGTCATCAGATTGTGTCCTCTGTGCCTATGTCTGATGCAGGGGTCATGAACTTTAGGTTCAGCAATAGTAGAAAACAGGGCTAGATCAGGAAAAAGCATTCTGGAGGCTTGCATGGATAGTACAATCACAAACTGCTGACAACTAAGCTTTCCTAACTGTCAGGTACTTATGCTCAGCTGATGTAATAAGAATTTGCACAGAACAGTAGCTGTGTTGCTGTATATAATATTCTTTTTTCTAATGACTCATTATCCTAAGATGGTGAGGAGATGAGTAGAATATAAGTGTATTAAAACATAATTGCTTTTCTATTCAAACAAAAGCGTGCAGCCTATACATTGTGACAAATGCCTGATGAATAGGAGCGGAGCTGTTTTGTTTGTTTCAAGTTTTGGCAATGCCTGCCGTAACTGTGGATTTAAGATCTTAATTACTTTCAATTTTAACAGTTACCTGATAGTCACTTTTGGTTGGAGAATCAGACACAAGAATGTGCTTCTTCACTGCAAATCTGGGCGGTTTACAAACCAAGAATGTTAAATTCTATAATTCAAGTTGAACAATTATAAGATGATTAATTTTCTGCAGCTGTTGCTATTGTACCATAATTCATTGTCTAAATATAGTACTAATGTTTTTTTCAGTCTATTGTAGACAAAAGGCACTAAAAATCTTTGAAAAATTATTGAAAAAATATTACTTTTGAAGATGTCTGCATATAAACAATTTACATTCCATAGATATATTATCAACAGACTTGTATTAAAATCTGTAAGTGTTAAAGTCAGCCTTATGCAAACATCTGGTTCTCATACTCATTGGTAAAAATGTAAACTTATATGGTTTGTGCTAATTGTTCTCTTCAGATGATACTGTTCCTGGCTAGTCACTCAATAAATACATTTGAATGTGAAAGATGTCAATGTAAAGTTTTGTTCCACCCACAGATTCACAGTGTATCTGTTCTGTATTGTACCTGATCAGTATTACTGATCTGTAATTTTGGACTTGATTATCGTAATGGGCAGAACCACCACAGGATGTGGTATCTTTACATAGTTAAATTTTGTCTCTATTCTTAGCTTATTGCCCAAACCATTGGAATCCTTTCCAAACCTGCTGGGGCAACGGTTAAAGAAAGAGTGCCTATGCAGTATGGAAACTGGTGAACTATTCATTAAACATTTTTTTACTGGGGAAATTCAGTCTTCTTTAGCCGTGTCTCATTACTAATTTTATTTAGGCCATCATCATGACATCCATGACAGAGATGGCTGTTAAACTGTCTTGAGAACTATGTCAAGAGAATTCATCTTTTAACTTCTCTCAGGAGACCTTAAGACCATGCTAAAGGCAGGACAATTAAGTATGTAATCAACCAGACCAAGATGGGATGCTGTGCAGGCATCAGGCAGTGGGAAGTTGTGCCTCAGCATCCCCTGTAGGGTGGAGGTCTTTCATGCTTGCAAGGCTCAGACCCAGTGTGCCATCTCTGAGAAAGTGTCAGCATGAGATGTTTGAGTGTACTTTCTGCTGAAACCTGGTGAAAGATTTACTTGCTTTACTAAAGCTAAATGCAATGACATACCACTTGGGTAGAGCAGTAAAAACCTGATACTTTATTTTTAATGTTGCTTTAAATGCTTGCAAAAGGTCTGTTTTTTACTGCTTAATTAAAGCTTTATGAAAACTATGTTATATTCTCTGAGGACAGTGACATGCACTTTCCAAACAGTACCTATTTACCAGTCTCTCTGCAAACAGATGGTTGAACAGATACTTGAAGGATGTGGTGGCCAAGTATACTGCTTGACATAAAGTATTTCTACAGGATGTAGGTAGAAGGTACTCCTACATATTTATTATCCTTCAGTCTGGCACCTCTGAAACAGTGCTCAGACTTCTACTTTCTTCTCTTTGCTTGTCTTCTTTATATCAAGTCTACATCTGGAGGAAAAAAAAAATTGTACAGAGATCCATCTTGCTCATATCCACGAGGTATCCGTACAACACTTTAAATCCCTTAAGCCAAAATTTCTGTTGCCTGTCCCAAAACTAGGTGAATTTTGCCTTGATGCTCTTTAGGTTCCTATTTACTGGGGGGACAAGGAGTGAAATCCCCCAGAATTATGGTTTTCATGTACCTCCATAAGTATGGAGGAATCAGGACAAAAATACATCTTTGCAGGACAGGCTTTGTCAGGGAATTTGCTCCTTTTCTCCTATCACCCTTCTGCCTGAGAATGAAACTGGAAGAGGTTTAAAGCACAAGTGCCATCTCATCCCAGGTTTCTTCAAGTTCCTTGGAATCAGTGTTCCACCTCTCCCCTATACTGTTTTTTTCAGTATCAAACTGAATTCCTCCCGGGTAGCGTAATCTAGGGTTGCAATATTGCAGTTTGCACATCATTCCAGAGCCTAATTGCCTGCTGGATGATGCGGTCCTGGCATGCAGTTCTAGGTTGCTGGCTTCCTGCTTTCACAGGTTCTCCAGCCAAGAGCAACAGGCCAGTCTCAGAAGCATCTGTTGGGTGGTTAGGGAAGTGCCACTATTCTGCTTACACATGGCCTGAGATTTTTTTTTATGTCATGATTTTGCTGACTCCCTTTGTGTGTCCCTGAAGTGGTGGTAACCGAGAGGTTACACTTAATGCAGGGGAACTTCACCTACCAAACAGCTGAGGCATCTCTGCTGTCCAGTTCAGCATCCATTCCTAAAGTAGCAGAGAGGTTGGAATGCAATACCAGAAAGGTACTATTGGGTCTAAAATGGAGCCACAATGAGAAACCAAGATTATCAGATGGAACAAAAGGGCGTGTTTGAGCTTGAACCAAAGGTCATGCAATTACCAGAGCCTCTTACAGAGATCTCCCAGTGCATTAAAGTGGTAACACGGAGCATGCTACTTGAAAAACTTGTTTCTTGCTATTAAAAATCAGGATTCTCTCTAAATGTCTGGTGATCTGAAATCTGTTCTTGGAACTTCTGCATCTTTACAACTGAGATTAAGTATTCCTAAAGTTTTGCTATTTAAGCTTTGATTTTTTTTTTTTTTTTTTTGAGGGGGAGGTTGATTTTGGTTGGTTTTTTTTGTTTGTTTTGTTTTTGTGGTTTGTGGGTTTTTTTCCTCCCTCTGACAGTATTATTTTTTTTTCTTCAGCAAATTTTTCTTAAGTTTTGCATTCATCAAAAAATTTTGGGTTAACAGTATGTCTACAGTATAAACACAACCCTAATTGACATTAGCTTACTGAGCTAAGAGTAAATTAGTCAGGTATTTGCTGATTAAACTGACCAATAATAACATTTAGGGCTCTATGCAAGCCAAGGCCTCCTGTTACTAGGGCAGGCTCTGCAAGTTGCACTCTGTTTTCTGGTAGCAAGCTAACTATAATAAACCTTGCCTATATCCTGCTACACTGTATGACTGACTGCACTATGGACAAATGCACTCTTGTAACTGGAATTTGAACTATATTTTAAAGAGTGACTTGGAACAGTGTTATGTTATTTAATGTGTTCCTCAAACACAAGCAAATCTCTTACATGGTAGGAGACTGGGCAAAAATAATGTGTGGTTGGTTTTAACCAGTGAGGTAAATGGTAACAAGCAGTATATGTATCATGATGTGTTTGTAGCTGCCAAAATTTGAAGATGTTACCTATTTTTTAAAATGTGTTCATTATATTTAATTAAATGTTTTTGATTCTGCATGCATTGCCAAGGGCTTTGGTAAAATTTGACCCAGATACTTAGATTTTGTATTTATTATTAACACTGTTTTGTGGTGTGTTTGATTTGCATGATTTTTGTATAAACCTTGTTTTGGTAATAAGTTCTCATATGTCACAACAACACAGTAGTTTTGTTTTTTGTTTTTTGTTTTGTTTTTTAAACTTGAATAGCATCTACCTAAAAAAAGTACTGAAATACGTTCAGTCCCATGGCTATGTTTCTATGTAATATCCAGGGATGAAATTCCCCCAAAGTTACATGTTTCCCTCCCTACCCCTCTTTAAAAAATTTGGGGTGCTTTTCCTTCTAATTAATACATTTCAGAAGATAGCTATTTTATTATCAAAGTTCTCTCTAAGGCTAGGAAATATATTGCAGTCTGAGAATACTGACTACTGTAGCTGAAATAAATAGTTTTCTGGAAAGTCTGAATGTAGCTGCATTAATTTTTGCCCTTACTATATCCCACATCCATATTCATAGTTCTTTGAGGAGTATTCTTCATGTGTGGAGAGCACAGCAAGAAGGAAAAAACAAACACCCTTTAATAATTTGAGCTAATATGTAGCCTGTAGTCTTCTATTCCCCTTTCTCCTTTATAAAGATTTTGCTTAGATAATTTATTGCACATGCAGAAGAGGAGTAGGGTGAGAAGAGATATTATCAAAAGATCAGTTGAACTGGCAGCAGAGGATGGTTTGCCATTAGGTAGTGATGTGTTCTAATTTTTTATGCATAGTTCTGTTTGCAACCTTTGTTTTCACATCTGGCTGTACACTTGGAGAAAGTTCTCTTATTTTACCACTTGTTTATTCTATTGGATATTTCCCCTCCCCAATCATTGCAGACTTTTATTTTTTAGCTATGGCTGTAAATCAGTCAGTGGGAGGAGTGAACTTCATACTCTTCAATAGGTCATTAGGATAGTATTTGAGACCTTTTTAACTCCGCATTTCAGGCTATAAGGCCCTTTTTTCAGTGGTTATGGTTGATACCCAGCTTGCCTCTTAGTTTTGGGTTCTGTTGAAGCATTCCCTGCTCACAAGTTGGTTTTCTTCTTTTCAGATTAATTTTCACACTTGAGTGTTACATTCCTCAAAGGCAAAGTAAGTTCTCTGCTTATTTTGTTTGCAGTTTTTCTATAGATCCTTAAGTGTTGCATATTACGGGATTTCCACCTCACCTATCCTACTCCATATAAATGGCTAACCAGCACTTCTATCTGGAAAGTGGATTCAGTGAAAACATAGTGAATAATAGTCCAACCTATGCCAAGTAGATCTTGAACCTACAGCTGCTGATCTGTTTATGTCCTGTCTGTCTTCCCCATGGATGTTTGTTCAGTTGTGATTTGCAAACACTAGTTCTGCTTTCTTGCTGGGTGGTATCACATCACAAAAAATTTCTGTCTTGCCTATGGTCCCAGCACACTGGATTTCCAGTATTTTGAAAGCGCTTGCTGAGAAGTCATTTGGCATATTATCAAATGGCTGCAGCCCAGCAATAAGCTATAGGTGGAATTTTTAATATGAAGTTGGCAGGTCTCACAAGTAAAACTGGGAGCATATTTTTTCCCCCACGTAGTTTATTTGTTTAAAAGAAAAAAGAAAGGTGAGACAGTATTTGCATAATCGAGGTAGTAATTTCATCTTGAGGAACAATAATTATTTTTGAAATTCTTAAATATGCAGTTCTGTACAGATTTTTTTCAGTTTAGTTTTCAGGTTAAACTTAGTAAGGAAATTAGATGCTGTTCACAGGATGCCTGATTTAGAGAAACTGCCATTGCCCTTTTAGACTAGAAGTTAAAACATTCACTTTCTATGAGGCAGACAACACCACTTTCCTCTTCTGGTGTACTGATTGAAAACTAGGCCTTGGGACAAAGAAATCCCCTTCCCTGGAGGAGACTTCACCTTCCCTGGCCAAGATTCCATCTGGTTCTACTCATCCCAGTACTGTAAAGATTCTCCAAGCCAATGACCTCTCAGCCTTCCCATCTGAAGCTCTTATTTTCTAAAAAATGCCCCCCTAATCTTTGGCAAGGGATTGCAAGAGTAACTGAGTAAGGGTGATTGTGAAGCCTGGTGGTGAAGTTGCTCACCTGGGAGGAAAGTCACCTTGTTTACAGTCCTGTTACTAGATAAGACTTAGTTCATTTAGACTAGCAACATGTTAGTGCTGCTCACTTTTCCTAGTTGCATAAGGTTATTCGTATTGGGCCCAAAAATGCTTTTACAAGCTGAAGCTGAGGTAATACAAATGAAATTTTCAAAATGAAAGGCTGCTTAAAATCTGTACCTTCCGTACCCAGACAGTGTGCTAGCAGTGTTTGTTTCCTGCTGTCTGCAAGGTCATCCTCATTAACAGCATGAATATAGTTTTCAGACATATGAAACTAATTTATGACAGACATTATGAGCTTACTAAGGCAAGACAGAAATACAGGAGGAGGCAAAGTCGAAAATGTAGTCATCTTTGTCACTAAATAGCATACAATTAAGAAAGACAGTAGTATGCTGCATGTAAATAAGTGTTTGTCTTCCAGGAAATGTGAAACATAGTCTTCTTGTTGTATTCTTAACAGGCTTTGTACCCAAATCAGCTACAGCTGATTCCCAGGCTAATTCACATCAAATGGATGTTTGTGAAGTATTTTATTATTTTCAGAAAGTGAATGTGTAACTCTTGAGAAACTGCAAGATGTACTGAACTGTCAAATCTACATGAGGAGGTATTTTTAGAGATACTTTTGCTTACAAACAAGTTTATGACTTCAGCTGAAAGAATCGCAAAATTAAAAAAAAACAAGAACCCCCCCCCAACCTTTTCTTATCTTCTTTAGCAGTAAAGAACATCCACTGATAACTGACTGAAAACAAGTTTGAAATAAAATCTTATTATTATAATCATTTTTATTTA
Source organism: Hemiprocne comata (assembly GCA_020745705.1). NCBI lineage: Eukaryota > Metazoa > Chordata > Aves > Apodiformes > Apodidae > Hemiprocne > Hemiprocne comata. Next base: position 63,495,101 of record CM036587.1, on the reverse strand, counting down.
GAAGCAATACAAAACAATAAGCTGTCCTTTTCTACCTGCTTCCTACTCTCATATGGACACAGAAATCATGCAACATTGTTGAGCTGTTGTTCCAGAATAAGGCAACAAATCTCGCCTGATGTAATCAGAGTCCTTGGGAAATACTGACCTTTTGTTTGGTCCTGCCCAGCATTTGGATTGCATTTGGATGCATTTGGATTCCTCATGTGCAAATTTTGCTTCTCACTGTTTACACCTACAGAGAAGGAAGGTGAAGAGCATGAGCTTACATATTGCTGCAGTGTTTATTTTATTCCTGTGTATGTCAAAAAGCATGTAAGCATTTTAGTGAGACAACCATGTGCAACTAAAATTAGCATTTTTTCTTAATGGTATCTTGTCAGATTGACCACTTGTCAATTTTTTTTTTTTAAGAATTTTGGATCTGAATTGGTTTTACTGAGTGAAGCTTGGGAAAATTTTCTTGGGAAAAGCAATGCGAGAAGCTGCTTAATACTTTTTAGAGAACTGAAAGAAAAAAATTAGCTATTAGACTGAGGGTAGTGTGGAAAGGCCACTGGATAGGGAGAAAAGTAATTTTGAGGGGCCACAGAATAGCTGAGGTAGGAAAGGACCTCTGGCGATCAAGTAATGCAACATCCCCTGCTGAAAGCCCGACTACAGTGGATTGCTCAAGGCTGTGTCCAGCTACCTGGAGATTCTGTAGCTTCTCTGGGAGACCTGTTCTAGTGCTTGGTAAGAATGAAGAGTGGGCAGAGCATTCAAATCAGCTGTGTGTGGGTTACTAGTAGAAAAGGGCCCTGGAAGTACGCAAACATGTTACAATGAAGGTGTCAAACAGATGGAGTTGTCAGACGGGATCCTCAACTGCTGTACATAGTTTTGAATAAAAACTGTTTAATACAGATGAGAGTGAAAAACATACTGAGAATTGAGATATAGATATATTTAAATGCAATAGTAAAAGAGTAGGATAACAATTAAACCTGTGCAGCTTATATTTGGTTTCAAATACTTAGCATCTTGTGTTTTAGGAGAGTATTGAAACCATTGTCCCTCATGCAGAGCTAGAACGTATTCAGGTAACTCAGGTTTAAGTAAGGCTGTCTGTACTTTCTGTTGTTACATCTCTGACTTTCCAAATCTGTTAGAGTTTCTGTTTCATTTCTATGCGGTTGACATTTGGAGACAGGCTTGATCTGTTTGTTGAGAGTCCTTAAATGTTTTTTTATTAAAATGAATGTGTTACGTCATAGCCACTACTGGAGTATGGTCATCATGGGAAAATGATAGAAGCCAATGGTGAACTTCACTCTCTTGTCTTTTCTACATGAAAGCATAACAAACTGAACCAAAGTACATAGTGCTTTGCACTATTTGTATGCTGGCTTTACTTAATGCAGACAGACGTAGTGTATAGACAATATCAGGCATTGCAAAAATCTGCAAAATACTTAACATCTTTCAAATGAGATACAACACTTTTGTGTTTACTTCTGGTTAAGCCAAGCCAAACAGGTGCAGAAACAGAGCTGGAAAAGTAGGAAATGGCAGAAGCGGGGCAATGGGAGGATGAATTAATGTGTGTGGGAGAGACTTTTTCTCTCCAATTAAGAGAAAACTGATTCTTCCATAGAAGCTTCTGTTTTCCAGAAGCTACTTCATATGTGCCTGCAAGCATAAATTGCTCTTGTCTTGCATGCTTTTCTCTTCCCCCTTCGTCCTGCTATTCCCTTTCCCACTCTCCAACAAAGAGATGTAGAGAATGCAAATAAATCTCCTGTCTGAAATGGAGGGAGCTGTGGACTTTTGTTGACAGCGCATTGTGGAGGGATCCAGATGCATGATAGTAATCAAATTTCTATCAATACTAATTTACTAATATCAATAATAATCTGTTTCCCAGTGGATCAGCTTTCTCGAGCAGGGTCTGTGCACTACTTACAGCTCTCTGAGCCCTTCAACTAAGGTGTCAATAAAGCTGACCGCTGTTCTGGGGCTATTGACAGTTATTAAAAATGACCTTGATGTAATTTCATGCCTATCAAAACAAAGGCCATATGTTAAGGATTATGAAAAGCTACAGTGAAGGAAAGCAATGACAGGCTTCTGCTGGGTGAGGGTAGAGGGAGGTCAGCATATGTGAAGATTATTGGCTCCCCTCCTCTGCTTCTTTTCCTAAGGCACTGAGCAGTGCCCCTTGGTAGGCAACTGTTATGCTAAAGGCATAATTGGAACAATTTAGAGCTCAGGGGTACACTTTTTTTAAGATCTGTCATAGCATATCATCTCAACAGTTAATGTGGCGTAAAATATCATAAACACTGCTGAGGACCCTAGAGTCCCTATAGCAGGGACCAATCGATAAGACCCACGGGATGATCTGTCTTCACTCACAAATAGAGGGCAACACGAGGAACACTCTCACTTGCTTTCTTATCCTGCTGTTTTATCAGCACACCGGGCTTTTACCTGGGTGGCTGTCACAGTCAGGCAAGAAGCAGTAGTTCGGTTGTACCTCAGGCATGATGATCAATAAGAAGATTTTGAAAAGCTGTGTGGAGATCAAGTCCAAAGCACAAAATAAATTGGTCAAAATCTACCTTGTTATAATGTACATAAATGAGATTGCAGTTAGAAATCTAAAAAGGCTACAGGCAGCATAGCATGTTATGCCCTTTCCCCCTTGCTCTTAAAAATAAATTGGCAAGTGTTTGCCTATTGAATTTTTAAAAAAATTATTTATTTTTCCTCTCTTTGGAGTTTGAAAATGCCTCCCCAGCTCAGTAAGTGTACATGCAGAGCTCAGGTTAGCTAGCTGTGTGTGGGGCTGGTACTCTGGCTCTGTAACCCTGACTGCCACCCCCAGCACTGACACCTAGACCACATAGTGCAATGGCAAAAGTAGGGAAATGGTTTACAACTTCCCCATGCTCTCGCCACTCCCAGCCCAAACTGCCTCTGGACTACTTTTAGAAGTGGTAAATATATGTTATTTCAGTGAAATCTTCCCCTCTTGTGATGCTGCAGGACCAAGGAACGAGAGGCACTAAATATTCCTGGTTACAACCTGGTGCCTAGGGCAAGGTGGCTGGAAGTAGATGATCTTTAAGGTCCCTCCCAACCCAAACAATTCCATGAGAGGAGCAGGGTGGCTCTGCTCTCCAAGCCAGCCACTGAATCAATGGCAAGACCTTTATGGGAACCTCATTCAGCAGGAGAGAATAGACTTTAAATTACAATTCTCTAGGCAGCAGGGAAATTTTAAATTTAACTGGCTTGAAATACATCATTTTAGGTCACATCAGAAAAACCCCACCTCTTTTTCCTGTCAAGAAAATTAAATAAAAATAGTTCTAGAAAATGTACAACTTTATACAGGAAATGAATGCATAGATTTTTCTATAAAAATCAGAATGGCTACTTCAGTCAGGACATAATTTCCAATTTTTTTGTGTATGACACAGGGCAAGCAACTTAATGTCAGCATCATTGTGGGTACACTGTTGGTTTTTCAGGATTGTTGTGAATTAAAATCTTAATATTAATTCTTTTTGTGTTTATGAAGTCTAAAGACCATGTTGAGTTTTCTGGAAAAAAAAAAAAAAAAGAAAGATATAAACATAATTTTAAAAAAATGCTAGAGAACATCCTACTTATCTGGCTTGAATATAATATGGCACATTACAACTTTCTTTTTTCTTAATGTAAGAGTCCGTATAGCATGAATCTGTGACAAGCCATAATCTACAGCACAGTTGGAGATATGCTCACTCTGACAGGTATTGTCTCCTGCCAGTTGCCTTCATGTCAACACCAGCCTCTCTTCTGTGTTGCCTCAGTGGTTCAACAGGTTGGGGAGTGGACCGATGCACTTCAAAACTAATTTAGGGACAAAAAAAGTGTGCAGAAAATTATAATGTCTCTTACCCATGTGAGTCTTTCCATCCACTTAATCATGAGATCACACACTTTTTTTCCCCAACTCAGTACTGTGAGCAGTGCGTAAGGGTGGAAAGAAGCCACTAGAGAAGTAAGGAGATCAGGGATAATTGTATTTTTCATATACTTAAATGCATCATGTAGAGCCTGAGACTGCTGGATTGAGTCATTGGCATAATGGACTGATTAACATTAATGGCTGTTACTCTCCTTCCAAAGGTTTTCATTGACATCTAAGCAAGGTGCACATGGAAACTTAGGTGTGGAAGCCTGTCTAGGGACAATCTTCTGGTTTTCTTTCCAAGACGCTATTCTGCTGAAGCAGAAAACATGACATATGGTTTAGTTTATTGAGCAAACAACTACTACTTCTGCTCTAAATGACTGTTCAGAGTATGCATGCTGCTGGTAACTAACCTTTGTAATCAGACATTACCTAGAAATTGCTACAGATGTATAAACATGCTCTTCTAAATGAAATTTTGAACTTGAAAGCCTTGAAAATTTAATTAAGAGAATCTTAAGGTGTTACGCATCTGCTTAGGGTTCCTATGACATCCTGAAGCTCTCTGTTTTCCTTTTTTGTTTTTCTGATAAATTTCACTAGGAAGCTTGAACCAATATGTGCCTTCCCTATATGATAACACTTGTATATCTTACCATCTGTAATGTGCCTGTTCTTGCAGCATCTCTGTGAGGGAAGGAAGCACTATCATACTTAAATTTACAAATGACCTAAGAAATAGCCATAATAAAAATGTTAATGTAAGCAACTGTGGAAATTTTAGGGGGGCATTAAATAAATGGTTGTGCAAAGAAGGGCAATTTATACGTATTTGTCAAGGAGACAGATCTGAACAGTCTCCTTTACTGTGAAATCTTAGAAAATATTAAAAAAAAAAAAAAGGTGAAAAACTTGTTCCTTGGAGGGAGGAACTATCCTAATCCATGTCACAGCTTTACACTAGGACTTGTACTGTTGCTGATGTAGAGAAGCAACTTCACTTTTTTTTTTTAATTGTTGATTTTTTTCATTTCTTTTGGCAAATAGAATTTTCTCTAGTGCTTTTTGTTTGGGAGTATTCACCAGGTTTTAGTGTATTTACACTAAAACTTTTTACACCATATGTTAGTGTTTTTACACAAGCAAATGTTGACAAGGTCTAAGATTTCATGTTACAAGTTACTTTTTCTCTAATACCACTCTCTAGTGCTATCATTACGCTTAAAAAATTAAAACAAGGAATAAACCCCCCTCATATATAACTAAAATGAGTGCACAACTGCTTAGACAGACCTCAGTCGTGTCTGGAAATTACAATGCAGTTGACTTCCATGAGTAATGAAAAGTCATGACAACAAAGCAAAGTGTAGTATAAACAAAAATAAAAAGAAAAGCAAAGTATAGTAGAAAGCAATCACAAAGAAAATTTAACTAAACATATAGAAGATCAAATGAAGACATGCTATGATGGACAAATACAAGATGACAAAGGCTGTTTGTGGGTCTTCTTCAACAGTCTTTTTTTTAAACTAACCTTTTTAAAACTAAAAGGATTGTATATTTCAGTTATTTATTAAGTGTCATTTGATTTAGTTGACATGGTAAAGATTGCATTTTTTTTCATAGAAAAAAAGCAGCAGCATTTAAATTTATATTATTGCCTTTTATAATGTACAAAATGTGTCATTGCTATATTACCAGATCAAAGAGTTTTAAGTTACACTTTCTAATCAAGACACTCAAGAGGTTTCATTAGTAAACAGAAGCAGGAAATGCTTGGGATAATGGTTGAATACGTATTTCTGGCAAAGATGAACCTAATGAAGTTCAACAAGGATAAGTGTAGAGCCCTGCACCTGGGGAGCAAAAGCACCATGCACTAGTATAGATTAGGGGTTGACCTGCTAGAAAGCAGCCCCATGGAGAAGGATCTTGGGGTCCTGGTGGACAACAAGTTATCCATGGGACAGCAGTGTGCCCTTGTGGCCAAGAGAGCCAATAGTATCTTGGGATGTATTAAGAACAGTGTGGCCAGCAGGTCAAGAGAGGTTCTCCTCCCCCTCTACTCTGCCCTCGTAAGACCACATCTAGGGTATTGTGTCCAGTTCTGGGCTCCCTAGTTCAAGAGTGATAGGAATATGCTGGAAAGAGTCCAGTGGAGGGCTACAAGGACGATTAAGGGACTGGAACACCTGTCATATGAGGAAGGGCTGAGAGACCTGGGGCTGTTTAGTCTTGAGAAGAGAAGACTAAGAGGGGACCTTATGAATGTCTATAAATATCTGAAGGGTGGATGTCAAGAATGGGCCAGTCTCTCTTCAGTGGTGTCCTGTGATAGGAGGAGGGGAAATGGCACCAAGCTACAACACAGGAAGTTCCACCTCAACATGAGGAAAAACTTCTTTACTGTGAGGGTGATGGAGCACTGGAATAGGCTGCCCGGAGAGGTTGTGGTCTCCTTCTCTGAAGACTTTCAAGACCCATCTGGACGTGTTCCTGTGTGTTCTGCCCTAGGTGTTCCTGCTGCAGCAGGGGGGTTGGACTCGATGATCTTCAGAGGTCCCTTCCATTCTCTATGATTCCATGATTCTGTGATTCTGTGATTCACAGTTCTGAAGGAAGGATAACTCAGACATTCCCCCCACCCCCCTTTTTTTTTAAAAAAAAGTAGCAAGTCACTTTTAAGATATAAAAATGAATATTTAGTAACATGCTAAGACAGTGTTTAAAACTAGAAGTGCTATCATTTGGCTGAATGGTTTAGCAAACCTCTGCCCCTTGTTCAATGTGTTTAGGCTAAAACTCTTTACAAAAATGACACTCATTTGCACCCAGCACTTCAGATAATAGAAGAATCCTCCCATCCAGAGCTGGCTGCCGGAAGAGTAATTTTAACATAGCATTTAATCTTCTTTAAAGTTTTAGTGCTCATGAGAGATCCCTTACTGACAGTTGAGAGAACTGAATCTGTGAAGTAGGAGGAGGAGGAAAATGTGGGCCTGTGGCTTGCAAATGCCTCCTAAAAGCCTGAAGAGCTCTTCCTGTCCTACTTTTGAAAAATACCTCAAGGGATGAAGACTACAGAAGTGCATATGTCTATATGTTATCAGTTGCACTCCTTTCTGGCACTACTATCTGGCTCTTGAGAAATACTGCAAGGCAGTTTTTCAACCCCTTTTTGAGAGGCAAAAGGTGGCACTTGGAAAAAAGCTGTGCAAACTGGTCATGGTATGTAACAGTCCTTCTCTGGGACAAATTTGATTCCACAGATCTTCTGTGTTTTGGCTTTTAATAGGTGGCTTTGAGATGAAGCTAACAGAGGTCTGTGCTTGCCAGTCATAGATGGTATGTAAAGCAGGCTTTATGTCCTTTTTGTCTGCTCAGACTTTAGCCATCTGTCCAGCGTTTCTGGATGTTTGACAATCCAGGCAGCATGCAAACTCCACGTGGGCTTGTAGATGTCTGACAGAGCTATTGTTACATTACTTTATGCAGTTCATGGAAGCCATAAGTGAACAATAAGCCTATTTAAACTGAGGGTTGAATTTAGCCTCCTGGTCTTCCATTTTGAGGTAAAAATCTGTAAGGCAAATTTTCCGTAAAAAATTAAAAAAATCTAATGATAGACACAAATGTCTTGAAAAAAATTTCCACCGAAATTGTTTGTAATATAAACTTGCCTTAACCGTCATGAAACTGTTGCAACTGGGAAGATTAGTATTAGTGCAAAAACTGTACAATGTTTATTCCAAAAGGGAAGATTATAGTAAGTGACGCTGACTGAGACCAATTCTTATTTAGTAAGGAAAAGTAAGTTTTTCTATTAATGAGGAAAATAATCTAGCAGTTACTAGAGAGATTCCTCACGGATCAGTTATTGGTCAAAGATCAGTTTATATTTTTACAAATATTCAGCATAAAAAGTAAGAATGTGCTAAAGCCATATGTTGACAGCACAAATCTGGAAGGCATCATAATATAAAGGTTTGTAAAAATCTGCAGGAAAAAATTGGATTATTTTGAAAAACTCTACAGGGAAATCAAGTCCTCTACAGGGTTAGCCTTGTCTTCTTATTCAGGCACATCTATTATAGGATTATATCAGGCATATTTTGTAATGACCTTTGTATCTTTAAGAATTTCTGCAAATTACTTGGGATTCTGTACCAGGGATGGCCCAGTTGCATGTTGACGGGAAGAGCATCTGGAATAGATTTTAAATCTTTTTCTCTTCTGTTTTGGAAGTTTTCCATTTTGTGCACACTGAGTGTATGTATAACGTTCTATTAGGAGAATCTGTATTTCTTTAAAATTTGTCCTAAATTAATTAAAAAAAAAGACTGATTTCCCTAATATGTTTTTTTTAAATTATATGCTAGTTAAAATGGTCTGGCATGGACCAGCTCCAGTGTTGTTAACTTACAGTGGCTACTTTTTCCAAAACAGAGTCTTTAATTTCCCCTTAATTGCCTTTAATATACAATGAAGAGAATAGTCCTCTATCTTTAGACACATATGCTCATCTTACATTTAGATTAGTAGTTATCCAAATCAGTGTCTTAAATTATTAAAATGCTTTATGATCCAGAGCTCTGTCTCTCTTTCTGGCCCCTTTCATCTGTGAAATATATTTGCAGATCTGTTCTCTCAAGATGCCATGGAAATTCATTTTAACATTCTCACATCATCTGACCTGTTTCACTGCTCTTAGCTTAGAGCTTGATCCTGCTGAATCATCTAAAATATTTACATTATTCCAGCCCAATAACTGTGTTGTTCTGTACTAATTTTCTTTGCAAATGTTCCTATCACTTTTTTTTTGTTTATTTTATACTTTGCATTCTGACACTTAAAATCCAGGATAAAGTTCCTGTTTCCTCAATCTTATATTAGTATTGTCACATGTCTGTTCTGCTTCGCTCGAAAAACATATTGACCCAGCATTTCTACATTAAGTATCTCACTTTTTGGCTTGGCCCCATTTACTTTCTCTTAATGTTACTGCTTGCACTGCAAATGTTTGGAGTTCAGCTGTGCTTTTTTACATATTTGGGGCACTTTATAGGAAGATCCAGTAGAGTGAATGACCTGATGATCATAGTGCAATGCCAGTCTAATCTTAGTCCACAGTTTTGAGATGTCTCTGAGAAAGATCTGTTCATCAATAGCTATGACAGCTGACAGAACATCCCAGTCCTAGATGTCAGTGTACCACGTGTTCCTTCATGATTAGTGTAATGCCCTCTTACCAGATGAAGATTAATACAATGGTCTGTATGCTTTTATGATATCTGCGACGAAGAAGTTCCCTTATAAATGTTATATTACAGTATTATTTACATTGTTAATTTCCCAGATGTTAGCTGCCATCATTAGGAACATGGCAATCAGGTTTTGGCCCCCTGTTATTATACATGTCTTACAAAGGGGGCTAAAGATGGGTGTGATGCCAACAAACATGAGGACAATAATATGAAAATATTCTTAGCTGAATACACTGTTACTTATAGTTTCCATACAATAAATACACTGCCTTGTGTTCCAAGAAAGCAACTTTTATACTAATTATAAAGCCAGGAAAAACAACTTTCCCTAATAAACACTAAATCTTTCAATTTTGTATTAAGGAAAAAACAAGTTTAAGAACATGATCTCTGACAGCATGGAACAAGAATTACTCCTACATACCACTGGCTACTGTGTTTAACAGCTCACTGCTTTCAGAAGCCATAATGCACCAATTCAAGCACATCATCATAAACCAAACCCTTAACTTCCTAATTTTAACCCCTAGGTGTTTCTCATAATATTATAATGATGTGAGTGCAATACAATGATTTAAAAAGTACAATGAGTATCAAAATGTAAGATTTACCCTGTTAAGCACAGTCAGTTAGATCAGTTAGATCACACCCTAACCTTTTTCTTCCACTGTGCTTTGTTTCTGCATATTTTGGGAAAATTTAAAAGCAGCCATATGGGCAGCTCCCTCAGACCCCGCGGCAGCGCGGAGCGGGCGGCGGCAGCGGCCGTTGCAGAGGGCGGCGCCAGCGGGGCTAGAGTGGGTGGACGCGGGGGCGCACGGAAAGCAGCAACAGTGGTTGGTTTCCTTTGGCTGCAGAGGCGGTCACGGTCACAACACGGCCAAAAGCCACAGCGAGAAAGAACGTGAGAACTCAAGACTGAGCTCCCGCGCAAACACGCGGCCGCGCAGGTCTCCGGCTGCAGCGAATGCCCGAGCCTGGTGCTTGTACTGGAGGGAACCAGCGACACCACTTGTGTGCCGTGTGAGCAAGTAAACGATCTGCTCAGGCAGGTGGCTGAACTGAGGGAGGAGGTAGAAAAGGTTGAGAGCCATCAGAGAATGCGAAAGTGAAATAGATTGGTGGAGCCACACCCTGAGGCAAGGGCAGAAGAAAGAGGCTCTGCAAGAAGTGATTGATCCCCTCCCCTCCTGTCACCAGGCAGAAGGAGGGGACCTACAGGACAGGGGGGAATGGAGAGAGGTCCATCCTCGGAGAGACAAGCGAAAACCCTCATGCCCCACCCCACCCTCCCAGTTGCCCTTGAAAAATAGGTATGGGGCTTTGGAACTCCAGGGCCAGGCAAATGAAGATGGAGAGGATAATTCATCCAGTGAGTCACCCAGGGCTTGTCACTCATCCCCACATCTTAGGACTTCTTCAACTAAGAGGAAAAGGAGGGTAATTGTGGTGGGTGACTCTCTTCTGAGGGGAATGGAAGGGCCCATTTGTTGACCAGACCCATCCCACAGGGAAGTCTGCTGCCTCCCTGGGGCTATGATTGCACATGTTAAAAGGAAACTCCCTGATCTGGAGCAGCCCTCTGATTATTACACTTCACTAGTCATCCGGGTTGGCAATGACAAGACTGCAGAGGGAAGTCCAAAGGCTATCCAAAAGGACTTCAAGGCACTGGGGCAACTGATTGAAGGCTCAGGTGCCCAAGTGGTGTTTTCATCAATCCCTCAAGTGGTAGGGAAAAATACTGAAAGAGGGTGGAAAACACACCTAACCAATGCGTGGCTCAGGCGCTGGTGCCACCGTCAAAACTTTGGGTTCTTTGATCATGAAGTTTTTATGGCACCGGGTCTGCAAGTGACAGATGGAATACATCTGTCTCCAAGGGGGAAAAGGATTCTTGCAGAGGAGCTGGCAGGGCTCACTGAAAGGGCTTTAAACTAGGCTTGAAGGGGGATGGGGATAAAACCAGGCTCACTATTGGTGAGCCTAAGGATGGTCTTCTGTCTGCCACCCCACTTGAGGTGGGAAATGGAGATAGATACAACAAAAAACCATAGGGCTCTCTAACAGGTTGCTAACCAGGGAAGGGGCTGGGAATGGTCAGATAGCAAAAGTGAAAACTAATTGCTTGACTCCCTCTCTGAAATGCTTATATACCAATGCACAGAGCATGGGGAATAAGCAGGAGTTGAAGATCTGCACTAGGTTGAATGGCTACGACATAATCGCAATCACCGAAACACGGTGGGACAGCTCCCATGACTGGAATTTTGTCATGGATGGCTATGTACTATTTAGGAAAGACAGAGCAACAAGGCGAGGTGGTGGTGTTGCTCTTTATGTATGAGAGAACCGGAATGTATTGAGTTCTGTCCAGGGAGGGAGGTAGGACAGGTTGAAAGCTTGTGGGTAAGAATGAAGGGACATGCAATTGAAGGTGAAACTGTTATGGGTGTCTACTATAGACGACCAACCCAAGATGAAGACGTTGATGAGGATTTCTACAGTCAACTGGAAGTAGCCTCTAGATCACACTCCTTAGTACTTATGGGTGACTTACAATGACCCTGATATTTGCTGGAAAGCCCCCACAGCAAAGCAGGTTCAATCCAAAAGATTCTTGCAGTGCATCGACGATAACTTTCTAATGCAGGTAGTGGAGGAGCCAATGAGGAGAGGTGCACTGCTGGACCCTGTATTAACAAATAAAGAAGGTCTGGTTGGGGATGTTAAGGCTGGGAATAGCCTTGGCGACAGTGACCATGACATGGTGGAGTTTAGTATTTTACAAGGAAGAAGCAGGTCAATAAGTAGGATTACAACCCTGGACTTCCGTAGGGCTAATTTCAGACTCTTCAAATATTTACTTGCAGGAATCCCATGGGCTAAGACACTGGAAGGAAAGGGAGCCCAGGAAAGCTGGCCAATTTTTAAATACCACTTCCTCCAAGCCCAAGATAGGTGCATTCCTTTGAGTAAAAAATAGGGTAGGGGTGGTAAATGACCTCCATGGATAAGCAAGGATCTTCTGAAGAAAATCTCGTGGAAGAAAGAAATTTACAGTTTGTGGAAGAAAGGACTTGTCACTTGGGAGAACTATAGGGACGTTGTTAGGGTATGTAGGAAGGCAACAAGAAAGGCCAAAGCCCTCTTAGAACTTAAACTGGCAAAGGAAGTAAAAGAGAACAAAAAGAGCTGCTTCAAATATATCAGCAGTAAAAGGAAGAACAGGGAAAATGTGGGCCCACTGCTGAATGAGGTGGGAGCCCTGATAGCAGAGGATGCTGTGAGAGACGGACTCTATAATGGCCTTTAATCCAGCGACATTTACTGACCAGTCCTGGTAATGTAGTCCCCGGCACTCGTGAGGAGAGGACAGAGGTACGGCGCCTTTTCCTGTGGTTGTTGGTGTGTGGGTGTACCGAATGGACTGTCTCAAGGGAAAGGACGTGGATCCCAACCAGGGATTGGCTTCGGCCGTACCCTGGTGGTGAGAATTGCGAACTACATTCTGACGCTTCTTACTAACATTCATACATAGTATTCACACATACCAGACACTCACTTCTCTTTTTCAATATTCTTCTATTCTTCAATATTCTTCTATTTCCCAAAGGCTCTCTCCAGGCTTTCCCTCTTATCCCTGTCCGGGAACGGGAACAGGGGAAAAGGGGAAGGGGAGAGGTTCTCTCTTGTTTTCTATGTGTGTTGTTATTGGTATATAGATGTAGTGTTGTATAGCTGTTGGTATATGGATATATAGGTGTGGATATAGATATAGAGATAGACCTTGTGTGTTAGGTGACATCGGACTTGCCAAACCCTCAGTGCCTTTAATAAATCTATTGATTCCTAAGCGTTGTTTGTGAGTGTGACGGGGAGCGGTCCTCAGCCCTCGATTCCCCGAGGTGGGGGTGTGGGTCGCGGCTTTACCTATCTCGGTCCGCGACAGATGCAGAGAAGGCAGAGTTGCTGAATACATTCTTTGCTTCAGTCTTTACTAAGACCAGCCCTCATGAACTCCAGACCCTGGATATAGGAGAGAAAGCCTGGAGGAAGGAAGACTCTCCAGTAGTTAATGAAGAGTGGATCAGAGATCAGTTATGCAAATTGAATGAACACAAGTCCATGGGCCCTGATGAGATGCACCCAAGAGTGTTGAGAGAGCTGACTGATGTTATCGCCCTATCACTCTCCATCATTTTTGAAGGATCCTGACAAACAGTAGAGGTGCCTGAGGACTGGAGGAAAGCCAGTGTCACTCCAGTCTTCAAAAAGGGCAAGAAGAAAGATCCAGGAAATTACAGACCAGTCAGCCTTACCTCCATCCCTGGAAAAATGATGGAGCGGTTCATTCTGGAGGTCATCTCGAAGCACATGGAAGAGAAGAAGCTTATAAGGAGTGCTTCATTAATCTGATAGCCTTCTATAATGCTGTGACTGAATGGATAGATGCAGGGGGATCAGTGGATGTAGTCTACCTCGACCTTAGCAAGGCTTTTGACACAGTCTCCCATAGCATCGTTGTGAGCAAGCTGAGGATATGTGGGATAAAGGAATGGACAGTGAGATGGATTAGGAACTGGCTACACATTAGAGCCCAAAGAGTGGTGATCAATGGTGTAGGGTCCAGCTGGAGACCTGTAACTAGTGGAGTCCCTCAGGGATCAGTGCTGGGTCCAGTCCTGTTCAATATCTTTATCAATGACCTTGATGACGGGACAGAGTGTCTTCTCAGCAAGTTTGCTGATGATACAAAGCTGGGAGGATTGGCTGATTCACCTGAAGGCTGTGTGGCCATCCAACAAGATTTGGACAGGCTGGAGAGCTGGGCAAGGAGGAAGAAAATGAGGTTCAACAAGAGCAAATGCAGGGTCCTGCACCTGGGAAGGAACAACAAAATGCACCAATACAGGTCAGGAGGTGATCTGCTAGAGAGCAGCTCCGTGGAGAAGGACCTTGGAGTCCTGGTAGACAAAAAGTTATCCATGGACAACAGTGTGCTCTTGTGGCAAAGATGGCCAATGGTATCTTGGGGTGCATTAGGAGGAGTGTGTCCAGCAGATCGAATGAGGTTCTCCTCCTGGTCTATTTGTCCCTGGTGAGACCTCACTTGGAGTACTGTGTCCAGTTCTGGGCTCCCCAGTTCAAGAGGGACAGGGGTTTACTTGAGAGAGTCCAACAGAGGGCTATGAGGATGATTAAGGGACTGGAACACCTGCCATGTGAGGGAAGGCTAAGAGACCTGGGGCTTTTCAGTCTAGAGAGGAGAAGACTGAGGGGGGGATCTAATTAATGTCTATACATGAGGGCTGGGCGTCAAGAAGGCAGGGACAACTTGTTTTCCCTTGTGCCCAGTGATAGGACGAGGGGCAATGGATTCAAACTCAAGCATAGGAAGTTCCACCTCAACATGATGAAGAACTTCTTTACTGTGAGGGTTACAGAGCACTGGAACAGGCATCCCAGAGACGCTGTGGAGTCTCCTTCTCTGGAGACTTTCAAGACCTGTCTGGATGCCTTTCTGAGTGATCTGCCCTAGTTCTTGGTCCTGCTCTGGCAGGGGGTTTGGACTCGATGATCTTTGGAGGTCCCTTCCAACCCCTAACGTTCTGTGATTCTGTGATTCTGTGATACACATTTGTGAAAGCCTTTGAGCAGCCCTCCTGGTTTTTCAGTTCCATGAGGCTCTTCGCAAAAAGCAGCTGGCCAGTTGGTCTACCAATCATGAGACTGGGTATTTAAACCTAGTCTTAATGAAATTTCCTAATCAGAAACTAAGTTGTTGTGCATGGTGTTATGTCAGACTCTCTCCATTACAGTCCCAGAGAGAATTATGTTTCAGTGGTGCAAGAAATTACTGCTTTAGCAATGAAACTGCAGTTATAATTTGGAAATCATAGTATCTGCTGATAGCTTATATTTTTCCTCTGAAAGAGAAAAGATGTTCTGTTCAGGTAAAGGTAGAAAAGAACAGATTGTGTTGAAAGAGCCAGAAGTCTGGCTTTTTTTTTTTGTTTGTTTTTGTAGTAGCGGTTTATGACAGAATGGTTATAAATCTTGCTTTAGTCTATTATGAAATGTGCTATTTGTAATGCTATTTTGCAAACGTAAGTACTAATCAGGGTAACAGCAACAATACATATTGTAGTACTCATCAATATTTTAGGTCCCTTCTGAGGTTTATTAAGGAGAAAAGTTACCCAACTAGCAGGCAGTTTTATCTGTAACAAAGATATATTAAAGATATATTAGTTTATAAACTGGAAGTTACCCAGGGCATTTGGCATCTGATATTATCAATGATTAAGACTTTGAACAGGGATGTTAACTTCTGGGGATACATGGGATAGAATTGGCAATGACAGCAAGTTCCCTACAGACATCAGAACTGAACTAAGTTCAGACTTTACTTCTGGCCAAAACTATCACAATGGTGTATCTGTACAGTAGAAGAAAGAGGGCTTGCTGGGCTGTATTTTGAAGATCTTTCACCACTTTTTTCTGCCTGTGAGTTTTAGTGGAGATCAGTGGTTCATGTCTCTGAAGACTGCTTAAAGAAGGACCTTGTTTGGTCCTTGTCCTGGACTGCCATAAGATAGAAAGAGAAATTAATGTTATTGGGCTCAAAAACTTACGGGGGTGAGAAGGGGGAAGATAAGACTGTAAAGAATAAATTCCCAGTGATGTCACTTTTAAAGGCTTGGCCTACAACCAGCTGAATGTTGGTGCATATGAAGTGGTGCATATGCTCAGTTTTGAACAAGGTTTGTTCTATCGATATCTTTGTGCAAAAGGGCACAAATTCACCTGCACACGTGCATCAAAATGTGCTGTACATGTCACAGCTTGCATTTGGATTCTTGTTAGAAAGCAAAATTGGAGTCTAAGGGAAACTAGGGTTTGCTAACTTTTTAGTGCTCATGTGGCCACTGTTGTTTCTGTGATGTGCCTGAAAACACCCTGTGGGTGTATGCACGGGGTACCTTCCTCAGCTATATATTTATTGGATATGTCTTCAGGATTTTTTTTTTTTTTTTGAAGTAGATGCAGTGCATTACACTCCAATTCCCTGGCAAAATAGCAGATAAATTTTGTCTAATATCATCATTAGTAATTTCTATATTAATAGAACCTTCAACCTAATATTTGTGCTCTCCTAGATATTCATGGTTTGGCTTCACTTCAGCCTTCATGCTGAGGACCTTCCTGGACTACAGCCAAGCTACTGAGTATGAAGGATTAAATTTGCCCTTGTTTGATAGCAAGGTTGTGTGGGAACATTCCAAGACTGATTTTCATAATTTGACAGTCAGGAGGAGAGTTGATGTATTTATTTTCTTTGTTCATGCTCTCCTGAAAAGGACAGCCTGCCTCTGCTGAATCTTCAATACTAATCACCACAAAGGTTTTCTTTTGTTTTGCTGCAGGTGTGTGACAGTTTAGATTACTTGTGTATGGTTGGAGTAGCACTGTCTAGTTGTCCTGTAGGGAGTTAAATATGGTTTCTTGGCGTCTTACAGTTCCACATTTGGACAGGACCCTTCCAAATATTTTGCACGATCCTTTATTTTGTTTATGTGGGCAGGGTGCAGGGACAGTGCTTTTCTGAATACAAGAAATGCTTGAGATTAGGTGTTTTAGTCCTGTGCACTCTTCTGTAACTGCAGAACACATTCTTTTCCAAATTATGAGATTTGTAATGACTAGCATATAGGAGTCTTTCCTGATTTCAAAAAACTACAATTTGAAACATGTAGAATGAATTATGCTTTATTTTCCTGCCTATTTATACTCAAGTTTAAAAGCAAACCTGATCTTGTTTTTGACTCCTTATGTGCTACATGGAGGACACATGCCATTAATGAGAGAGTTTTATTTGTACATTTTATGCATGTTTTTTATAATCCAACAGTTTGGAATAGATTTTTCTTTTTTTGCAAGGACTTCTAAAGGTTCAATTCCACAGTCACTTTAAACTGGAAAAATAAAGGCTGGTGCTACTAACTTGGTGGTGCTGCTTTACCTCTCGGCCTACTCACCTGTTGAAACTCCCTGCTTCGATTGCATCTAGTCAGGTTTTTCTGAATGTATCTGTTGCCTGGGAGATTGCTTATATGACTGCATGGGATCTAATCTGCAATTAAAAAAAAAAAAACAACTAAAAAAAATGGAGGCATGGCTGGAGTACACCTTTATCTTCAGCTCACATATTGAGGAACTTAAGCTGTTTCATGATCACTGGACATATCTTGCTTTACAGTTAGGCTGTGCTGTCCTATAAGACACAAGATGAAATGAACATAAAATGAAATGGATTTCCTCTTAAGTGTTTTCTGGACAACTTGGAAACTGTCCATAGAAGAGATAGTTTTTATTCATTAGCACTTTTATAATCAGACTGTATCAGTTGCAGTAGGTATTTAGAAATTCAAAATGTGAGCAACATGGGAAGTGTTGCATACCCTAATTAAGTGCTTAAGTTAAGCATCTATGCCTACTCTATAATTAATAAAGCTTCTGCTAGGGCTCTGCTTCTTAGGGAGCTGTATTCCTAAATTAGGTGCTTCAGGTAAGGTTACTCTCCTTCGCTGTACATCAAAAACCCACTAAAAAATCCTAAAGATTGTATTTGGATATTTAAGAAGCAGAAATAAATAAGAATGAACCAAGCACATTGTGTTAAGCAGTTTTACACAGATAGTCATCTAAGGTACTTAGGTACCTGATTACTGCCTGATGTTTTTTCCATACAGAAAGTTTAGGAGTGAAGGAAGTACTTTAACCTGTCTTTTGCAAATGGGAAATTTAAGACACAATGATAATAAATTATCAAACTGAGCAAGAAGCCTCTGAATAGCAAAAATTATCCCAGTTTTAGTTATCCCGAGTGTGAGACTGAAACTTCTAAACCAGAGATCTGTAAAGGCAAGAATTCTCTTCCCTTAGCAGAGTATTTGGATAGCACAAGAAAGATTAAGGCTTCAAGTTGAGCAAGAGAGAGAGT
>CM036587.1:63414384-63471884 GCA_020745705.1 Hemiprocne comata | reverse complement strand
TAAATTACCTTTCTCTCCATGTATTTTCTTTAACGTTATCTTACATATGCACATAATTGAGTAAATGTTAGGGCTATTCATAGTCCTTAAAGTTAAATGTGCAGATATTGGATGGTTATGAACCCTGAATACTTGCTATTGTCTTCTTAACTCTCTGCAAAGAACGTAAGCTTAGCACTTTCTGTATTTATTGGTATAAAATAATTTTATTTTTCTCAGCAAATTAAGCTGTTTTTGATAATCTGGATTATTTTGCCTTACAAACATTACCAAGTGCTTACATGTCTTGATCCATCAAGTAAACTATTCACGTGGGAGCTGTTCAGGAACTGTCAAATCCTCAGGTGAGGAATAGCACTGCCATGAGTACACCTGACCTGCTTGTCTTTGGCAGCTGAAAGTAAAATGCATTAGCTTAAGACACCTTTGAGTAAAAGACTTTGCTGGAACCACATCACAACAGCTCTGCAGTTTCCAGCCTTGAGGTACTTCTTACCTAGTCAGTTTGGAGTGTAATGTGTTTTTGATCTTTCTGCTTTCCATAGTCATAACCCAAAGTGCAAGTCCCATAATTAGTCACTGGAAGACCTCCGTCCCTACACTACACTGAAAGTTTCTCAAATTGAATCTTCTATCAACCCTAAGGAAAATATAATATTTGTGCAGTATCGTAAGGAGGACAGTGGGGCCAGGACTTAGAAGGAAAACTGGACTCTGTTCCTCACTCCCTGGCTTTGGGTAGCATAATACAAGGTGTTTCATATCTCTGTCAGGTATAATGATATCATTTGCAATTATCTGTTGGGATCTCTTGATGAGAATAAATTAAAATTAAGAGGTACTGCTATTACTCATGATTACATACAAAAAATAGCAGCTCTTTTTTGTTTCATGACTTCCTGCCCTCTCCTTCCCACCTCTTAACAACCTCTACAGTTCCTGCTTCCTTCATTTTCTGTCATCCTCTGCTTGTGTACATGTATCTATGTTTATGGATGGAAGGAGTTTATTGTCTGGTTGAGTTCTTGCATGCCAACATGCAAGCTAGAATGAACTTTCTCTGCTTAATTTTAACTACCCTGAAAACAGGAGTTCTTAATGGGAATGCTGACACAACCTTAACTAAAGCAGTGTGAACATGTTGCTATAATTTATAATGTCAGTCTATATTCCAAACGATTTCTCTATATACTTTGTGCTCCACTCAAACAGGAAAGGAAGGTACTGCAGTGAATTATTGTGTAATTAATCATTTGACCATGAGGGACTCATTTACTAATTAAAAACGCAAAAAAATAAATTGAAATAACCAGTGACTACTAAATCACATCTTTTGACACTTCAGCAGCATTGTAATATATCATAATATATCAGTCGGAGACATCCAGATCCTACCTATTCTGTTACCTTTTACTTCAGAGCTGCCAAAATCATTCCTTATACTTGCACTGCAGTTTCAAGTACTATTCATACAGCTACCATAGTGTGCTAAATTGAGATACGAGATACCACTCAGGCTGATGTATGTACAGAGAAATAAGTAGAAATGTACGATTCTTTGCTCTGCTGACTGTGCCTGCTGTCTCTGAGCATATTATAGGGGGACAACTCTGATAAGATAGGATGATCTATGGGAAATAAAACTGTGAATTAGAAGTCTAAATTTCAGATCTGTCTAGAAATTCCTGCCACTGTAGCATCTGTGGCAGATACATCAGATCTGTACCTTAGCTACAGCTGCTCATGATTTGGTATACTGTCACAGACCCAGCATCACTGGTAGGTTAAGGTAGCCTTAAGGTGTCTGTGAGACTGTGGGTTGAAGGACTTGACATGGCAGAGCTACAGTGCTGAGAACTATCATCCTCATTCTTTTCAGGTAGGAGAGCTGGTAGGACACCTGAGCCAGAGACATCTCAAACCATCGCAAATTACTCTGCATTCCTGAATTTGACTATTGAGGCTCAGATCTGCACAAATGTCATGTGTTGTGATTTTTTTTAATCTACCATGGCCTTTGGAAAGCATCCAATTTGCAGGTTTTTAAGTAGTGGTGGGAATTACTGTGCCATTTTGTTTTACCAGAAGGGTGAGGAAGAAGAGGATATACATTTCCTATTATTGATGTTAACCAAAAAACTTCTGCATTGTTAACTTTGTACTCTGAAGATGTGTTTAGTTCATGTGGGTAAAAGATGGAGATGCATCTATGGCTCCAAAAAGGCTGGTAGAGACATGAGTACAGTTCTAATTTGGAAAACAGCTTTACGAAGTTGTAACTTTTATCTTCTTGGATTTGTTCTGTGTTCATCAGGAAACTAATCTACATCTCATGTTGGTAGAAATAAGAATTATTAATAAGATTTTATGTAAAATCATCATGGGGAATAGAGCTGGAGTCTCTTTTTTCTTAAAAGTAACATTGAATTTAGTTGCAGAGCTCCAGTTGGAATGGATCCATTATTTCATTCATGTGCTGATCCATTGAGGAGAATAGGTAGTGCTTATAAGTAGTATGACTTGAGAGTCCTCTACTGATATTGGAATACAAATGAAAAAGGTAATATGCCAGTTTAGCTTTCATTGCCCAGGTTGAGCTTCCAGGCTTGTAGCAGGGATTTCTGTTTTCATTTTCTTAACTGGAGAGACAGATCCACTCTGGGAAGCTGTTGCATCACAATAAATATGTAGGCTTATTGTGATGCTTTCATCAAAACAGTTTACTTCAGTATGTCAGGTAGTCTTGGGCTTCCATAATATTAAAGATTGCAGGCGTTAGAGGTTTCATGTAAAAACTGCTGATTTGTTTGGTAAATTGGGCTTTTTACTTTCTAGAATTGTAAAAAATAGTTTGTTTTTTGTACCTGTTATACCTTGTATTTGGCAATTTATACTAATAATGAAAGTTGAATGAAAAGACATTTTATTTTTGCAGCAGGAAACTAGGAAATAAATAATAGTTTCTCATTGATTAGATAACTTTATCGGATTTTTCCTTGAAGAGAAACCCAAAATACTGAAAAACATCAGTTATCTGCTGGCCTTTAAAATTATGAAGGAAAGGAGGGGGGAAGTTGCATCTGTTTCACAGATGTGGCATGATAAATAGTACTCTTTAATATAACAAAAAACACAGATTGACCCTAGAATATTAGATTTATTTTTAAGACAAGCTGAATATCTCTAGGAATACTACTGTGCTGTTTAACTTTTAATTCCCAAGGTCTCATGTTCAGAGCCTGTAACAGTGGTTTATGTTAGCAAACATGTTGTTAAATAGTTATCTGCTCTCTCCACTTGTCTTTGAATATTGTGATTTAGATAGAACCCTAATGCACAAGAGCAACTTGTCCCCAGAGCATTATTCAGAATATAAATTAAGTGATATTATAACAGCCCTCACTTAGCTCAGCATAATGAATATGAAACATCATGTACTAGTGACCAAGGTCATAGTATGAGAATGAATTACTCTATTAACTTCTCTTTTAAGTAGCATTAGAGATAATAAATGAAGAGATTTAATGGGATTCTGATAATATTATTCATGCAAAAGTAGCATACTTTATCTTGCTAAAACAATTAAGATCTCTTTTGAAGATATTTTACACTTTGGAAATATGATGCTTAGAAGTGTTTATTGCATGTTGCAGAATGCATCAGCATTAACCAGTAATGCAGATAATCTGATAAAAATCGAAAAGCTGATTTGTACACTATGCTAATTCAGGATCATCTCTTTGGCCCTAGGTACTGTCCAAATGCTCCATAAGATTATGAAAGCTTTAGTAGTGATATTAGATTAAATTCAGTTCTTCTGCTTATAACTTTTTTTTATTCCCAAAAAGAAAATTACATTCATCATTCTTCTCTATAAACCCTCTTTAGCTTTCCACTAAGTAGTATACAATATCGTATTTTAAGCCTGGCATATTACTTTTTTTATCCAGACATATTTAAGCCTGCTCTCTCAGTTATACAGTATATTATTTCAGGGATAGAAAGTTTTGTTATTATTGTGATACCTCTACATCTGAACCATAAAGAGACTTAGTGATTTGCCATGTGTTCCATAGCACACTCACATGTGTTCGGGGGAAATGTAAGAGCAGTTGATATGAGATTACTCTTCAGTTTGCAAGTGACACAATGCATGGAAACTTTAATGCTGTATTTGGTTTTCCAGTTGTTAATTCTTTTGAGTTTTTGTTTGGCTTGTGTTTTTTTTCTTTAATTTCCCAAAATTTTTTGTTAATTGATTGTATTGCTTTTTTAAAATAGTTACGTGAGAAGCAAATGAAGATGTAAAATTCTTAATGGCTGATTGGGGTGAAATCTGCTTTTACAGTGTAGCAAAAAGCAGAGTCAAATCTTGCTACAGCATGAGTGTGGGTGAAGATAGTGTATCACAGACAGTTTTCCTCTGCTAATAAAATTAGATCTCCTCAGGATTTTTATGGGAAGATGTGTTATTTTGGGAACACACTCTTGGGCAGTGCAGTAACCATTACCAAATCTGATCCTGCTTCTACAGAAATTCAGTGTGTTAAGTCTACTCCTTCCTTTCTTGTTTGTAGGAGAAATGTGGAGATTTAAATGCTCTGCTCTGTTCCATTCAATATCATCTCCGTCTGTGCAATGACAGAATTATCACTGAACTTCCCGTAAACTTTCTCTGAAGCCAGGAGAAATGTTATAATTTAGCTCTTTTTGTAACAGAATTAGGAGCAAAAGTCCTTGCCCATGGTGCCACGCACAGCACGTGTAGGCAATCCAAACTCAGAAAACTCTTTGATGTATTGCATGTGCTTGCTAACTCATGTTTTTGGAAAACAAAGTTTTTAATGCATATGCTCTCTTTTTAGCTCACAACAATGGTTAAATGTCCTCGCCTGTCAAATACATGAACTACTCACTTCTCTATCTTTGGTTGTGGGTTTTTGTGTGTTATTATACTTAAGACATAATTGAGATTATATAATAGTTTTGGGAATTTTTCTACTCTGAGTTCTGCTGAGGTAATGGAAGAACATGTTCATTCATGTGTGCTGTTTGAAATAACCTCTGTCCAGTCAGCTGTTTTCCTCAACACATCGCTTCCAGGGTAGGAGGATGTCCATTATAGCTCAGTAAAGTTTTAGGAGATAGTTTGGTGGATTCGTTGTATTTCAAATTGCAGAAAAATTCTGTCCTCTCTGACTCTTATCAAAAGCAGAGGGCCCTGGGGGAAACAAGCCATCGTAATTAAGACTGTAATGTATCTCTTCAAAGCACGAAGGTAAAAGAGCCAGGTAAATGAGCGTCCTTGTGCTATTTATACCAGCTTCTTAATTATGCTTAATGTGACCAGTTCAACTTGATCCTGCATCAGTTTTGCAAGTGTAAGGAGACCTACAGTGTCAAGGGTAAGATCTCATGTCACACCTTAACTTACAAAATGTGTATATCCATGAATGAAGCAGATTTAAATACATTCAATAAGCCATGGGACATGTGTCCATAGGATTGGTGGAAAAGGAATTAAAGTATTAATTTCTTATATTTTATTATTAATATTTTTCTTTACATAAGACCTGAAAGTCTAGCTAAGATCATGCAATACATGTTGGGTTAAATCTTTCTTTGCTATAAAGTATAGTCATTATATCTTCGTTAACTCTAAGAAAATCCCTAATATCTATGCATGCTTGGAGTCAAAATAGGTCAGCTCATGGGGTATTCCATTATATTTTATTATTTAAACTTTAAGTGATTAGTTTAGCACTTAAAAGCTTTGGAAAGAATTAGGTTATTGTACTTCCCCTTATCCATAAGCAAACTGACATGCAGATGGACACTGAACAGACTTGTTTGATGTTTTCTCTCAAGCCTTTCCCTAACAGTTAAGGGCTGTCATTTTTTTCCCATTCATTTCAACTGTAAAGTTTATTTGCAACATGTGGAAAATACACCTATGATGAGGACATCCTATTTGATTTTGAAGACAAGATTTTGCCTGCTGTATCAGAAGAGACTTGAAAATCACGTGTTAAGCAAAGGGAAGGAAAAAAAAGCTGCTACTTATGCTTATTTCTGGATTTAGGTAACAGAAACCAAATGAGAAATAGCCTGATCCCAGAAAAATCAGAAGGATTTTATTCATCAGGGAGGGTTCCTCTTTCCTCTATGCACAAGGAACACTTCAGAAATAAATGGATATGATTTAACTCTGAGTTTTTTTATTCATGCTCATAAAATACAGAAGTGTTGTAATTGAATTATATATTGTGTTCTGTGTTTAAAGTATTGCTAGGAAGGTCTTTTCTGCAAGTTGATTTTCTTAGGGTTCTACTGAGGTTTGTAATAGTTTAATTTGTTAGGTTTTTGTTCACAGCTTCGTTTTAATTCATGATGAATGTGACTTAAGTTACCTGATAAATGTGTGCAGGATTTTTAACAGACATGTCATTGGGTTAAGTTCATAGCTGAGCTTTATGCCCAGTGCTGCACTGATGGCAGAGTTGAACATTACCAGAACCCTTATTCGCTGTACCGCATTAGGATTCAGGAACCTTATGTGTGCTGTCAGCACTCGTGAGGAAAATAAAGAGGTACAGGGCTTTTTATTCTAGAAAGTATTTGAACATTTATAGCCTTTGAAAATAACCCGGTAGTAGTTTTAATTCTCTCTTCCTGAAACATAGGTCTTGTTATTTATTTATGAACCTGAGCCCTCCGTGTTTTAGAAAGAGGTTGTGGAAGTAGGTGTAGAAGTTGCTGGAGTTCTGAGGACAGTCTGAATGGAAACAGATATGTTAAAGGCACTTTAACATAAAATAGGCACAAAATGAAATGCTCAAGGACAGAATGAGTGTGATGACACTCAGCAGGTTAACCTAACAGAAGTACTTGGGAACTGCACATACAGTGTACCTTACTATATGCATCAGGATCACACCAGCCCTTTTAATACAGTAAAGCAAGGGCCTGTTTTGTCTCAGTCTCTGCTGGGAGATGAATCAGCAGCTAAACCCAAGGACCTGCAGAAAAAAAGTGTTTGCCATTTCAGATCCATAAGGGAACCGACCAAAGTAATCTCAGAAGTAACAGAATCCGATGCTTCTTACCTTCATGTTTTCATGGTGCTATGATGCTTAATTTCAATAGTGGAAATGTTGAATTTTTTAAAATATCAACTCGGACAATAGGAGAATGTTGCTTTTATTTATTGTTTTACTTATGTATAGAAAGCATCTCAAAAGTTTGGGCTTTTTCCTACTATGTTACAATATCTACGTTAGGAATACCAACATCTTCTTAAATTCTTACTGTAGTAACTTCTTCTGTTGTCATCCCTCCAGTTACCAATATCTGAAGAGTAATTTTTTCTGGCCATCTATCTTAAACTTCTTTATTCCTTCCTCAGATGCAAAAAGGATATTACTTAAAAAATAATAAGATCCTATTTAGTTATGCTTCATGAAGGAATAAACAAGGAATCAATGACTTTATCTTTGCTTTGAGATGTACATTTCTGAAACCCATTTCCTGTTTTGTATAGAAGACAGTCTTATCTGAACAGTTATTACTTGATAAATATCTGTAAAATGATTATTTTAAAATACTTTTTCTAATCATGGGAGAATGTGAAGATACTTTCTTTTTATATCCTGCTCAGAAACATTTTTGGTGGATAACTAAACCCAGATAATGCTAGTAACTTCTAGCTAGACTTGATCTATAGCTCTCATTGAGTCAAGTCTGAAGAAAAATGGTTCAATCTCTTAAAAGTAATTAAGACCTTTATCTGAAAAACAGTTACATATGTGCTTAATTTAATGCATGTAAATAATCCTATTGACTTAAATGGGAATATTCATAAGCATTAAGTTAGGCACAATTTGCAGGATCAGGAAGTAAGAGTCCATTTTGTGGAAAGTGCTGTATAAATTTTCTGTGGGTTTCCTATGTGTTTTGGGAACACAGAATAGGTTTTCCCTATATTAGTAGCATCCTAAATCCAGGCTATTCAATTTGGCATCTGCCACTTCTCTGATTAAGCTGAACTCAAGCATATGAAATTAGTGTTTCAGCATCAAAATTATCTCATTTCCAGGCCATTCTAAATCTTTGATATGGGAAAACATAAGCTTAGGATAGCGGCAAACCTGCAATATATTCTGAGACAAGCTATTGGACACACTTAAATCTATAGAAGTTTTGCTATTGACTGTAGGGCTTTAATTTCTCTCCAGGTTTCCTGCTTCAGTATCCTATCAGCTGTGTGACTTTTCTTCCTTGTTATGTAGGTAGAATGTGATAAAATACTTAAGTCTGTAATCCTTAGTTTCTACATGTACACCAACTATGAATTCTGTGTTTCAAACTGTTAACTCTATGTTTTGTTTGTTGTTTTGTATTTTTTTTCTGAAAATGTTCTAAAATGCAATAGCTTGCATGTATTTTTATGAGAGGAAAAGATTAAAAAATGCAAGTATTCAGTGGTAGGAGAGATTCCTTATACCTTTTCTAAATTTGCTATAAACTTGCAAATTTAATTAAATTGTTTAGTTTGTTTCATGAATAATTGACAAGGTGACAATTAACTACATGTTATGTTTTCCTTTGCCTCGGGTACCTGACGCTGAATTTGTGTGCTGAGAAAATAAAAGGAATGAAATTATGTGTTGGAATTCAAAAAAACAAAACCAACCAAAAATTAATTACTTCGGCTTCAGCTTTTCCATTTGTATCTCTTCCTACATGTTGGCCCAGGCATTTGCATTAGTACTAGTCAGTATACTTGATTTCTGCCCAGTATGTTGTAAAGGAGTCTTCATATTGAGCAATAAATAAATGACAAACCACTGTACGGTTTAGAAAATGAGTCATAGAAATGGCTGAAAAAGCAGGAAAGTTACAAAGTTGTGTTTGAATGAAAACCGTTTTCTTCCTTCTTCATTTGGATTACAGTCCAAACAATAAAAGAATATTGCAAATTTCTACACCCAAATTGGAAGCAATGGTCTCACTTTGTATAAATGAGTAAAAAATGAATCAAAAAGAAATTGAATCTTGTGGAAAAAAAATTTAAAATGAGACGAAAAATATCCTCATTAGAGTGCATAAAAAGTATTTATATGAAACCCTATTGTGTTCTTATACTGACCGCAAAATTTGCAGTTCTCTGGTAAAGAAGCAGGTACACAACATGCACCACAGGTGACTAAAATATGAAAATGGAAAAACAGAAAGGGGAATATCCTTAAATGCTTTTTTATATAGGATTAAGTTGCAATTAGGTAATCAAAAGTATTAGATAAAATGTGTGTTCCCAGGGGAATCCACAAGGCCCTGACGACTGTCATCATTGATTTGAGTGTGGAGATGTGTCAAGGAGAAACAAGGTCATGCAGCCAATGCAATGAGGCAACATGCATAGTTATAGATTTAAAGCATGCTTGACTGTTATGTTCTTGATATTTCTATTAGGAATGGCAGCATGTCACTGTTCTGCTGCCTGAGTCATAATATTCCTTGCATTCTCCCTTTATCCATAATACATTTTTTTCTTACTAGAAACAAAACCAGAGGTGTTTTTTTAGGAATGCAAAATAATGAACCTGTAAGATTATAGGAATAGCAAAGGATTAAGATTAAAAAAAATTAGCCAATGAAATTTTGTATGCATAGATCTTTAAGTTTTGAGCCATGCCTTTAAGTTTTGAGTTGATGCTAGTTTTATCTTCTGTTTTAGTTTATATGATCAAGTGATGTTCCTTGCAGTAGAATTGCTGGAAAAACTGATGTATACACCTTTTTTCCCCAGGAAAGCTAAAGAGATTAGGATGTTTGGTTGTACATATATATTGTTGGAAGTAGAAAAAATAGTACTCCTCTTTCTTTAGAGTGTAAACATGTTGTAAGTGAAAATTAAATAGATTGTGTAGTTAATACAAGCATTTTGTCTCTTCCCCCAGAAATTCCAGAGGTGGAGATATAATTGAAATTTTTAGAGTGAAGGATTTTTAAACCATTGTCTATTGTCCTGACTCGTGGCAGTGGCTGTCTGCAGAGTACAGATTTAAGAAAAGCTCCTTCTGTGGTGTTGCCTCTTGTTGGCAAGGCAAGCACAAAGGGCAAGGTCTGCTGCTGCCTCCACTTACTTGAGCAGAATACGAACATGTCTGTGAGCTCCACATGTTATAGCTGAATATAAGCAGGAGCCTTTGGCCAGGGGAGTAAATTCTCTGAGCTACATCTTTCAGACCTCTCTGGACCTATACAGTGGCACCAATAATTTAATCCCACAATATTTTGTTTTGAAACAAATGAAGCATTTAAATTTTGACATCTTGGAAGAGCAAATGAAGCTTTTGGGTTTTTTTAAAATGCCATTCTTTGATGCTCCAGTTAGCCAAACATACAATTTAGATACAATGATTATTGTATCTAAATACAATATGCCCAATATGCTGATAGAGACATACAACTGTACTGAAGGATGTACCTATTTCAGGTAGTGAGTGAGTACTCTTCAAGGAATACTTCATGCAAAACCTAGAACCTTTATAGACACTGCTATCATTTAATAAGGAATAGTCACATTTCCTTTTTTCCTGTCTTCATATCAAAACTTAATTCCACATTGATGAGAATAAATTCTACATCTCCCTTTCTAAGTGGAAAAGCAGTATACTTTAATTTGGGTGAATAAACAGTGGTTCTTCTGCAAGCCTTCAGGCTGTAGAACAACAATTGCTAGGCTTGTGTTCGTGGAAGATCATCCTCAATTGCCTCAAATTTGAAAGTCTAATTTATCATGGAAGGAAATCTATTTATTTTTATTAATACTTTAAAAAGTAGTAATTTTCTTAAAGACTTCTCTTTGGCTGATGTTTTTCTGAAAAAATAACATTCCGTTCTATTGACTCAGCTGTCAGTAGAACCTGTTGTACTGTTTGCTTTGGTTGTACTGAAATGTTTTATTTTGAGGTTTTTTTTAAACGTTTAATTTAGGTATAAAAACCTCTGTGATACCTTTTGACTTCATTAGCTTGGACAATTTCCAAATTTTGAGTTTCTCACCATTTTAAGTACCAACTGAAATTTGAAATATTTTTTCCTTCCAAAGGACAGCAATTATATATTTAAATATAGCTCTATATTATTCTAGTTATTTTTGAGAATGACACTAAAGAAATCATCTAAAATGTAAAGGTAATTTGGCTTAAGCTGCATACAGAGACAGAAGGTTCCAGTGAAAAGTAAAATACTGTTTCTGAGGGGAAGCTGGTTTTTCCCACAATATTCCAAATATGGCAGCCTGGTATTTAAAAAAGATAAAAATAAAAAATCTTCATAGTCTTCATCTAGTTACATTGTTAAAGATGGACTAATAGAGAGGTCAGGTCATTTGTAGCTTGACAACAACAGCATTTTTTTGGTAAAAAAAATTTGTACACCACTTAGTTACAGTTAAATAACAAGATAAAACAGGTGATCACTTCTGCCTCTTGATTATTTTTTTTTTCCCATTCCTTGACGACACAGAGGTTCCATTTTCTGTTAATAGAAAATAGTCTTGGATTGTTATCCATCATGAGCTATTAGCTTACTGGGAATTGCAATAGGAAGGGCTTTATTTTTTTATGCTTGATTTCCAAATTATCAGAAGAGGAATAAAAACTAACATCATGAAAATGCTTTAATAGGTTATCCTCTTTTGTTCTATACACTTCGCCATCTTTTTCTGATGTTTGTTTATTTTCAAGTGACACTGATACAATATTTTTATCACCAACCTCGTAAAAGATAAGGTAGCATGTTTGGGAAAGCAGGGAGCATAAAAACACTCTTGCCTGAACTAGGAGAAAGAACAGTTAATTTCAATCCTGATGACAGTTTCTTAGTGAACAATAGTCTCCCCGAATTGACATGGAGAAGTAATGAATGAATGAAAGGAGAACTGAGTCACAGATGCACTTTGCAATCACTTTAGAACATCTACACTCTTCCAGCCAAAATACTATTAATACGTGTGTCAGCACAGTGAGTGAATCTCATAGTGTGAACGCATTGGAACAGTTCAGGAAAGAAAATGAAGAATATCCTCAGGGACAGACTTTTCTTTTTCTCTGAGAGACTCTTCATTATTCAGGCATTGTGATACTTTTCCTTTATTTGTGTAAAGATTAAATTGCACATGATTTCTAATGTTTCTGCTACTCCAACTGTCATAGGTCGATGACCTTCATGGAAGTGAGATAATAGATACATCGTCTGTTATTCGGGCAAGTGCTGTTCTTCCACAGCCCAGTACTTTTCTATTGTTATAAGTCGAAAGCAATTAAATAAAAATACAAGAGAAAGTTTCTAGAGTATCTTTAGTATTTCATATATGTCCTTACGTGACTGTCATTTAACATTTATATGAGATATTATCTCATGTTATAATGATCTAGAAGCATACACTGAGACTCTCCTACATGGTTGAGGCAACAAATTAGTGAGAGATGTCCATGTGTATTGAGTAATAAGGTTTCTGGGAAGGAGCCCTCTATTGTTTGAAGGCTGTAATCCAAAGACTTACAACTGATGTGTTTGTCCTCATGTGTGTTACTATGACTGCCAAAGTCCTATCTCAGTTCTTTTCATATTGCTTCACATCCTAAATGGGGGGGGAAAAAAGGTCCCTATGTCTGCATTGCAGTTTTATTGCATAAAAGCTATCTTTTATATACACTTTAAAATTATTTTCATATAGAATAGGGACTATCATTTCACTTAAGAAAAATAACCATTATTTATTAGTAATTATCAGTTTATCAATCTGTTATAATTGATCAACAAATTTTCAATCCTTAGCAATCTGACCAACATTTACTTTACATTAACGTCTTCCAAGTGGTCTAAGTGGACAAGTCGAGATTTTAGATGTATTTGCACGATGTGAAGGATTATTGACATGACACTGGTGCTGTACAGAATACTATTGAATCTTACAAAAGGCAAAGCTCCTATACAAGAAAGTGCATTCTATAGTTTGTGTACCTCTTTATTCACTTTTTTTTCTCAATTCCAGATGTCAGTCATATCCCCTGATTGCTTCCATCATGAACAATGCATTCCTCCAACTGTTTCAGAAAAATATTTAAAATACGTGTTTTAAAATATTAACTCCGTAGAAAGAACTTTTGGCCTCTAAAGATTTTATAAATACTGAAACAGAAGGGTGGATACAGTTTAATTTCAAACTTTCCATAATCAGATTCTTGGAAGCACTCTGCAAGTGATGTATTGCTTTTGCTATAGGTATTCAAGAAAGGTCAAATTATAACAGGATAAAAAAACAGTTGGGAAATGAATGCACGGGTACCCTGGAATTGGCTGTGAAAAAGGTAGAGAGATAAGAAAAATAATCACTCACATTTTTTATTCTGGCAAGAGCTTACTGTAGGGTCTTTATACTGTCATTTCACAACTACTTCAAAGCCAAACATCCTATCCACAAAGCCCTGGGTTTCTTTTCAAATATTTCCTATATTGTAAAGCATGTTACAGCAGGAGAAGGTGCAACTAGTTTCCTTCTACTGTTGGCTGTGTGTAAACCAGCATACACCTTTGCAAAAATTGCCACCATTTATATCACTTTTGTCATGGGATGTGGGTGTTACTAAACTGTTCTGTTTAATAATACCTTTTTAAAAATCTACTTTTATTTAAATTTGTCTTTAACAACAACAAAAAAATAGCTCTTTGGATGCTGAAGAGAATGAATTTTGGTTCAGATAACAGTAGGAAAAGGAAGGCTGTTAAGTTATGAAGTACTCAGCAAATTTATGTAGTTTATTTCTTTTTTAGAAACCGTGCAATTACTGTAGCAATTATTAATTCCAAATAAGTATTCTGATCCCACATCCTGTTTGTAGGAATACTAGATGCTGAAAGAATGTGTCCTTTAGCAACAGATTGAATTACTTAAATACCAATCTGCTGTATGTACAGTTGAAGTATTATCTTAGCATTTTAGTATTTGGCCTGCTGTGCTATTTTCATCAGATTTAGGAAATGTTGCATATCTCTAAAACAGAAATCTATACTTGGCAAAGATGCAATAAACTGGCTCACTCACACCTTGGTAATGGTATCTTATCCTACCTATGAAGTTTTTGATGCAAAGTAGATGATGGAACCTGCGGGACTGTTGTGATTAATTTTCTTTGAATGCTTCTTTACACAAAAGAAGGTCAAGGGAACCTAGATGCATTGGCAATAACGTCTGTCTAATTTTTCCCAGCTCAAATTTGTATGAAAACAACTATTATGTTTTATGTTTCTAAGACTTGCTTAATGTTGAATGATAGGGGTTTTTTAGTTCACCAAGATAGAGCAGAGCATAACTTGCTAAGTTATGTATGGTCAATGATGTCAGCAGTTCACTCATTATCTACCTATGGTGTTGACCTTGGCTGGCTGCCAGTTGACCACCCAGCCACCCTCCTCAATGAGAGTGGTGGAGAAAAGAAGGTGGAAAAGCTCGTGGGTCAAGATAAAGACAGGGAGATCACTCATCAGTTACCATGCTGGAAAAAACAGACCTGACTACAGGAACTGCCCAGTAGTCACAGACACTTAGATTTTATTTTATTTTTTCTCTGAATTTTACAGTGTATATATACATGTATTTCATGAGTACTAGCTGATTAAAGACTTAAAAATTTGTACAATGAATGGCAGTTGGGGAGAATTTTTTTCCTTAATATCTATAGAAGAAATTCTTGCCTAATTAGGACTTTCTGTGTATGTTTTTTGCCCGTTACTATACCTGCACAGAGTATGGGATTTAGTAACTGAATAGACAATAAAGATATGAAGACAGACATCCTTAAACAAGACTTCAAGTCATCTACATCCTCACCTTTTACCGTCCTGCCAATAGTGCTTTTCAATATAGTTTCAAATCCTGGAAAATGTCCAGTATCTCAATGAATACTGCCTTGATCCATAGATCATAGTCTCTTCTTGTCCTGGATATGGAAGAATGCAACACATAATTCATCTGGAAATGGTAAAAAATAAGAGGACATGCATGACTGTTTTTTTTTCTGATATTGTTCCCATCTATCTTCAAAAGCCATTGCAAGCTCTCACCCCTTCACAACTTCCCTCCCGTGCTTTGATGTATTCCTACTTTGAGTTTTTTCCACTTCTAGGACCTGTGTAGGCTACATCTTGTTTAGATTTACACTGGATATGCATAAAAATGTATTCTACTTCATCCACGTGCATTTCTATTAGTTATTTTCTTCCTAAACAAAGTATCTCCAGATGAATTAACCCTCCTTGGGTGTTCTGTGAATGAAATGTGGATTTTACCTTAATTACTTTCTTGCTGATCATATGTCTTCTGGTCTTGCTAACACATGAAGGTCACTTTTATTATTTGTTACAGAATTGTACCAGTTAGTAGTCACTCCTAGAAGATCCTGGATGCACACTGTGTTTTCATGGTTTTAAACCTGTTTTGCAGAATCTATTTACAGAATAATATTTTCTTCTATGCAGATCTCTACCTTTTCTTTTCCTTGTGTTGGTTTAATCACAGAATCATCATGGTTGGGAAGGACCTCTAAGATCCAACCGTCAACACAAGAAAACCCCAAACAACAAAAAGACCACAAAACCTTGGCCACTAGAGCATGCCCTGAAGTGCCACACCTATATGTTTCTTGAATACCTGCAGGGATTGTGACTCAACCACCTACCTGGTCAGGCTGTTCCAATGCCTAACCACTCTTTCAGTATAGAAATAGGCTATTTCCTCTGGTCGTACCATTATTTACTTGGGAGAAGAGGCCAACACCCACCTCACTACAACCTCCTTTCAGGTAATTGTAGAGGGCGATGAGGTTTCCTCTCAGTTCCCTCTTCTTTACCCTAAAAAACAATCTCTATACTGTTCTGTTTTTTCTTGAACTTTCAGCTTCCGATTCTACCTGCTATGATGGCTCTCTTAATGGTGAAATAATTTTCTGTCCTGTCTTTGTTTCGCTAAACATAAAATTCAATTACTGGCTTTAGGAAATTATAACCGTGGTGTCAGATGAGACTCACAATTCTATATGTTAATGTGAATGCTAGCCACATAGCATCTGTAATATGAAAATACTGATTATGCACTATGATTATTTATTAATCAATGATTTTACCCATTACCTCCACTAATTACATATTAGAGAATAATTTTTGTATGTGCATTTAATTTAGAAATGATACCCTAAAGCATGAGCTCATGTTATCCTATTTAGTAAGCCAAAGATTAGTCTAAAATATTTTTTATATTATTATGTTTGTTCATGCAGGTCAATGGGACTTGAAAGGTCTACTAAGCTAGGAGTAATCTCTCACTGGTCACATAACAAATATTCTAAGAGCACTGATGGGGTTAAACTAACAACATGTCTGTTGCAGTGTGTCTACCTTGACTTCCTTTTTTAGCTGACCCTTCTTCATGACTCCATTCACCAATGCTGCATTTTTGTACACAATGTCCAGATGTAGTAGTTCAAAATAGAAGCATGGTGCCATCGTGCTATAACCTCAAAATGTTCAAACCAGATACTTTTGGATTCTCAAATTTCATACAAACCCTTTTTGTCTGATGAAGCTTTAGCAAAAAGCAAAGTTTTACTGTCTCATTTTAAAACATTGCAACTGGAGTTGAAGCTTTAAGAATTTGTATTCCTAAAGACCTATTTATATTAATCCTTTAAATGTATAAGAATATTTCAATTTTGTTTTGAGTGTCTGTAGCAAATATCAGATTCAAAAACCACTTTACATATCTGTGTCAGTTCTACAGAGATAGCTTCATTATCATTACAATGCTAGCTGTCGACAGTACACTGTATGAGACCATCTTTATGTTGGCAAATTACTCCAGTCTTTTCACATAACTGGATGACAAATCCCAAATTATCGTGGGTTGATTTCATAATTTGTCCTTTTTTAGGCATGTTATTGCCTACATACACTGTGGGGAAGAATCCTGCATTGGCAGGGAGATAGAGTATTGAGTTTATGTAGGTCTTTAACTCCTGAATGCATGTTAAGTTGCTACAGAAATGGGAAGAGGTTGTTAACATGGGAGGAAGTGCAATCCTGGGACCAACATATGCCTTAGAATTAAGTAATATTAGTGCAGTAGCAGTATTCTGTATTTGTTTTCATATATATATATATATATATATATATTTTTAATTTCAAAAGTGTGGGGTTTGGGAAGAGGATGTTTTTATGTAGGTACAGTGGTTTTTCTTTTATGGTCTACTGCCAGACTGCAGAGCCCATGCAATCAATAGGGGGCAATGGGAATTCTATAACTGTCATTAGCTGGAGTGTTTATTAATTCTCAATTAGGGTGCTAATCAGTCTTACCTGTGCAAACTCATTGAAAGGAATGGGGTGATCCAGGTGTCATCCAAGGCATATGACTAATGTGAGATCAGAAACATTTCTTTGGGGGAGTAATTTGGCAAGTATAGTTAATCCTATGCAAGACTTAACCTGTATTAACTGTAAGACCCAAGTGTGGGTTGACAGTTAAGGCTACGGATATTGCTGTAGTCATTTGGGTACATTTAGCTTGGTATTTCAGAGTGGTTATTCCATATGGGAATTTTTTTTAAAAGATACAAGATGCTTTGTGCTCATAAGAACAAGCTGATGTACTTTCCAAGATCACATAGGAAAACATTTCTTTCCTGAGCATTTCTAAAAGAACAAGGGAAAATTAGTAGCTATCAATATGCCATTGAAGTTTGCATATATGAAAGTTTTAAGAGAATCAGGGTACAACACTTGACCTCAAAAGGGCCACTGTGCTCTTTTTTATTGTGAAGAGATCTGTTTTTCTTGCACATTACTTTGGTTACTGTTGTGTATTGATGGGTGGCAGCTGTTCCATCTTTTACCACTCTTAGTGGAGAAAGGCTTTTTGTGTAATTTAAACGTACACATATATTAGTCTTTGAAACAATTAGAAGAAAGTAGTGACTTAAATTGTATTTCACACTAAGGAACAATAATTTCTCAAGGTAGGGAAAAAATTAAAATCCTTTTACCACTGACCACAAAAAAAAGAAAAAAGAGGATACTTTTCTGAGAAAGAATTTTGCTTTTACAAATACTTAATGAAAGCATTAGGGTCTGAATTAAGAGATTAAAATTGCTACTGTACTCCTTCTTACATTGTATTTACCATCAGCTTTATGCCTCTGTTTTGTTGACATTAAAAACATGTAATGTGTGCTCTATAGCCTTGAAAGCACAGGCAAAGTTCTCAGCTGGCAAATATCACTTGTTGCACTTAAGCATTGGAGTTAAGTCAAATCATATGATAGTGGGATGTCTTCTGTATTGGTTGGAAACAAACCAAAAGTTTCTCAAACCACAGAAATAACCAGGAAAAGTTCTCTATAAATTGCATCCCTTTCCTAAAGGAACTGCACATAATTCTGTGAAACTTGAAAATTCATTTTTGCCCTTCCCCTTACCAAATATTAGAATTGTGTCGTGGGACTTTCTTATTTTTTTAGCATAGTTTCAGAGGGTGAAAAAACAAATTGAGAGCTGTTAATCAGTATTCTTGTAAGTCAAGCAAGGCATTTAAAGCATGAACTTTAAATGCAAATTGTGTCTACTAATCCCAGTCAGGTTCTGTGCTTCTTGTGTACATGATAATACTGTGAAGCTGACAACGGGATCAGTAAAAGAGGGGTATAACTGATGCGGCAGACAATAATACAAGAAGCAGTGTTGACATTACACATCATTAAGTATTCCAGCGTTGTACCAGTTTCTGTTCTTTGCTCACTCTCTTTTATTCTTTGTTTGTTTGTTCCATGTCTTAAATTTTCTTCTGTTTCCTTAAACCTTCTGCCCCAGATCCATGTTACCTTGTTTTTATTCTGGAATCATCAGAAAGTACATAACTGAAATAAATCATTACAGTTTCACCAAAGCCTTTGCTTATAAAATAACCACTCCTCTCTTTTATACTGTTTCAATTGATATGCAAAATTTGAACTTCTGTAGCTCAACTAATAAATAAACCGATTTGTTTAGCCCCATCTATGTGAAAACACAAATTCACACATGCAAAAAAAAAAAAAAAAAAAAGCTTGGCATCTTGTCTGAATGTTACAGTCATTCACAATCCTCTTAATCTGGATTTTCATTTGCCCCTGGATGGTAGCTTCCTTTTATTCTTAGGCTCGCAGTGTTTTACTTCGAGACTTTTTAGTAGCCTTGTTTTTCTGTGTGTAGAGTGCCTAGCTGTTCCTCTCTAAATTAACTATATCTGATACTATCTACATGACCTTACTTCATTATAGGTTATAATTTGATCCAAAGTCACCTGCTGAAAAGAACAGACTGAATCTGTGCTAGAATATACACACACATCTGGTCACTCACTCTTTGGTGAATTACAATAAAAATGCACCTCTTTGTTGCTCTGATAAAAAGGGTGATGTGCCGTAAGAGATATTTTTTTGTAATCGGTAATATGAATCTGATGCTTTTGCTTGGTAGTATTTGCTGCTATTCTCTCCTCTATAAGCATGTTTATCGAGGTCTACTGAAAGCCCAGAAGCCCATAGGTCAGAGAACAGCATTTTGATGGATTATGGGATTGTAACTGTCCCTGCCAGCTGACAGCTTTTATTGGCTGGGAGGATGAGCCTGTAAACCTTTATATAATTATTGTATTAAAGCCACTGTGCCTCTGTGTTGCTGGCGCTTGTTCAGGGATCAATGTGAAGATAATTTCAAAAATGAATAGTAAGTATTGATCGTCCCTTGGTGGAGCCTTATCAGTGGCTGAAGCAGACTACTGTAGATTATAACTTCAATGTCATTTATGATGATATGATACGTATTGCAGAGTAGCAATTTAAACAAAGGGCTGATTTAATTCACAATGGATTTTTGTAGCGTGATGGGTAATAAATCACAATCTGTGTAATTTTTAGAAATGAACACATGTTGGCAGTAGTTCAGGGCAGTTCCTGGGAGATCTGAAAATGACCAGGGAGGGCAAATATCAGCAGTGAACCCCTTCTGAATGATTGGCCCTTACTTGGTTCTGACATTCAGATGACCTTGGGGCCTCTGCTGGCAGCTGCTGGTTAATTTTCTTCACTGAGGACACAGTTTAACTTTCTATCTGTCTGCCAATTACCTGACATTTTCAACTTATCACCTTCTATTTTTTAAATTATTGGAGGCACATCCACATTTTGACACTTTTTTAGGCAAGTATTCGTTTTTTTGCCTGCTGCTGAGACATCTCTCTGCCAAGCCTCTGTAATATCCCTTTTACTCAAGAAATTAATAGCTCACCTAACTGTGAGGTGAAAATGTACAGGCGCTATATGGAAGATTACAAACCTTCCTTTCAGTTTAGCAAGAAAAGACTGTGTGTGTGTGTATAAAAAGGAAATGATATCTCAAACATGTGTATAGCAACTGACAGGAAGTATTTTAAGTGTATAATATATTTTAATTCTTCTTTTTCTTGCCAGATTTCTTTTTCAGTCATCAAGAAATACCAATCAAGAAGTTCTGGAAAAAAAGACATTTATGTGTTTAAGAGAAAACAAACGATAGGCTTATGGGGATCAGTCATAACATATCAAAATACTCAGGACTAATAAAAGATAATAATGAAATGTTAAATGCTTAAAAAAATAGAAAAGTTGAAGAATAGTAGAAGAAAATGATAAATGTTGAGCACTGAGAGTTTGAAGGTTGTGGGAAGAATAAGGGACTAAAATGCCATCATTGTGATATGGAACTTTTATTTGGAAAAGCATTAAAACATGTATATTATGCATGTAATTAAGTGTCATTAATGTAAGTCAGCCATGAGAATCTGCTTAGGTACTTTCCTAGAAAAACACGTAAATCCAAGCCATAGTGGTGCAGTTTAGAAACAGATCTGGTCAGTACTAGGTTGTTCTGCAGAATTACTACACATGTGTTTGACCAAATAGTGTGTGGGTGTTTTTGGCACACTCCACTGTGTAGTTGTCAGTATTAGAAATGTTTCCTGGGCTTGCTTTTGGCACATAAAATTTCAACCTTAACATCACAGAGGGTCTAGCCTGCCTTGTGCCAGACAAAGTATTACAACATTTAATTACCAGAAAATTTATGTGAGACTATGGAGAACCCATGGTAAAGAAGGTACCATTCCCTGTAAAAACTGGGAATTAATTTTTTCTATTACTTCCTTCACAAAAAGCACCTCTTTTGTTCTCTGAAGAGTAATTGCTGCCTGAAGCAGAAGAGAGTCTAAGTTGGGAGCCTTGTACTGAATTACTGCTCTTCTGAATGATTCTTCTCTACAGAAAAGTGAATACACATCTCCTTTAAGTGAAATATTAAGTTGAACATTCAGATAAGAAAAGATGTAGGAACTTAAAAATCTGTGTAGAAAAAGGGGAACAGCTATTACAGTCAGAGGCATCATATGAGGGCCTGAGGATGGTATATTTGGACAAAGGGAGTTTGATCTACACACAACTTCCAAACCAGGGGCAGGGGAGGAAATTTGCTGTAGTGTCCAAGTCTTTAAAGCTGTTTGTTTCTGCAGCAGTCAGTGCAAAAAGAAGTGGATCTGTGTTTAGAAAGAAGCAACTGTCACTGAAGTCCCAATATTCATACCTATTTTGATGAGTTAATTTTGGATTAGCTCTAACCTAGTCATGTGGACTGAATTCTCACTAGCAGCTGAAGAGGACTAAATTAGTTTTACTTGGGTTGCATCAGAAAAGAATCCAGTCATGTGTGTTCTAACTATGCCACAATGCAAACTGAAGCACAATAACTGAAGGCCGGCAAGACATTAACTTCAAAAGTGCACTGCCAAACTAAAACATTAACATAGATCTACCCAATGTCCTCCTAAATGTGTAGCCATCCCTTATTACATTCCAACGTTCTCATGGGCTATGCTCATGACAGAATGCAGAGCATAGGATTTCTGCTCCTGGAGAATTAATGTGACTTTCCTGTCAAACCAAACCAGTTGCTTTAATTCTTTCTATATTTGAGCATAGTTCCTTTAGCCCTGAAATGTGCAGGGATTTTTTCTTTATTTTACTGCTTTAAAACCAGTCTCCTCACTAAGAAAATCACTGCTGTCCTGATTTTTCACTCCAATGGATTGTATTTGGGAAGAGAGGTTCCTTGATGGCTTACTGTGATACATTAGAGATTGAGAAGAGTCTGTCTATTGAGACAAAATGGCATTTCCCTTCATCTGTCCTGTCTTGCTGTCCATGACTCGCTGTGGGCACATCCACATTGGATGCTGTGATACTATTGCTGTCTCTCTGAGTAACTGGATACAGCGAAGTTCTGAGCGGCTGAGGGCAGGACCTGTATGAACAATTCAAGCACTAAGCATAAAATCTGTTGTGAACATATAGCAGCATTAAAATACAAAATATGCAAAAACTATAATGCTATATAACAGCACACCAATGTTTTGCACTTCAGATGTCATTAAATCTGGTCGGTAAAAATATTCTTTTACGGAAATACTGATTTGATTAAAATTAAGCATTTTACTAGAATGGATGGATTAGTCATCAGTTTTTTTCATGTGAATTAAAAAAAATATGTATTTTTTCCCTAATTTTTTCTCATAATAAATAAGAAAGAACACAAGTTGGTTTGTTTTTTTTGTGTGTGTGTGGTAGTGTCTTAGTTTTGTTTGGTTGGTTGGTTGGTTTGGGTTGTTTTTTTTTTTTAGATGTTACAACTAAGATCACCTCCTCTTAATTTTAAAGAGACTTGTTCAAGATAGCTGTTAGTTTGCTTTGTCAATAAATAGGAAATTATTTTGTGACTACATTTAGGTCTTTTTCCATTTTCTCATTATTAAGAGTTATTTGGTAGATGATAGATGTGAATGTACAGGTTGATGAAAGTACTTTGATTATTCAGTCTTGATTCCAGGATTAAAATATTTGGACTAGACACCTGGGTTGAACAGTGCCTTCTTTTTCCTATTCAGTTTGAGTGTACATTGCAATTATTTTGCTTATCAGTACCTGAAATAAGAAACAAATGTGTTTTCCACAGATTGGCATTATCCCCCAAAGTGAACACAGACAGTGTGTATTTCTTTTATGGGGATGTACACTGTGAGTAGTGTGCACTATGAATGAGGGCTTTTTAGTTACTTTTGCATTTTCAAGAGGAAGGGGAAATTTAAATTTATTTGTGGAGCCTGCATAACCCCCCCCTCCCACACATATTAAATAATAAGTGAAAATAAATTAATTTTGCCTTCAGTGGAATCTTTATACAGTCACAGAAATATTTAGTTTGGATGGCACCTGCAGAGGCCATCCAGTCCTGCCCTCTGCTCAGAGAAGGTCCAGTTGCAGCAGGTTGCTCAGGGCCACATCCAGGCCAGCTCTGAGCACTTCTGAGGATAGAAATGTCAAATCTCCTCTGGGTACCTGTGCCATTGTCACCCACCCACATGGTGAGAAAGAGTTTTGCCTGTTGTCTTTCATCCTGTCATCACAGACCTCAGAGAAGAGTCTGGCTTCGTGCTCTCTGTACCCTCCCATTCAAGAATAATAAAGAGCAATATGGTGTCCCTGACCCTTCTCCACAAGCCCATATCCGTGTCACATAAATCCTGTGCTCTGGCTCCCTGACTGTCCTGGTCGCCCTCCACTGGACTCAGTCCAGTATGACACTGTCTTTCATAAACTGGGGAAACCAGTCTGGACATTGCATCCCTGAAGTGGTCTCAAAAGTGGCAATTAGGAAGGAATTTTAATCTTCTTTTCTTTGTCAATTTAATTTATCTATAGTAAAGTAACATTATTCAGAACAGCCAAAATGGTTCACATGGTTGCCTCAGTAACCACTGAGGTTCTGTCTGTCCTATTCCTCTCAGAATTATCATAAGAACCAAAGGAACCATCCAGCTAAATTGCTTTTACTTCTCCTTTATTGCCAGAGCAAAAGAGAAAATGAGAAACATGAATCCACATTTCTTCGTTCCTCCTTCTCTTCATGTATCCTCACCATCTTGCTTCTCTCTTTTCCTTTGCTGTCTCTTTTCTCAATTGATTTTTTTTCCCTGCTAAGCCCTCTGCCCCCATTTTCATTTCACCTAGCCAATGTCCCAAAAGATTAAATTTTCTTACAAAAATAATGGGTAAAATTTGCAAATACTTGGTATGCATGAATTTTGAAAAGTCTGTATTGTTTAGTGATTCTGGCCCTCTGAAAAAAAAAAGTGACCACTGAATTTCTTAAAAGATCCATCTTTAATTATTTTTCACTTAGACTTATGAATTTACTTGCAAAATCAATATAATTTAATGTGGAAAAAAATACGTATTAGAAATTAGTGCGTAATTTCATATAGAAATTTCTTATATAAAAATTAGAATGAATCTCTACTTTGGGCGCAACATCCAAGTTAGCTGTAACTATGTAATAGAGAGTGGTGCTTCTTATAGAATGTTTTTTAAACATCTATGCTAAATGCCTGTTGGCCTTGAACTGCAGCATTGTGAACTCACCGTGCAAGTTGTTACGTAAGTTAATGAGGCCTTAAATTGGGAGATTTTAGAAGATTCTACTGGTTTTGGTAATACAGAAGGAAGCTGTTACATGTGTAATTCTCCTTTACAGTGAATTACTTTTTTTTTAATTGGGGTTTTTAACA
Source organism: Hemiprocne comata (assembly GCA_020745705.1). NCBI lineage: Eukaryota > Metazoa > Chordata > Aves > Apodiformes > Apodidae > Hemiprocne > Hemiprocne comata. Next base: position 63,447,136 of record CM036587.1, on the reverse strand, counting down.
ACTAACATAGCTACCAAAAATGGCTCCGCTAATTTGAAAACACTATTCTTTATTAGCTAATATTGTCTTTATCAATTGCAAGGATAAAAGTAGTGAAGCATTATCTTTCATACTTTTTATAAAATTCCAACAAGAACAAGATTGAAAAAAAAGAATTATACAGTGTTTGGATGAATACTTTAGTTCCTTGCATGTAATGCTTTTTTAGACCTTTTTGTCGTAGCATTCTTTTTTTCAATTGGGCAAAATGGAAATATGCAAGTTGGTTTTCAATATTCTAGTAAAAGAATAAGCTGGAAAGACAGACTTCTACCACTTTGTCCTTTGTGTAATGTCTATAGACTCAGGCAAATTCATAAATGATTTTGATTTTGATTTTATTGTATTTGCTTGGTACTCACTTTCTAAAGGAGGCAGTGGTTATTTGTTCCGGTTAGTCTTGCTAATCAAGGATAGAGCTGCATAGTTATTGAATGAGTCTGGGGGTGTTGATCAACAGCTGGTTGAGTGTGAGCCAGCAGTGTGCCTAGGTGGCCAAGAAGGCCAACAGCATCCGGGCTTGTGTGAGAAATAGTGTGGCCAGCAGGGCTAGGGAAGTGATTTTCCCCCTATACTCACACCTTGAATACTGTGTTCAGTTTTGGACCTCTCACTGGACGAGGTGCTCTAGCAAGTCCAGAAAAGGGTAACAAAGCTGGTGAAGGGTCTGGAGAACAAGTCCGGTGAGGAGTGTCTGAGGGAACTGGGGTTGTTTAGCCTGGAGAAAAGGAGGCTGAGGGGAGACCTTATTGTTCTCTACAGCTACTTGAAAGGAGGTTGGTCTCTTCTCCCAAGTAACAAGCAACAGGACAAGAGGAAATGGACTCAAGTTGTGCCAGGGGAGGTTTAGATTAGGTATTAGAAGAAACTTCTTCTCTGAAAGGGATATTAAACACTGGAATAGGCTGCCTAGGGAGGTGGTTGGAGGGGCTTAAGAGATGTATAGATATGGTGCTTAGGAATATGGTTTAAACACTGGACTTAAGTGGTAGAGTTAGGTTATGATTGGACTGGATGGTCTTCAAGGTCTTTGCCAACCAGGGCAATTCTGTGATTCTGTGAAAAATATATGATGTGCGGATACTTCATAGTAAATGAGCAGAAAAAGTGCAAGGCAATTAATTTTTTTTTAAAGTGGCAAGTGGCAAGAAATTTATATTTGCATAGTCAGCATATGAATTTACTCTATAATTTTTCATACTGTTTTTCTGTGAGCAGCAGCTGTTTGCTCACAGTAGACCTTCAATTTAACTGGATTAACTTCTAGATAGTACCTCTAGCAAAACAATGCTATTATCAAATTCAAGACATTTGAATAGAGTAACTCTTCAATGCTCTCTCTTCAGTCTTCTTTCTTTTCCACCTCTTTCTTTTTGGAGAAATGAGACCTTAGCATCATTATCCAGAAACATGAGCTATGCATTGCAAGCCAACACTGGCGCAAGCTTGGCAGTGTAAAGGGAGTTGTTTGCAACAGTTTAAATCTTCATCTTGATCTTACTGCACTTCTTAGAACTGCTGCCAGAGCGTGAATAAACTAATTGTAGTTTAAGTAGTGCATTTATAAAAAATTAAGCTTATTTTTATAAATAGAGCTGTGATTTATTAATAATCTCAGTCATTATTTGCTGTGGAGTAAGTTTAGTACTGCACTCGTAAGTCACCATCTCTATTGATATCAACAGTGAAATTACAATGTAATCTGTGTAGGGCGTGGAGTTTATGTGACTGAAACAAGTGTACTTAAAATAATCAGTCAAGGCTCAGTTCATGAAGCAATATAAAGTGACTGTCTCTATGCAACATAATTTCTCACTTGCACAATTGGTCCAGCAGAAGAGAACGATAGATCATCTTTGTATGTAGTTTTGTGATAGCTCTCTGGAAACTCTGAATTAAGTAGGATTTTGAGTAATATTTATTTCTTCCTAATCTTACTACCTACAGAATGTAAAGCACAGGTATTTCAGAAGTTACAAATGAGTTCGAACAGTTATATTATCAAACTTTCCACCATTGATCATGCACTAGTTACCTTCATTTATGCTTTTATTTTGAGACAAGCTTCACAATACTCTGCCATAGAGTACGAGCCCAACAAATAAAGGGTAGTGAGAGTAACCAAACTTCCTTATTTCAGGAAATGCCTTGCCAGATTTACATCTGAAAAACGGGGCAGTAACCATTCTGACCTCTGTTCAGTCCCCAGAACCAACCCTGCTCTTCTGTAGACTGAGATCTTATACCTATTCTCTACTTTTCTTTTATTGTCATAATTTTCAACTCCTATGCATCATGTTACTACTGCCATTTGTCAATGCTAATGTAGTCATGTGTTCCTTTAAAATCTGTTCTAAATACAGAGGGAAACCTATAGTTACTTCTTTTGCTGAGCTGTATAGTAGAGATTCTGATGCCTACTTAAGTTCTGTGACTGATGATGTCTACATTAGGAAAAAGCAAATTTGATATATCTATAGATCAAGATTAAATTAATATTAAAACCAAATAATGTTGAAAATATATCTAGCATGTTTTAGCTTTCTGGCCTTTATGCCTGCAGTCTTCTACACTGATACAGCTTGGCAATTTTTTATATATTATACCCACTGTATTTTAATGTAATTCTGTTAATTGAGGGTAGAAAAATTCCTCTTGCTCAAAATTAATGGAAAATTGAGTTTTCCTAGAAAAGGGGCTAAATTGTTTTTGGTTGCTCTTGGAAGAAAACACTGAAGTGTATACTGGAAATCTGCCTGGCAAAGCTAAAGAACTGATGTCATGGGCTTTCACCTCAGCCAAATAGCTGTACTCATGGCTTTTCAGTGCTATGGAAACTGGACCACAGCTCAGGTCTAGGAGTTTGCAGCCTCTGCTCAGCAGAGAGATGGCACCCAACTACTCTGATTCATAAACTGCTTCCTCTGCAATGCTGGTGGCTGCACCAAAAAGAGTGGAGTAGCTAATGTCTAAGAGGAGCTACTGGGCGATTTCTAAGTGTCTTTCCTTGCAGGCACTTCTCCCCTGCTCTCTGACCACAGGAATCTGTCTCATCTAATCCGGTGTAGCTATAGGCTTGCCCCGATACCACACAGTTGTCCCTTGCTATGCTTTCCTTTCTCCCCAGGTTTTTGGACAGATGAGTGGATTGTTAGGTTTCACTGAGGCAAAAAGCCCCACACCAGCATGAAGGAAGTGGATGCACTAGGACTCACTTAATCCAGGACAAAACTTCCACCTTTTCTCATCTGTGTTTAATATACTGGAGGCACAAATTGCATTAGAAAGGGATGGGTAGTTAGGCAGGTGTTCAGTAAGCTTTACTCTTAGTACTCATGACTACTGTTAAACAAAACTGAGCACAAACAGTGTAAATCTTCTGAGCAGCACCTGCTTTTCTGTGTTTCTTCAGGAAAGTTTATCTTCAATGCACAGCACCCAAGCGGTGACAGAAAAAGGAGAGACAGGATCTGAAACTGTTTGCATTTGTGAGAAAAAGAGGTGATGTTATTTTCTGACAGGAGGTTAATGGAGAAATCTGTTCACAACATGGTACCGAGTGTTTGGTAACAAACAATGCTATGTGCATGTATATGCAAATATTATATAACCACTAGTGACAAAAGTCATCATACAGGGGACAAGAGCAATTTTTAAAGCATTGTTGACAGAGCATAAAGTACCTTGTTTTGAAGGATAGGAAATCTGTTAGTTTAGAGACACCAATGTGAAAGGTGGAAAGATTTGCTGCCCATACTCACTGCTAGCAATGATCAGGGAGGGGAAAATGCATTAAGGAGAAAGAAAGAAATAGCTCAAAGAAGAAAATACAGTAAATGTGGCCTTGAAAAAAAGTATTCAGCTAATAATAGCACAACCAAACTGAAATATCAAAAGAATGGAAATGAGGATTGTGAAAGAAAATTATGGACTAAAGGAATTAAAAGAAAGGAGACGTCAAATACTTCTGCCTTTACTTATTTGATGTACTTAGAAGAATTTATAAGGAATTGTAAGAGAACTAAGACAATATGAGCAAATAGATAAGATTTTAAATTTTGAAATATGTCACATTTGCAAACTTCTATTCTAAATGTAAATTTGACCTTACAAATGTCATGTCTCATTTTGGCATCAGGAAAGGCTCTTGTGTGGTATGTTGGCTGGTCAGCGTCATATTCCTTCTTATGCTCATGCTTTCAGTTGCCAATAGACCTTGCCTAAAATTACTTCAAATGTTAAGCCAGTGTAATTCATTTGCTGCACAGTGAATTTTGCATAAGTTGTTTTAGTAGAATTTGGTATTAGACAGCACCTTAAAGCCAAAAGCACCAGAAAGGCATGATAATTTTAAATCTGGGACCAAACTTCTACTATTCCTTTCAGATGACTCACTACTGGAAAGAAAATAGCATTCTTAAGTGTGGAGGGAAATAAAGAAGTTCATTGTGCTAGCTATTGCAAGACATCATGAACAGTTCTATTTAGTAATGATTTTGTAATACCTTTCGTATCAATAGAGCACTGTACAAGGTGCATAATATGACAAGTGATTTGGTCCCTTTTGCATATGTTGGCTTTTCCAGTTATTTTAGCTTATTGCTAATTTTCTTTTTTAGAAGTGAAAAGACTTACTCTTTTGTTACATTTATCCAGGAAAGGACTAGAGATAATTTCAATGATAGTATTTTTTTAATCTCAAGATCAGTGAATGACTGTTTATGGCAGTCTATAGAGAATCATTTTTCCATGCTTTGTTCCTGTTTAGCCTTCAAATGCAGTATTTATCAGTCTGCAGAGCAAAACTATGTGCATGCTGTATCATTACTAGCTCAGGGGGAATCATTCGAACCAATGTAATTTACTCAATATTGGTCAGTTTGACTTCTGACCCTAGTCCCCTGACAGTGTATCCTTGGCAACCCCTGATGTGTGTTAAGTCAGGATGTGCTTGTTGGTCTCATCTGTGACAGCTTGCTAAAAGCTGCTTAACATAGCTTGGTCTATTCAAAAGAAAATTACAAATCCAATCATATGCTGTATTCTGATCAGACTGGTATTTATACAAGCACAGAAACAGTAAGTTTCATTTTCAGTTCTGCAAATCTAATTTCCCATTTCAAATGGAGAAAAGCACTTTTGGAAGTACAAAGATGATGGGAAAAAATGATGTTTTGGAACAATATTCAAAAGATAAACCATGTGGTGGTTATCCAAACATTTTATGTTCCATTGCTACTTACATATCTCAAAGGTGGAAGATGAGAATTCTTCTCCAGATATATAGACCATCGCAAAGACATTTTGAGTATATTAGTGTAAGAGGAGACCTTGCTCATTTATCTAGAAAAACATCCCTTGGATGGTTTTACTGGTTTTGTACCATTTGTAGTTGTGAAAAGAAGCAGTTGTACACGTTTAACCATGAACCTCATGATTTTTCCTATCTGGTACACAGTTGATGCAAAAACAGCCGAACATGGTGGTTAGTATTTTGTTTCTGGAAGAAGGGGACTTTGCCTATTCATCTTACTATTTTTCACTTCCCAGAGGCTGTTATGATACAGTTAACTACGGCTAGTGAAGAAAAATTTAACTAAAGCTGCCTTAATCTTTGACTAGACTGATCCAGATTTGTAGTGATGGAAATTATATCAAGGCTTATGGTCCATGTGATCCTGAACTGAGCCCGCTGCCACTGGGATAGAGGATCTGCTAACCCAGTACTCTACTGTGCATCTGTGTACACCAGCACGGGTATCCTATAGAAGGGTGGGGTTTAGACAGTAATAAGCAACAGCAAAAATTATAGAAACAAATCACAACTTTAAAACAAAAGGTGGGTTCTTGTTCAGGTATTTGTTCTTGTCAGAACAAATAGATGGGAATTCTTTTAACTTCTTTGTAATTTTGTTGGAAGTCTACCTCTTGAAAGCAACCTCTGCCATCAGCTACAGAATCTTTTAGAAATTTATTATAGGTTCTTTCATTAAAAGGATGTGTGAGCATGCTTTCATTGTATGTGCTATTTAGGTTCTGATTATACAGCAATTGTTATAATTTAGAAGTTGAAGTTTCCTTGGAAGATTGTTAAAAGGCTGAGAATCTGCTGCAAATTTTCTGTCACTGACTAAATTTAATGAGTTTTGAGAATGCTTTAGTATGTCATTAATTCTTTGGTTTTATTTTATATTTTCATTCCTAATCAGCAAATGGGGAAATATCTTAGGAAAAAAAGCCCATGTTTTCCAAAGAGATGTAGCAAGTGCTTCCAGGAAAGTGCTATTTAAACTAACACTCCGGAAAGCAGTGGTAACTTTAGGGGCTTATTTTCACTGTTGTGCATTAAGAGCTGGGGTTGCTGCTTGTTTCAAGTGCCTCTTGTCTCATTCTGCAAGCATCATCCAGTACTTCAGTGCTGTAATGATCCTCCACGTTGTCTTCAATGGGCGGGTACAGCACAAATGTATTCCTAGAATGCATTATGGCTACTAACTGAAGCAACAATACTGTGCAAAGATTTGTATGAGATTCTATGTTGAAACTGGCCATGTTCACCTAGAGGTGAATTTTATCTAGACAGGTAGACTTGATTAGTCTACAATCTGTGAAGCTTCAAATCTGAGATGTTGGGTAGGGTTTTTTTTTAGTGCAGGTTCTGTGTTTTGTTTGTTTGTTTTGTGGGTTTGAGTGGGTATTTTTTGTTCCTGCCTCCAAGCTAAAAATGCCAGTTAGAATGTGTTATCTTATTTTCAGGATAAAAGCATGTTTGTTAAAAAGATCTAGAATTAATATATGTTTGTGTATGGCACAGGTACAATAGAGGAAAGATTCCAATAGCACGAAGGTTTGAGGAAAGAGCCAGAGTTCTGTATGGACAAAATATGTCTTTCAAAAATTCAAAGTAGTTGCAAGGTTGACGTACCTGCAAAAGCAGATTTATGACTGCATTACAAGCAAATGCTTAATCAGATCCAGAATGTGTAATGTATCACTCACTGTCTCTCAATTTTGGGAAGTGATAGCAGATGGAATGCTCTCTTTACTGCGATTTTTCAGTGTCAAACTTACGGACTGCTTTGCTTAGTAAACACTAATTTTGTTCTTCTCAGAAGTATAGGAAGATCATAATTTTGGCTCATGGGTGGAAACACTGTAGCATCTATGTGCTGAAGACTTTCAGAATATTTTGTTTTGCATGTTGTTTGACCTAGGCATCTACAGAAAACACACACATATCCTTTAGGAGGCTTACCATATATATTCAGAGACATATACTTGTAATAAGTTTTTGAAATAATTTACTAGCTAAGATATTTAGATAGTATGTGTAGTTCTAAAAATGTAGATTGTATAGTAGACTATTCTACAGCTTTAGAGCACTAGTATGACATCTTACCATTATTGTAAAAGGAACACACCAAAAAATGCACTCTTTTAATAAGGTTTGTTTTAAAACATCAAACAAACTATTATTTAATATAAGATTTCCATATGGAGGGAAACAAAAACTGTTCATACCTATTTTACAATACCAACCCAAGCATTATATAAAATGGCTCAGATGCTTAGAGAGGAAGGGCAGTAGAACAGAGGAAAAGTACAGAATTGATATGTACATGTTATGAGTGTATATGTGCATATAAAAAATATAGAAACTAGCAGGAATATATAGAATGTTACTAAATTGAATGCTGGGAAACTTTAGCATTACAAACTGCGACTCGACTATTCTCTTGCAATCAGTCTTATTTTACTTTTTTTTTTTCCTAATACAGCATAAGTGATCACAGCGTCTTAGAAATTACCTCTTTATTTATGTGTAAGCATATGGTTAATGATGTTAGCAGGCTGGTGGTGTCTGTTTACCAACCAAAACTAAGTGTTGCATGATGTAAAGCAGCTAAGTTAAACCTAGTCACCAGTAAAATGAGTTTAATCTGTTTCTTCTTATACCAAAGACAAAACAGTGGATAAACTGAGATTGCAACTGATACAAGTTTTCACTCAAGTCTTTGAGAAAATCCAGTCTGCTTTGGGTCTACCTCATTGACTTAGTGGAATTGAAACCTTGTTCAGGGAGCCATAGACTCGCTTCTTGGGGTGCTCATCAAATGTCTTAAACTCTGAGGTGGATGTAATTATGCCATGGCTTCAGTCACACCTATTCTGTCTTCCCTTTTTTTTGTAAAATGGTTAATTATATTTTACTGCAAACCCAAGGAATAGTTTTAACCCAAAGGAATTTTAAAAAAAGGAATTTATGAGTTATGTTTTAACTGGAAGCATCTGAATTAATTTGTTATAGATGCAGTCCTTCCTTATTCATAAAGGCAAAATATAAAAACTGTTTCATTAAGGAAACCAGACAGATATGCACATCATCGAATGACATGTTTTAGTTGTGGCCTATTGACCACCAGATCCCTCACTCTGCAATGGCTTCATGTACTCAGCTTGATGAACATTGTTTCTATGACTTGGAGTTGTAGTAAGACTTTGAGGACTAGAAGTTACTAAGGGATAGTGTGTACCTACTCACAACATATGAGTGTTTCTTAATGTATTTCATAATACATGGTGTGCTAATTTCCTCCAAGTAAAACTGCAGCCCTCCCAGAGATATACTAAATAAAAAAGCTGAATTCATGCCAGTATTAAAAAAAATTGTTTAATTCTGCTTTTGGGATTAGGCAGAGAACAAAACCAGGTAATTGTCTGATTTTTAGAGTTTATCTAGGATGATATGCAACATGGATATACCTGATTCTGAAAACTGACCATATAATAAGCAAGTGTTTTACTGCTTTATATACAGTATCTATGGGACTATAAAATTTTTCCCCATTTTAATAATATTTCATCTATGCTAAGGAGGGAGAGAGAACTTGGTCAATTGACCTGTGTATTTCAGATGAAAAGAAACAACGTACAAGCAGGGATTAACATTATGCATCTTTTAGTAAAAAGGAAATGCCAGCATGCAGATATTATGTATGTGATAGTGTATCTAACTGAATTTACAAGAAAATAAAGAGTGCTTTTAACAAGTCCAGCTTGTCTGAGAAGATTGAGCTAGTGAGAATACCCTTTCATCAACACACACACATTCTCTCTGTCTCACACAGACACACATACAAAAACAAACTTGTAATGAGTGGGTACTTTATCAAGGCCTCCCTCCATCCTTCATTAAATGACAGAAAATTGCTCTTTGCTGAGTTTGTCAATGCAGCTTTCCCTCCCAGAAGCCCATTTGTTTCACACGCTAGCACAGAATATTGCAGGAATTTGCAGATTTTAAATGACAAATGTGTCGAAGTTTACCCAGTTCTGAATCATTCTTTTCTTGGACTGACTGCAAGGTACAGTAACTACCAAAGCTGGACTGCAATTTTCATTTGAAGTAGATCTTACTACTTCAGTAGTTAAACAGTACTGGACTGTGATCTTCTCCTCTTGGGCAATGTCCCCAAAGGATTCTTCTGCTCCGAAAGCCTTTTCTCTGTACCTTACGTGATAGATGTAGCCATGCGAAACTAAAAGCACGAACAAAACAACAAATGCATTCCTTACTGCAAATCCTCTGTTCTTTATTGAATTTGCCATTTTATTATTGCACTAACAAGTAATGGAGATGAAAGGATTTTTTTTATGAGATAAAAACTTAATGGTTTGACACCATGAAAACAGTTCTTTCTAGCACTTTTCAGGACAGAAGGCACCTACAAATAGCAGCCACTGCGTTGCTTTGTTAGAGCAACACTTAGATGTGTAAGATTATAATCAATGTAAATTATTGAGTTTTGCTACTGTGCTGTGTTGAAGACACAATGTGCACTTTGTGCAGCCATTATATATTCATACCAAGAAATTAGCTACATAACATTTTTCCCCTGTATTTCAATTTTAAAGTTGAATTTGTAAATATAAGTTTAAGAACATGTCTGTGCAAGTTGTGCCCAGATCTCTAGGTTTCAATAAACACGTACCAGGTCTCATTACTGCATTTACATATGCTATGAAATACAATCCAAACGGAGAAGAGTTTTAGGACAGAGCCTGCAGCATGTCATGTCCCTTAATTGCCATTTACATAGCAGAGGAATCATTAATTTCTCATTCACCTATTATTCACTTCCTTTAGTATGCTGTGTCAATGTCAGTTTTGGGGCAGTGCGATAGATGTGGCTCTGCCTTGCTTTTGCAGCCTACTTTTGTGTGTGTGTGTTTTCCCCTTTTCTTCTCTTAATGCTTTTTTGACCTTAGTAGAATACTACTTTGACAAAGGCAGTTAAGGGCTCTTGTTTGGATATGATTTATGGTGCTACATTAACCCTTCATTGACCTAGAAATGCCCTAATATTAAAACAGTTTGACACACAGAAAATCAAAAGCCCTTTTATTGGAAGTGCTATTGTCTGCATCATAAGTTTCCTCAATGCGATGCCACTGTTACACCATCAATTTCCTGCTGCTATTGAACACCGTATTGAAAAACTAATGGACAGAATCCTTTGTCATTTCTGTTCCAGTGGCCAGCAAATAGCTCAGTGAAAGTCTTCACCTTCATATCACTTCAGGCATTTCAAAATGACACATTGAGGGTACTCACTTAGCATTTTATTAAAGGCAATGGTGGGCTAGATCCTGCTGGGCTCCGTGTAACACCTGCCAGCTCCCCCTGGTTTTGGCGGAAGCTGGAAGCACGTGTTGCCTCTGTGTGACTGGGGCTGGAGCCCCTGTTGTGTGATGTGACGATACTATCATTCATATTTGTTAAAGGAGAAATAAATCCTTGTAGAAGTTTTTCTAGATTTTAACAGTGAACAATCAATAGAGCTTATGTATAAATTCCATCAACTGTAGCTATTATAAAGGCTTATTAATCTACAAATGAAATACTTTTCTGCATCTGGGATAGTAACCTATTGCTTTCTGTAGAAATTTTTAATGAATGTTTTGTATCTAAGCCTGCAGCTTTTAGCATGATGTTGAAAACCCTTAATGCATTTTTTATAAAGCTGCTTGATTCTAGAGTGCTTTTCCCTGCTGGAAATGAATATATTTCTATTTTCAATTTATGTGGTAACTGCTACCTCTTATTAGTTGCAGTTTTGGCACCTAGGAGATGCAGTTTTAAAATAAATTTACTGTATTTGCACAAAATATTTTTAATACTGTTAGTGATCTTTGGTATTCTGATTTGGACACTCACTGAAATCCAGTCCCAAACAGAATACAGAAAAAAATACAAATATTAGCTATTCAGCAGTTAACTAAACTGTGCGGTAGACCAGTTGTGAGGTTTAGTTATTTTTGTAGTAGGCTGCTCTTGCTTTTTATTCTGAATTGCTTCATCACTGGTTACTGATACAGACTCCTTTTTTATAGAAAAATCAGCCTTCAGTTCAGCTGACCTAAAATAATAATGACTTTTATTTGGCTTTTGTGAGGGATAAATGTTTTTTGCTAATTTAAAACCTTGATAGGTCTACTTAGTGCATAGGCTGGGCAGGACATTTAGCAAATGGACTGGTTGCACCTTGAGTAGTGAGGAGAGGTGCCAGCTCAAGTCCGGAGCGAGTGCTTTATCTAATTTTTCCCTATTTGTGGCTACCTGTATATCCTAGCACCTCTCTGTTCAAAGACCTCCTACCACTGAGTTTTGAGTGCACAGGCACTCGGATTACACTCCTCAGCCTTCTCAATATTGTGCTCACTTTGCTATGAAGGACTAAATTTCTTTTGGCTGAGAAGCATACCTGAAGTCAGAGACAGCATTCATGGTTCTGTCCTTGCTTTGCACAGTTCAAGCTACTGTCACTTTCTTCAGGATTAACCTGGGCTGTGTGGATGAGTATCACAGTCTCTGAGTGTGCATGAGGCGTGCACCCATTAGAGCTATGTACAACTACATTCCAAAACTCCAGCATAACTGAAGTCAACAGAGTTACATCCATACAGTTGTGAGAAAAGTCGGGAACCTACTTTCTCCCAGTCTGTTCCCACTTTGTGAGAAAAGGATTTCAAAATTCTGCCATTAATTATGTCCATCTCTGATTGAAACTTTGCAGGAGAATGAGTGATACACTTTCATACAGGATAAATGCATGAGAGGATGATTTTAAGAACTCTTAAAACAGAAAACAGGCTTTGGCAGAGTCTTTGACAATCTGAAAATCTACCCTAGGTGATGGTCACATTTATGCTTCATAGTTTGGAATATTCATGTGTCTTCAACATCTGCAGAAGTTGCATAATGATGTAAAATAAAAAATATCCCAGGAGATATTTAAGAAGATAAACAGAAGCAGCTGATAAATGGTTTTTATATAATAGTAAAGCATCACAGTTAGAGAAAATAGACAATTCAGTCTTTCCTCATTATGTAAAACCAGTTTCAAAATTATAAATAGGCTTTTATAATACCAATACTGTAAATAACTAATCATGAAAAAAAATCCTTATTTTGTCAAACGTTGCTTTCTTAGTGATTATCATGTGATTATGTTTTTTTTCTGGACAGTAATGTGTGGTGTTGCCTGTGCAAACAGAAGAGGAAGCAACCTAGAACCTCAGGCATAAATTTTAAGATTGGTCCATGTAAGATTGTAAGAACTCAAGGGTAATTCTTACCGTGTAAATGACAGCAAGGTAATTAGTAATACTAGAGGCTGTCACTGATGACCTGTAGGGTCACAAGGCAATGTACTTTTTCCTGTTTATTAGCTTAGCAGAAAGGATCATTATGATAATCCACATGTTTTTTAAAAAACAAACTTTAATTTTTTGTTAAAATTAATTGCTACAGTCTTTCAGAAGAAATATCTGTGATACATAGCCGAATGTTACCATAACTAATTTCTTTCAGAGCTATGTTGTTAAAAAATAATCCACAGCTTTGTATAGTGCAGTACATAAGCCTCTATATCTGCATGTTAATTTCTATCAGAATAGTTACTTTGAATCTGCTAAGAAAGGTCTCCATTTATTACTGAGATAATGATTTGAAAAGTTAGCATCTGTAAGTTTAATCTCTTCCCCCATTTGTCTTTGGAATAGGCGTATTTTCCTTGTTTTACTGTACTAAACTGCTTTGGCTGGTTCATAAGGGCTGAGTATTTCACTAAGCTCTTGCAATATTGAAAGAATCTATATTCTGAGAATTTGAAAACATGTCAGCCCACCTAAATTACATATTGATCAGGTTTAATTGCATGCCACCCATCAGTATTAGGTTTGAAAATTCATAAAAGAGAAATAATGTACTCTTTGTGGATGATTACTTCTGGGGCATTTAAATGAATTCCATCACTTAACCCTGAGCTGAGACAGATTATTGAGCCTTGCAATCTAGCCAGTCAAAGTCCAATGCAGTAGAACAGCTGTTTTCTAACTATCAGAGAAAAGCAAAGAACAAACAATATAAATTTATATAGATTTTCTTTTAAGAAAAATAGAAAAGTAAAATGCTGAATGTAAACATGCATTTTTCAGTTGTTTCGTGAATGTACATTCTTATTTTACTAAATAATACTCTGCATTTTTAATTCTCTCATGTGCCGTATGTAATAAATTCACACTGTGATTATGATTTTAAAATTAGAGAAGCACTATTGAAAAAAATATTTTCCCTGCATTTTCATTTTAACTGTGCATTTGCTTATGTATCTGCCAGCACCTATCCTAATTGAAAACTGTGAGTGTTTATTTTTACTCATATTCAATGTGTTTTATGGCAAATGCAGTTTTCAAGGATGTGTTCTTAAGAAAGTCAAACTGGTGGAGAGAGAATGTTTATTATTAGTTTTCAGGGTGTTCTTCGCATTCAGAAATTATGCTTCTTGGTATTGGGTGTGTGTTTAGAAATTGTGCTTATGTATGTTTTTCTCAACAGAATATCAATACAGAGTAAAAAGGACCAGTTAAAATCATTGGTTTTGTTTGGGTAATAGTTTAAAAGCTACATTTTATTTAGACACATTGAGGTAATAAATATCTGTGAGCATAATTAACTGTCTTTTATCTAGGTCTGCTCCTTAGTGATGCCTTTTTAGGATCTTTCGTAATGTCTCCTCTTAATGCTCTCTTTGGCCTTGAAAATTATTTTAGGAGTTAGATAAGTAAAAAGTGGTTTTCACTATTTTTCCCCATGTACTCATTAAATGGATGTCTCAATTTGTCTCAAATATTCACCAGGTTTTCTTAAAAATTTCTTCATTTCCTGTGGCCTAATATTTCAGTTTTAACAAAATGAAATAATCTTAGCAAACAGGGAAATTTATTTTTGTGTAAATGTTCTTTTGATTTACCATGCAACTTGACTTGCTAACTAGTCTTTATAAACTATTATTCTGCTCCTAGATAACATAAAATTACATAGCTTCAAAAAGGATAGAAAAGCTCTACTCTATTCACCCTGAAAATTTGTCTGTCAGTATTTAGTGTCATATCATGTACATATTACATATGTGATATCTCATATTACTATGACCCACACAGTTATGCAGTCCCTAGGAGAAACAAACACAACCCGTAGATTTCTTCCCCCCTGTTGTTTCTGCAAGAAAATTTGTCTGCAATTAAATTGGTAGTGCAGGCATACACACACACTTGAGTTTTGTAGTATTTAATCACTTAAATCGGTGACTGCGGATCAGAAACAAAAATCCTGTCTCATGCTTATAGTACTTTTGATCCCCAAAGCAGATTGACTCCTTTATTGCATCAATCAGAACATAAGGGTTACGTCAGTCCTTACAAGTGACTGGGCTTAACATTTACATGTTTTTGTAGCCATCAGAAAATACAAAAAAAATTGTTTACAGTAGTTTTGTATCATTTTTCTGGATGAGACAACAACTGATTATTAGGTAATATACAGACATGGAGTTAAACTTTCTAAGCTCTCATATTCATCCCTTTATGTTTCTCTCTTAGCTGTCTAAAGCTAATCAAAATAGAATAGGTCCCCCTATTTATCCATTTATTTATCAAATTTATCAAGCATGGCATACTGCTGCTGTTCTTTCAAACCATTCTATGTAAACTGATTGGTGAAGGAACTAGCTTCTTAAGGAAGCTGTCCTTAAGCAGGGAAATTTTAATCAATTGAGTTTAAAACAGAGTTTTGCTGACTTTGGTTTTGTGAAGTAACCTGAAGACACAGAAAAAAAAGTAGGGCTAAAAAACCTGCCAAACATCCCAAAGCAACAACAACAAAAATGATTTAAACTTGTCTTTTTCCTTTGTTTTATGATTCAAAGGTAGGAATTCTTACATATTATACTTTCATAGGGGGACAGATGTTAACCCTATTGGAAGATAACTGAAGTTTTGCTACGATTCTTGTTGGGTCCAAGCTACTCCCTTTGCCAATTGTATTCAGGCCTTATTAAGCCTAGTGAAATAATATTAGGAATAGTTGCAACGTAGTGTCAATTTTAACAGGACTCCCATTTCTTTATATCTGTCCATAAGCAATGTCTACTAGTAAAATTTTATTCCTTTAAATGCTCACAGGAAATAAAAAACAAACTCCTGAGATTTACTCAACCAATGAATTAATGTATTTTGTATTTTAAATAATATGACTATAAGTAGATCTGTTTAGGACATATTGTGATAGATAAAACTCATATACATCTTGCCATGTGAGTAAGTTAGTTTAGATCATGAAAGACAGTCTTGAAGGAGTAAAGACAATTTTTTGCATTAGTTACTTTTGATATATTATTATGTATGTAAGCCCATAACATTGCAATTTAGGACCAGAAATCAAGGGAAAATTTTCTAAAGGGAAAATTGCCCTTAAAGGCAAATCTAGCTTCATGATGCAAAACTCAGGGCATAGCTTTGTACTGTTTCGCACTAACTGTGGAATTAAATAATTAAGTTATTATCTAACTGGAAAAGCATTTGCTATAGGTTGGACCTTATGTTCTTATTCTTGGCAATGTTTTAAGCTCTTTAAGATCCTTGATTACTGTATGTTGGGAATCTGTGCACAGGATTTCAGGTCATGATTGTTAAGGGATTTTCTTTTATCGTGTATTTCTGTTGTTACCTGCGATCAAATACTATGATTTAAAGTAAATGCAATGGGGTAGCGTTTGATAACATTAAAGCTTTAGCTGGAGCATTTTTGGGAGCTAGAGACTTGGCACGTTAAAAGTATCTGTAAATTTTTCTGTCTGTGTGCATTTCCCTTTTGTAGCAATGTCCCTGAAGTTCCCATTCACTTTGGGGTTATAGCACCAATCCACTTTTCTTCTGCCTGTGGACAAATCAATAGCAAATCACTTATTACTTACTGAGTACATAGGAAACAAATCTGCAGAAGTCTAGATCAAAGAATGTGCTTATGGCCTCCCAAATTGAAGCTTAACACCTATAAATCATCACTACCTGTAGTCCGTGAAGAATTCGGCAATGACTGATGCGTCGAGTTCAATGTAAAGATTTCACTGTACTGTCTCTTCTCCTCCTCCTTCCCCTTTGCCACTGCTGGCTCACTTTCTCTTGCTCTCAACACATTTAGTTTGGAGGACTCAGAATCAGACAAGTATGGAGTATTCACTCTGTTTTTGCCCCCTTAACCTTAAACTGTTCTCTGAGACTGATCTCACAGCATCTGTTAACTGTCAGGTCTAGCTCTTAGGGATTTGTCAATGTCAATCCATTATCACTTGGCAGGGGCCATCATAGAGTGATACAAAATCCCCATGTCTCACTCCTTTATAATCTGAAACCCATTGCTCAAAAATCAGATGGTTTAAAAAAAATCCTGAACGGAAAGAAAATGACAAGCAGGAGAATTCAAAATGACAGGTGGACACCAACCATAATTTAGTGTGCATATAGTACAAAGGTCTCAGGAATATGAGCATTCTGGATTATATCCCCTTCTTATTGAAGTCAGTGGGAATCTTTCTATTGACTTCATCTGGGACCGAGATCCCATGCTTTGTGTTTTTGTGGGCATCTAGCCACCTCAGAGGAAGAAAAAGAGAAAGTATTTCCTGTTGAAACAAAAACTGAGTATTAAAATTGTTGTTGTTTTATGAGGGGGGGAAGAAATAATTGCTTTGTGGTATTTGAAATTTTTAAAACTTTCATGTAAGGATAGAGTAGAATGAAAAAAAAATATTTTCATAATATTGACAAATATCTTTTTCTATGTTGGAATCAAATACTTTTGCTTTAAAAATGAAAAAATAAATAAATAAAATTTAGTCTTTTTAAGTCCTTCCTGCATGGTTGCGGCAGCGAGAGCTCGGACTAACGCCCCACGACCAATGTGATCAAGCGAAAGCCCCTTATGGTAAACAAATGCCTTGCTAGATACCTCATTGCCTGGTACACACACAGTAAGCCCCCCCATTATTAGTTAAATGCTTTTGTCCACACGAATAATGCTTCAGTCTGATTAGTGCACTGCTACTGTCCATATACCTGCTTCTAATACATGATTGGCTACTAGCCCCAAGCACACAAAGTCCTTACATAGCATGATCTCAGCACCTTTGGTATCTCGTTCCTTCTTCTGCAGGTGGGAGTTATTTCTCTTCTGCTAGCTTTCTTCTTTCCCAGCTATAATTATCCCTCCGTTGGCCTTGAGATAACAGTAGTCCAGCTAAAGTCTCTATAACACAGTTAAGCTTTTATACCAAAGGCTGGATTGCTCACATGCCCATGCTTCTGCAAGAAAATCCTCCACACATGGTATCCCTCCTTCCCTCTAAGCTCATTCCGGAAATTGCAAGAATACATTTAGTCTTTATTGCAACCATTTTTCGAAGTCTAATCAAGATAGAGATCACTTGACCAGTTTTCACTTTCCAAAAGTTTTATCATGTCACATGACCCTCCAGGAATTTGATTCACTCTCTCCTCTCCAGAAGAGAGTCTCTGTCCTTTCCTTTTTCCTTTTCCCACAGGCTTTCCCTCTTGAGGGGCTTCCATGGCCTTGGTTTTTCCTGCTTACACTGGCAGAAACCTAGAAGTGAATCTGGCAAGGACTCTACATCAAACTGAAATGATTTGCTGACATGTTAGTGCTTATATTGCTCTTTGGTTTGTCACCTCAGCAGTAAGCACTGCCAATTGCAAACACACTGATGGTATGTGATGCATTCCTGAAGTTCCCTACTAACTTTTAGATGATGTATGGGTGGCTATGCAAAGGTAGTGAGGAGCCACAATAGCCCTTTTTTCTGATTAAGAAAATGAAAGATTATAAAAGGACCAAACTGTCTAGGTGGAGGTAGAGGTATATGGAGGAATGAGTAATGCAGCGATTATTTTATGTGAGTTACTACAAAGGATGACGAACAGAGGAACTGGAGTTCTTAAACTGCATTTACCTAAAGAGGTAATGTGACTCAAACTAGAAGCTTTTGTAATAATTCAATCCACCACAGGATTTACTAATTTTACTAATTTACTATTTTGCTAACTGTTTTGAGCTGGGATTAATAAAGTAGTCTATGGTGCTAAGTGGTATTGCAAGTTAATATAAACATCCTTTTTCTGGAGTCAAGCTCACTTTTAAGGAACAGCATATTAAGAATGGAATTGTTCTTTCAACTCCTGCACATTTGTTTCCCCCATTCATTTCCTTCAGTTTTATCCTGAGGGTGAATTAGTATCTCTAAGTAATTTGTATTCACTGCTCCTCCTTTTTGGTTTTAGATTATAAGAATGCTTCTGGACTAAAATAAGAAAATTTGCAGGAAGCTGTAAGAGACTATAAAGGAGAGAGAGGTGGTAGAGCCACTATTCCACCTTAAACTTCCACTTCCTGTTGTGAAATAGTTTTTGACAATGACAGCAATTTTTTTATTATAACTATAGCAAGGAAAAGTAAGAGATTAACATCAGAACCCATGATCATAGAATTATAGAATGGTTTGAGTTGGAAAGGACCTTAAAGTAATCTAGTTCCCACCTCTCTGCCATGGGAAGGGCCACCTCCCACTAGACCAGTTTGCTCCAAGCCCCATCGAACCTGGCCTTGAACACTTCCACGGAGGCATCCACAGCTCCTCTGGGCAACCTGTTCCAGTGTCTCACCCCCATTGTGAAAATTTTCTTCCTAATGCCTAACCTAAATCTCCTCTCTTCCATTTTAAAGCCATTACCTCTTCTCCTACTGCTACATGCCATTATAAAAAGTCCCTTCCCAGCTTTCTCGTAGGTCCCCTTTAGGTACTGGAGTTTCTTGCTTTATGGGAACTGCAACATGTACTTCAACATCAAGATTGCATTTAGTTAAACCCTTTTGCTGTGTGTTTCAGGATACATGAGAATGAAAGAGGTTCTTCTAACAGTGAAATGGCAAATTAAGGTTTTATTTTAATTATATACTTGTAGGTAAAGTGTAGTGTTTGTCAGGCACCACTGATGGTTTGAAGATGATAGACCTCCTGTGCATATATTTTGAAATGTTTGAGTACTTCGCCTAGGAACTTGGTTAGTACCAAGAGCCTGTTAACTTCCTAATGCTTGCTTTTCTTGCTCAGACTAGGTATCTTTAAAGATATATTGGGCATCTGCTATTGTAGAGGCCTATATTTTAAAATCTGAGCTTGAACATTTTTTTTGTTGCTTTGTGCATTGTTAATTTTACCGTATTTGTAACAGACTCCAATTTAATTATATATTGAACTAAATGGTCTTCAAAGGAAGCTTTTTTTGTAATTGTATTGAAGTAGTGCAGAAACTTTTTGATGATTCTGGGAAAACAAAACTTTTTAGTTACTAAGTTTTGAGTGTAATGATTTTTTCTTGTCTTGTATCATAGATTTCCTTCAGTGGTATATGCTAGGGTTTTCTGAATGGATGTGTTCACTATTACACAAGATTTAAGTGAATTTGCATACTGAATGAAATAATTTTTTTATTATTACTGTCTTACAGATCAAAGCCACTTCATCCTAATAATTTTTGGTTGGGGTCTTTTACATAGGATAATTAATTAGCAAGCTATTAATCTCCTCCTTACATGTCTGACGTGTTTCCACCATTTTAATATTTTTGTTGTTTTTTTTCTAAGCATAACTCAAATTCTTGCTCCATGTTTTGGGTAGCTATGTAGTTATTGCAATATTGTACTGTAGAAAACTGAATTTCAGTTGCTTACTGCTGACAGTCAAGAACAAACAGAACCATAAAGCTGCATTGTCACTTAATTGTTTTTATTCAAGTAATAAAATGCTGTGCTCAAATATTCTCAACAATTACAGGGTAGACATATAAGTCATGTATCTGAAACTTGCCAGAACCTGAAATTTCTCAGAGTTTCATCTCTTCAGATCAGATTTTGGGTTTTGTTTTAAAGATTTGTTATTTTCAGTTTCTGGCCTATTTGAAATTACTCATCTTGATATTATGTCTTTTTTCTGCCTCCTGGGTAAATGGGAACATCAAACCAAAAAAATCAAAGCCACAATACAAATAAGCCCCCAAAGTTATGAAGGCTTAAGCCTCCAGTTGAATTGCTCTTAATGTAAAACACTGGAATAAGTAATTTTCATTTCAAAAGGAGCTTCAGATTGAAAGGCATGTTGAAAGTATGCTGTGCATTTCTCATCATTTCACCTAGTAATGTCCACAGCTGAGTTGAGCAGATACCTATAGTGACTTTTGGTTCTTTGTGAGCCTGTCTCAAAAAGGCACAAGTGGAAATGGAGCAGGAAGTTCTTTGTTAATGTAAGACTGAACACCTTGACCCAGTTAGGAAGAAATTCAGCTTTTCAAGCCTTAGTCTCTCAAAATCCACTCAAGAGAAGAAATATGTTTGTGTTTGGTAGTAGGCAGATGCTGCTGCCTTAGAAACTAGTAAAGTTGTCTTCTTACAAACCCTATCAGAATTACCACAGTCTTGTACTTATGTATTAAAAAAGGGGCAATCATTGAGGCTTGAGAGCAATCTCTTTAATTTTGCCATCATAGTTTAACATATTGATGTTCCTAAAATATAACCTGGATTCACTCTGCATGCTCTGCAAACCAGAAGTATCTGTGCAATACCTATGGGTTTAGTATCCTTTAGGAATGGAACATCAAAGTGCATCACTTCCCCCTGACAACA
This sequence comes from Hemiprocne comata, assembly GCA_020745705.1. Lineage (NCBI taxonomy): Eukaryota > Metazoa > Chordata > Aves > Apodiformes > Apodidae > Hemiprocne > Hemiprocne comata. The sequence goes on along the minus strand of CM036587.1, from coordinate 63,426,000 downwards.
TGCATGCTTCCTCAGAGTGAGCATGTTATAACATAACTCAGCAGAGGATACAAAGGTCTACCTGTGCTGTGAAGGTGGAATATTAATTTTTAAAGATGAGGATTCCCTATACCCTGGCAAAGTTCTGAAGAATGGCAATTGCTTTTTATTGCTTCAGCACTGTTTGCCAAACCATGCATAGAGGAGTCCTTTAGCTTCTGCAATGATTTTGATCACTGAGAGCAAGAAACTACTCATTTATTGTCCAAGTCTTAACTAATTCATGCTTCATAACTGGAGACTGAATAGTGTAAGTGCTTCCAAATGGTTCATTGTTATTTAAGCCTTAGTTATATTACTATCTCACACACTCAAAATCAATGTAATAACTAAAATAATGTCATTATGAATGGTTAGTTTCCTTTTTTTAAAGTCCTGCTCGGTCAATGACTCTTTGTATGAGTATCCCTGTTTTGCAGTGCTAGTTTAAATATTGAAAAAACAGACCAAAAACCTTTAATGAATTTGTAATGCATTGTTAATTGCATTGGGGTTTACATTGCAAGGTTTTGGGGGGGGGGGGGGGGGGCAGGGAGTGCAGGGGTGGCCTCCTCAAGAAGAGATCAGGGGCTATCCCCATATTGGGCAGAGCCAGCTCCAGTCAGCTTCAAAGTGGACCCACCATTGGCCAAAGCAGAGCCAAATCAGTGATGCTGGTGGTGCCTCTGTGATAAGATACTTAAGAAAGGGTAGAAAACGCTGCACAGCATCTGTGAGAGAGGAGTGAGAGAAATGTGAGAGAACCCTGCAGACACCAAGGTCAGTGAAGAAGAAGGGGCAGGAGGTGGTCCAGGTGTCTGAGTGGAGATTCCCTTGCAGGAGATATCCACCCTACAGCCCATGGAGAACTCCATGCCAGATAGGGCAGCTGTGCCCTGAAAAAAGCTGCAGCCTGTGGAGAGCCCACTGCTGGCAGGAACTGCAGCCTGTGGGAGGGACCCCCGTTAGAGCATATCATGAAGGACTGTATCCCATGGGAAAGATCTCATGCTGGAACAGTGGAAGAGTGAGGAGTAAGGAGCAGCAGAGAGAAAGTGTTGCAACCTGACTGCAACCCCCCATCCCCATCTGCCTGGTCCACTTGGGGTGGGGGGAGAAGGTAAAGTCAGGAGTGAAGCTGAGGCTGGGAAGGAGGAAAGGGGTGGGGAAAGTTTTTTGTTTTGTTTTCTCACTGTCCTACTCTATGTTTAATAGGTAATAAATTAAATTAATCTTCCCCACATTGTGAGTCTGGTTTGCCTGTGACAGTAATTTGTAAATAATCTCCCTGTTCTTATCTCAACCCATGAGCTTTTCCATCTCATTCTCTCCCTGTCTTGCTAGTAAGTGGGATTGAGAGAGCAGTTTGGTGGGCACCTGACAGTCAGCCAAGGTTAACCCACCACATTGTTTCAAAGCTATTTTAAACAAATTCAGTAGAAAAATCTAGCCAGAATTGCTGAACTTATCTTTTCATTTTCTTCTTTTCCTTCCCTTTTTCACCATTTTACTTCATCTCTCTTGAATTTGGGGGACAAAAAAAAAGAGTGTGAAAAGAAAGGATATGCTATGGAGAGAAAGAAAACTAAGTTTTTAATAATGCAAAACACTCTTAATGTTAAAAATGAATCCAGCATGTATATTACTCAGAAAAGGTATTTCACTCCCCAGCCCCCATACTATTGATAAAATAGAATGAGAAATCCCTTCAAGTAGAAGGAAATGGAGAGGTAATTCTACTTGAAATTAGAAGCTTTTTAGGAGGTGGAGAACACAGAGGAATAACACAAATCTTCAAATGCATTTATAATTCTTTCTCAGCTCTCTGAAAGGGCAGGAATGGAAATCACTCCAGAGGATTGAAGAAGTTCTGGGAACTATTTTGAACAGAAATTGCAGATTGCTCATTTTCTTCTAAGTGAGCCAAGTGGAATATAAAGTCTTTGCTTTAGTACAGGCCTTGAGGTTTGAAAAGGTGAGAATTATGATGGTTGCACACCGATCTCAATAAGCTATTTCATGTCAGGCAGGCAGAGACCTAAGAAGATGAGAGGGTTTGAAAGGAAAGTGACCAAAGTTCGAAGTAGAAATAAGATACAAACTTTAAAGTTTAAGTATTACAACCATTTCCTGTCACTTTTGATTTAAATTAAGATTAGGTCCATTAGTTGGGCTAATTAGGAGAATAACTGGGCAAAAGTCTTTGTGCTGCCCAGTCACAGAGGCAGGAGTGCAACATAATTAACCTCTCATGACTTTAAAAATATATTGGTTTGGGAATAAATTATCTGTTAATAGAAGAAAAAAGTAGATGAAAATGGTTCCAAATATAGACTAACAAAAAAAAAAAAAAAGAAAGATTTACTGTGTTGAGGGAACCTTAAAGAGAACCAAAAATATGGGACCCCATATAAAAGGCAGGCAAAATAACTGGGGTGAAATGCCAGGCTCATAAATTCCTGTATTTGTTGCAGAAGGGAGAACATTGGGCCTGAAAGCCAGCGAGAGGCTTCTTGCTATTCTTCCTTACCAGTCTGAACTAGATCCTGGTTATGACTCTAGGTAAAAAAATGCTGATCATTTCAGAGGCTGAGCTGCCCAACCAGTTCTGCCAGGTCCATTGCCAGGAATAAAATTTCCACACAACTGTGAAAGTATTAGAAGAATTCCCCGTGTGCTGGTCAGTGGCAAGATTTCAAATTTGGATTTCAAGTAATTTTTAATATTGGTCATCATCATTGCAGGTTAAATCCTTTGACCTAGAGTTTTACTGAAATGAAACAAAAGTTATGTAGACTAAACTGGAGACAAAGTAACAGTCGGTGACAATCTCTGCCTGGGTACATTATTTCTAGGCAAGCAAAGGCTTCTGTACAATCAACACTGTTATCACACATTAATTTTTACCACTGTAAAAAAAGTTCTAGACAATCAACTAAAAACTGTGTTCATGTTTTCATATCCATGTAAGTCAGCCCCTTACAGGAAGAAGATGGTGCTGTTTCTGAGATGGCTAAGACCTCATTCAGGTTTTATATGGTGATGTTTCTATCTCTAGAATTCTTACATTTACAGGTTTAGCCCATGAGGAAAATCCAACTTTTGCCAATAAGTGTAAGCTTACATCTAGAATTGCTATTGATGCTGATCTTGCAGTAGTCATGGAGCCAGACTGAATCCATATATAGGAAATGAGCACTAAATGCATTTGTACCTTGGTGCAACTTGGTTCAAGGTGTCTTGGTCTACCTTTCTTGTTTCTATTTTAACATCAACATGAAAAGCTTTTCCCCTGACACCTCTCTGTATTAACACACACAAGCATTGTATTAGTTTAAATTATGTTTGTCAGCTTTTGACTACATAATTTACACCTGTTCCATGCCCAGCAAAAATAGAATCTCCTCTTCTATCAGTCAGAAATCAACCACTCTGGCTCATTATATCAGTCCAATTGTGGTTTTTTGCTTGGGTCTTTTGTTTTATTTCAATTAACAGACATACCTAACAGGCATGTTTAAAAAAGGAGCAGCTATGAACACCACAACTCAATGACTCAGTCCTTTTTAGATAACATCTCTGCATATACTCTCTTTAAAGAATGCATAGATACCCCATTGAAGTAATTGTTCATCTGTCATTTTACCCACCATACTTGTCCTGGAAATGCATGGACTTAAACTTTTGCTAAGATCCTTTCCTGCACTGGGCTTCAGAAGATGTTTTCAATTCAGATTTTAACACAAGTGATTCTGAAATAAAAGGCAACATATTCTACTTTTTAAGCTGACATCTTAGCAATACTTCGTAATAATAAAGTAAAAGCAAAACAATTTGTCTCCTCCCCCTGCAAAAAAAAAAAAAAAAAAAAAAAAAAATAAAAATTGAGGAGCTAAACTGCCAGTACAGCATGATTTTAGCCACAAATAGAATTGTATTATCAGCTTGAAAGTAGCTCTCAGCAGGGACTCAGCAGACGGGATTGTATTATTCTGCCATTCCCTATCCATCTGTTAAAGAAGTTCTGTTTGGAATAAAATGCCCTTTTTTTTTAATTATTTTTTAAAGAATAATCTACTTTTTGAATACAACCAGTAGCACTTCATATATGCACACCTTGCAAGTGTTTATAAAAAAGCTTCTTTTGTTTGTTTTCATCCAGGGAACTCATCTCCACTACCTTTATTTCTTTTAGAATTGAGTTTGTGCCAATCCCAAATACCCATTTGAACATCTGTAACTATAGAATCTCCCCTGTTTTCCTCTATATTGTTTTTTTCTGGTTTGGAATGTCTTCCCCCTCACACGAAATTTTCAAATAGTGTTCTGGTTCTTTTAGATATTGTCTCTTTCCTCTTTCCAGGAAATGTGCTTGAATCTCTGTCATAGCTACAAGAAGGGAAAAGAAAACAACTCCGTTATTAAGACAAACATTCCCCCTCTGCCCAATAAACTATTATTTACTCTAAGAGGTACTTGTGTTATTATCTATTTTTGAAAGCTTCTCTATCTTGTATAAAGCATGAAAATAATGGTCCAAGAAGGGATTCTATACCAGCAAAGTGCTTATAATGTATGTTCATTTGTATTGGTGAATACTGCTTTTGTGCTGTGTCTCCTAAATGAAACAAAATGCAGTGAGAAAAGAGCATAACTGAACCTACATACTTTCCAGCATAAAATGGACCTGTGTTAGAGGTATCTGCTGGTATGTATGCATTGGTAAGAAATTGCTGCTCATCATGCTTCTGTAGTAGATACACTCAGAAGAGGCTGGTGCATAGGTTTAGCTTTATTCTCCTTGCAGTTTAGATTTTTTTTTCAGGAATTAGAGGTGATGTAAAATGTACTTGTGGAAGACAGTAGGAGGTATGACAAACACAATTTAGAAGTCACCTTTGGAATTTTATCCCATTGATATTGTTACCATCTCTTACCCAAAAAAAGAAAAAGGGGGGGGGGGGGAAAAAGCAAGCAGAGTCCAAAGGAAACTGGCAGGAAACCACGAAATACCAGCCTTAGAAAGCTTAAAAAAAAAAAAAAGTATACTATTAATTCATTCAGTTTTCATATACTGCTGCAATGATTCTATAAACATGCTATATACCATATAAAAGCATATGTTTATCTATGTTTTTTGAAAAACTGTGTGTAAGTAGATTCAGAAGAGCTTAAGATTTGGTGTGTCAGTGGAGAATTTAAGAATAATCTTTGGAGTTGTCTAGACTGTGCCTTTCTGTGGCATAGCTTTCAAAGAAGGGCTTTTTCTTCGATTCCTGAATCAAAACATTGAATGTGTGTAGCCAGACTGCCTGGGAAGTATCTCTTTTGCATTGGGATCTATCATAGACTTTGTGGTACAAAGCTGAGGTCATCAGGATAAACAGCTTCTGAGGTCGCACCTGCTATATCCTGCTTCAAAATACCTACTTTGGGTGTTGATGCGCTTTCCAAAAAGTAAATACATGAGGATAATGAATTCCTGAAAATGTCCTGGTACATTAGCATTAAAGCTGTTTGATCAGAGACCTCACAGAGGGAATCCCCTCTGTCTCCAAATTTTACTCACCTGATTCTTTTGAATATGAGTTAAAATGCACATACTTGAACAGCTTTATTAGTAAGTAGTTAGGCTGTAATTTAGCATCTGTGTGTTTGCATGTTTAAAATAACTTCAGAAGGAGTCTATCAAGAAGGAGACTGGATGGAGTTCATAAGTTAATGATGGAGGGGCACAGAATCAGGAGAGACAAGGTGGGAAGTTCTGCATCTCCTTCACCTAAGTGAGATTGTGCCAATTCTTCAAAACTCTACCTGATAATCTACTTTAAGCTTTTTAACTGCTCTAAAACTAACCATATGATGTCAAAAACAGGACAGCTAAGAGATGAACAGTGAACTCAGTGCCTTTCATAGACCCACAACACTGCAATGTCGAAGCAAGGCTATGGCAGCACAGCAGACTCTACAGCACAGATGTCTGAAACAGAATCCCTTCGAAGCTGAGCTTCAAGAGTCTATACGTGGATACAGACCTACTGCTACTGATATTTTTATGCTAGTGCTTATAGCTAATAAATGAAGGAACATGAACTGTGCTGAGGATGCCTACCAGCCTTACCTTCCATCCTTGTGCAATTGCATTTCAGTCTTGCCACACACAGTACCCTTACTTCAGATTAAAAGATGGTTACTGATGATGTTTGGATTCTGCTTTTTTTACCTTATGCTTCTCCAAATCGAGAAATAAAAAGCTCAACTTCCATTTCCTAGAAGAAAGCTGATTCTTTACTGTGTAGTTTACTGATTGAGTTAGTTTTGTGTCTGCAATTGTGGTAAATGCATATATTTGCTCTTTGGTGAGTTCTCTTTCAAGAGATATTTTCCAATACAAAATAGTCTGAAGGAGATGTTGTCATTGTCAGTAGACTGAAATATAATATAGCTGTAAAATTAAATTTCCTTTCACCTAAGGATTAAAAGGAAAATGACTGTGTGAATAATATAAGCCTGATGTAGTTTGCTTTTCTTCCTGTGAAATATAGGGTCCACAAAATGCATAAAACTCGAGCAACCACCTACACATTTTTTATCAAAAGTAGCCAAGTAAAGCATGTTATATCCATTCAGTGACATCAAGACCAGGAACCTCAGTTATTCTTTGAGCTTTCCCACAAGCAAGATAATAATTGGAGGTTGACAAAATTCATGCTCACGTTGGGGGATATTGATTTCTGTTTGTCTTGCATGTTAACATCTAGAATGTGACTGTCATGTATACTACAACATGAAATTTACTGTCTTCATAAAAGTTTTACTAAATCAGCCACCAAAAGAAGGAGTTATTGGCAGCTTTTTATTACTAAACAGGGTAAAGCACCTGATTATTTTTATATTTAGAGATTTTGTAGTGACTTGCATGTGCGTCGATAAATACTAGGTCACTTATACATTGAGTAAAATCCTTCTTGTTTCTAAGCAATTACAAAGTTACTTTCAGCTTGTTTATTGGCATAAAATAGTACAAAACCCCATTATTTGCATATGAATATGTTCCTAGCTGTTTGTAACCAACACACTGCCATTTTGTCTGAGAGTGATGTAGTAATAAAGAGCAGGGTTATTTTGAAGTAGTTCACCAAGAAAAAAATATCCTGATAACGAGTGCACGCGTAACATTCACTCTCATGTGTTTGAAACAGCTGAATATTGTGCTGGTTTGGTTTAGCAGGTTTTTTGGTAGCGGGGAAGAGCCCCAGGGGTGACTCCGGTAAGAAGCTGAGAAGCTCCCCCTGCTCCAAAACCAGCCAAGGAGCCATTAGGGAGACAATAGATGTGCCTCTGCCATTAACATACGAAAGAACTGATATAAGACCTGAGCAGAGCAAACAGCTGGAAGAAGAGCAGAGCTACAGAGGCAAGGCGGTGCCGGTGGTTGGTGAGGAAGAAAGGGAAGAAGGTGCCCAAGCAGAAGTTTCCCTGCAACCTATGGCAAGATGGCAGGCTGTCCCCCTGCATTCACGGAGGAACGTGGTGGAACAGTCCCTGAAGGCGCCAGGAGGGGTGAACATGGATTTTCCTGCCAGTGGACTTGGATGATGCAGCTGTGGAAGACCCTGGCGCCAGGGGAGGTGACTGTTCCAGAAGCAGCCTGTGACTCTGTGGGAAGCCCAGGCTGGAGCAGCTTGCTCCTGATCTTGTGGGAAGGACTCATGAAGGAGAGGTTGGTGGAGGACTCTCTCCCATGGGAGGGTCCCCATGGGGAAGCAGGGGAAGACTGTAAGGAATCCTTCTTCCTGAGAAGGAAGGAGCGGCAGGAACCACCAGACTGAGCTGACTCTAAACCCCATCCCCTGTCCCCCTGTTTAGAGTCAGTTCACAGTCTGGTGGTTCCTGCTGCTCTTTTCTCCTGAGGAAGAAGGATTCCTTACAGTCCTCCCCTGCTTCCCCATGGGGACCCTCCCATGGGAGAGAGTCCTCCACCAACCTCTCCTTCATGAGTCCTTCCCACAAGGTCAGGAGCAAGCTGCTCCAGCCTGGGCTTCCCACAGAGTCACAGGCTGCTTCTGGAACAGTCACCTCCCCTGGCGCCAGGGTCTTCCACAGCTGCATCATCCAAGTCTGTGGGCTACAAGTCGGTATTCACCCCTCCTGTCACCTTCAAGGAATGTTCCTCCATATTTCTCCATTAATGCAGGGGGACAGCCTGCCATCTTGCCATGGGCTGCAGGGAAACTTCTGCTTGGACACCTTCTTCCCCTTCTTCCTCACCAACCTTGGGGATCTTCACCCTGACCCTTCTTTCACAGCTCTTCTTTGTCCCTTGGTCTCTCAGTTCTTATATCAGTTCTCTTATATGTTAATCGTGCATGTATTGTCTCTCTAATGGTCTGGCCTTGGCCACCTGAGCCTGGGGAGCTTTTAGTATCTTCTTATGGGAGCCATTCCTGGGGCCCCTCCCCCACTAGCAAAAAGTCCGCCAAACCAAACCAGCACAGCAGGTAAGCTCGTGATCTTGTTATTGGGATCTTTTAGTTTAATTAATACCTGATGTGTCTTGATACGTGACTGTTGACTAGAACCTGTATTAAATAGCAGAACATTTGGGAGCAGCTGGAGGAAATGTATCATTAGCACACAACATTATTTTCCCCCTATTAAATTTAAATGGATATTTTGTGGCTTTCACGAGTGACAACATTTTTAACTATGGGGTGGAAAGTGTTTAGCCTAATTGTTCCAGCAATCAGTGGTATAGTTGATCAGAAGCTTCACGGTGCTTATAAAATTTGCTTTTGTCTTCCTGATATAGTGGAACCAAGAAATCACTTGACATTTTCAATTGAAGTTATTACTTGCATATGAAAAGTTACATGGAAGCTAAACTTACTTGAATTGGATACTCAGAGCTGTGGAATAGGACATGGAGTGATTACATTTCATTTTTTAATCAAATTTGTTTAGAGACAGGAGCTTGCCCATCAGGATGAAATGGACGAAGCTGGGTCTTCACTGAGTAAATGGTAATTTATTAGGGACACTGCAGAAAGGAAAAGATTTAAAATTCTGGGTAATTTTTGTTAGTTTGGAAAAAACCCAAGTCAAGCATGTAACATGATATTGTGCCCAAATATCTCTGTTTCCTGTATCACTTCAAGGGGAAGTCAAATTGATGGCAACCCAAAGAGTTGGTTAGGAGAGCAGAAGGAAAGAATTATAGACACTAAGTTGCATCTGTGATGAATATGCTGTGTGCTTAGGTCTATTGCTAGGTGTGATTTACTTGAGTTATGATGGTGAAGAGAAAATCAAGAAGTTTGTTGAGACGATGGCTTGTTTCTTCCCTCAGTCAGTTCTGAATTATGTTGAATTCACTAAATATTCTACCTGGACAATTTTCAAAGTTAGATGCACTTCTGGAGGATCCTGTCCATTCCTTTTATCAAAGAGCCTGATATTAGGGCAACCAGCTACTTTGGACTGTTGTCCTCTGCCTTGGTCTGTGGCCAACAGTAGCTTCTTATGGAAAGCAACTGTGAAGTGATTTTCCCCTGGTGCAAGTAACCAAATTGCCCTTTCTCACTTCTTTGCCCTAAGATACAGAGCCTCTATTGCTTTTTCTTGCTTTATGACTCAGCAAACACTGGAATACTTAAGCAAAGTGTAACAGTAATCCCTAGGAGATACTGTTTACCTGGAATGGGTGTGTTCTCTGCATTAATATTAGATCTCTACCTGGGTACACTTCAGAATCTTTCAGCAACCTTGCTTATAATTTTATAATTACTAATATGAAACCACTCCATCTGTTTTTTACTCATTGCTATGGAAATTACTTCCATCATTTGTCCGTAGGGAAAAAATGGTCTTGTTCCTTGATTTTTGTGCAGTTTCAATATTTAAAATTAAGAGTAAAGAGGTGGGTTTTTTTTGTGTGTGTGTGTGTGATTTAAGGAGAACAGATATAATTATCATTCCACTGAACCCTTTTCTGTTACTTTCCACAGGAACCTGCCTAATTCAAACTGCAGAATTGTTGTTGGAAATGTAATCTATGCTAGCAGTAGTACTGCTTCAGCTTAGTAGGCCTCTCTCTAGACTTCAAACACTAGCTTAACCTCTTGCTCTGTGACCCGTGTAAGGGGAGCTATGCCATTCCAAGAAGGACCCTTGCAAAATTCAGTGCTTCAGTCCTTGCCAGAAGAATTTGCTTTGCATTGTGCTCTGCTGTAATGCATATTTTCCACATCTTTTTGAACTGCTAAACCAACCTTGTACCTTCTAAATATGATTGTTATTTAGCACACACATAACAAAGGAATATCCACACTGCAGACTCTCCTCTTCTGTTCGCAATCCAGTGTCACATCTAGTTCATGCAACTGTATGAGAGACAAGGGGTGAAAGAAACTCTGCTTTTGTTTCTCTGTATCGATTTCAACCGTGCAGTAATCTGTATCTTCTGATGGCACAAGCTTCTACAAAGGACACTGAATTCTTACGCACATTTTTATTTCCTCCTTTTGTTGATCAGTATAATCCTGCTTCTTGTGCTAGCCACAGAGTAAAAAATAATGTATTTCACAGAAGTTTGTGTTTATCTTATTTTCTAGGCTATTACTTTTTTTTTTTAAAGACACTAGTTTTTGTCTTTTTTGAGGTTGGAAAAGTATTGGGTCCAGCTACAAAGTCTACAAACCAAATTTAAAGCTCCATAAAACTCAACCCGCAAAATCCTTATACTTTTGTTTAAGCAGGTGCTGGTGTTCCATATGACCGTGTGCATTTTGCTTTGCATTCATAACACTTTTTTGTAGTAATTGGGAGTGAACCAGTGAAAAAATTGCTGAGGGGTGGATAAAATATTTTGGACATGTGAGAATAAAATGGGTATGTTAGTTTGTACTTCTGTTAGATTTCTCTGTTAACAGTTTTGCTTTCCTGTAGTTTGAGACAGTAGAACATTCTCCAAAACTGTGGTTTACTACAGTTTTCAACTGTTTTTGTGATACTGTCTGACTTGCTGACAGAAAACTAAGTATCTTTCTTCCTCAACTATGTTTTGAAACCAAAACATTTTTGACAATATGGTGAATCATACACTTGCTATGTGTGCTTATGTCCTTCTTTGTGTCTTCCTGTATCCAGAAAAATCATGCAGATAGGGAAAAAATATTTTCTATATGTTGTTATGAATATTTACTGTGGAGGACAATGCATGAAATGTACGCTTTGCCTTTCAAAGGTGCAAAGTCAACATTTCTTGACAATCCTTACCAGAAACATTTCAAGACAGTGTGTTTTCCAGAGCATTCTCCCTTTGCCCCACAGTTTTTTTGCAATCTCAGACTTGCAGTGTCATCTCTTGCCAGTGTCAGCAGCTGCTGGCAGGGCTTATGCATACTCCCTGCTTATAGCTCCTTCTGATGGACATGGTTTTTCTCCTTCTGGCTGATGACCGCAGTTCTTTCGTTAAGCAGTGGCACAGTCAACTTCCAGGCCCTGGGAAACACGTGGCTGACGCATAAGCATGTGCATGACATATTTCTTCAGAGCATCTTTATTGTGCTTCAGAGCACTAGAACATCTTTTTAACCA
>CM036587.1:63406884-63409384 GCA_020745705.1 Hemiprocne comata | reverse complement strand
GCAGTATGACAGAAGAAGGATCACAGAAGTTCAGGCTAAAGATTGATGCAGACTTGTTTGTTTAGGCCTGAGGCTTTGACCTTTGATGTACAGCTAGGGAAGAACTTAAGTGCAATATCTACACATAGTGACAAGTCCTTGGTATAATCTCCAAAATTCTAGTAGTAGTGACATCAGTTGAAATTAACAGGTCTTGGTGGATTTTTCTGGCCCTGATTTGTCTAATGACTGTTTAACCAAAATAAACTTCTGTCAGTTGATAGCATCCTCTGACAGTAAATGCCATGGTTGACAATGCAGGATTTTAAAAGACCAACTTGTTATGTTCCAAGTCTGCCTTCAATAATTTTGTTTTACTTCTAACAATACAGATCTCAAGATACCCAAGATGAAGTTTTGTGCTGTGGAAGGGATGCATTTAGCAAAGTTTTTGAAGCAAAACACTGCTTTTATTGAAAACTTTTAAGGGTTCTTTTTTGTGTGTGGATTTTGTGGGTTTTTTGGTTTGTTTTGTTTTGTTTTGTTTTGTTTTTTTCTTTTGTTCTGTTTGATTTATTTATTTATTTTTATTTTTTATTTTCCCTGAGATGCAACATTTTTTATCTAAGCTGTAGCACAGCAATCAGTAATAAGCATGTCAGCAAACATACAATATAGTACTGCAAAATTATTGCCTAAAGTAGTCTAAGATATTCTTGTGGTATCAACAGAAGAACTGGGAATAACTGTAATATTTTAAATGTGGCACAAACGTTCATTAGTCCTTATATCAGCTACACAAGGCTTATGCCATCCTTCTTTTCAAAATACTGAAAACTCCAGAGAGAGGAAAACTGACTTATTGAGGAAAGAACCTGAGTCAGGTCCTGAATCAGGTCCTGAATCAGGAGAATGACTCAAATGTCTCTTTCATGTTATAATCACAAAGGGCACAGTACAGAGTGGCATTAGCTTAGCTTCTGCTGATGACTGAGCAATCCTGGGGTGCATGGTGCTTCTCTGTACTATGTTAGCACTGAAGTCCTCTTCAAGCTGTTAGGTAGACCTTTCTGCAGCTTGTACCATTAGCTGTGCAGAGATGGCCCTGGACAATTGCTCTTTCCTTTGTTATTGATGGTTTAGGAATATAGGGATTGCCCTGCTGAAGGAGCCTGGCATGCTAACGAATTAATCGGGCTGTCTCCCAAGCCTATATGAAGTATTTGAGGGAACAGTGCAAGAAAACATATTGAAAAAAAAATTGGAAAAATCTACCACTGTCTTTTTCCTTCCTTAATTCTATCACATCAATTATGTTCTTAGTACTTGGATTGTGTGTTTCATCATATAGATATGGATTATAGATTTTGGTTTTCATATCTGTTTATATAGATCTGCAACTCTGTAACTTGTGAACATTAAAACCCCAGTGAAACTACTGAAAGATAAAGAAATGTTAATTGAGACCAACCTATTTATATGGATTTTCTGTAAAGTAATACTGATATGATTCCAAGTCTCCAAAGGGAGAACTGAAGTTCAGCTAAAATAAAAATTGATTAGAGCCATTCTTATTTTTACCAAAAATGTGTATTGAGTAATATGAGGTTTGATTAATTTTCTCATTAACTACCTTTTGTACAAAAACAAAATAAAAATTATGACCATCTACTTTGTCTAATTTTATCAAGGAAAATTATTTCAGAAAAGTATTTTATGAAATTTCAGTTTTAACCCAACTGTGTCAGAAATAATCTTCAGATAAATATCTTGGGATAAGTTTCCAAAGCATCTGAAGTTTGCCTAATAGAATGAAAAAAAAAAAATTAAAAAAATTAGGGCTTCTCCATATTGCTCTGTGCTGCTTGAGATGTAGACATGGTTATTTCAAAGCTGCTGTTGTGGTTTGTTTCTTTATGACTGCCCTTGTATTTCTGTAACTCAGAGGAATCTGTTTTCCACCCTGTTTCTCCCTTTGGACTTTCTTACTTGGCAGACCTGCTACAACAATTCTCAGCATTATCAGGAGACAAAACCCTCTAAGCACAAGTGTCTATGGTGTCCATTAAGGTATGATTGGGAGAAGTCAGTTTGATGTGATTCCTGTGAATTAGTCAAAAGAGAAGAAGTAAGGAATTGCAGAAGTAATTCTTTTAGCATGTTGTCCAGAAAAAATACTGTAGTAGGAGGCCATCCATCAGACTGAAACTGTTTTTCCAGTGTGCTTGCACAGATTTTATGGTATCCTGAGGATAATTTTGGCAAGTAGAAGAGAAACAAACTCCTATGTTTCCAGTTTTCAAGTAACTGTTCCTGTAACTTGCTTCCTATGTAAAGTTAATGCATTATATGTACCCTGCAAGGAAAAAAAAAAGCTGTAGCATTAATTAAAAAGAGGACAAGAGGATCCATCATGCAAGAGCTAAACTAGCAATCACAGTTCCAAAAACACATAATGCTTCATATTCAAGTTTAAATAAACCTGCAATCTGCTAACATTTTAGCCTTAAAGTGCAAACTT
>CM036587.1:63326884-63401884 GCA_020745705.1 Hemiprocne comata | reverse complement strand
TTCTTGTAATCTCTTATTGCAGGGAGGGAAAGATTCCCCACTCATTTGTTTTTGAAAAATCACAGACTTTAGCTCTTGCCTTCAAGGCAAACAAACAATTTCCAGTACTTTAGAGTAAGAGGCCTGAATTCCCAGTAAGGGTGAGCTTGAAGACAAATCCTGCAAAGTGCAGTTCCTGCCAGTTAGTGTAGAGAGTTGAGTGTGGCTTCAAACTAAGCCTTATCCCTCATCTTGCCATCCAGCCTACCTAGAATCAGGGATGTGGACTCACCTAGGACACTTGTGTGGGCCAACACTGTATAAAATGCAGTGATGGAGAAGCGTTCAAGAACCTCCATGTGAGTATGGTCTTCAACAACTCATTGTTTTAAAAATTGTCTTAGAATTACATGCTTTAGACATCCTCTGCTCTTGATGATGGTTGGTTGTTGGAGCTGCAAGCACCACAGGAAAGATTTCCAATAATTTATTGACTGTTCATGTTTACAGGCATTCCACTAAAAGAAAGGTAAATATGGACAGATTTCCCTGTTTTTATTGCCAGCACCTGAATTTAATCACAGAGAACATTTTTCATGGAAGTCTTCTACTGAAAGTTTTAGCAGTAGCTAAGTGCTGGTGCTAACATCGGCTCTAGACATGGCAATAAGGCAGCTGTGTTGGGAGAAGGGACACCCTATTTTCAGAAGGCAAAGGAATACTTCTACGTTGCCACAACACCTCTGTGCTAAACTGGCAAGCTCTCTGAGGAAGGGGTTTCTTTTCACACCTTGTTTTGGGGGTTTTACTACCTGTAAAGGATGTGCTTCTCTGTAGCAGATACAGAAAAAATAAATTATTTTTTAGACTCAGTTTTCTTTTTTAGCAAGAGCCAGCAAATTTCCTTCCAGTTCAGCTGTTTCAAAATCCATTACTGTGGTTAAATTTGTGTCCAAGTATTATATACACCAAAATTCCTTTGGTGTCTCCTTCACTGGAGTGTTAAGTTCTTCCTGAGCATTAATGTGTGTGTTTGGCAGCACAGGTTTGAGGTGTGGGAGTAGATAGTTGTCCCTATTTCAAAATTAGGTACATAGGACCATCCATGATTTGCCCAGGCACAAAAGAAAAATATGTGAAAACAAGGTGAAGTCAACATCTGTCTGAAAAGTCTCAGACCAGAGTAGTTGAATGCAGAGGCCAAGGTATGGGATCTTCTTTCTTCTCACTTAATCCCTGAATTACTTCTTCTACTGAATTTAATTTGGCATTTCTTGTGCTGGAGAGAACTTGAAGCCTAGAAGCTTCTCAAGGATAAAAAAAGGGGCTAGCCCTAGTCCTAGTACTGGACTCCCAGTCTGTTTTTCTAATAATCACATTTCTGCTTTCTGCCAAGTCTATGTCCACAGGTTATTGCTTCTAGTAATAATTTTGGAGATTACATGAAGTCATGGTAAATCTTCTCATGTAATTTGGAATTTAGCACTGAAAATTTTGGAGTTATGACTGTGAATATACAGCTTTCATTTGACTTTTCAGTGCTTCTGAAGACTAGTATGTGCTTTTATGCTAGTACCCATTAAGCACTGTAATCCTTTGCCTACATCTTTCATACTGCAGCCACTCAAGTTACAAAAACATTGGTAAATGACTGGAGGAGTCAGCTGCTGGTAGCTTTACATCTAGGTCCCTCAGAATGCTTGCCTGAAATTACATGACAGCCAGAACATCAAAATACTGCTACGTTTAAAATAAATGCTAAAAATTAGTATTGCCTGTGTACGTAGGTTTTGAAATTCATAAAACAAGCTTCTCAATCCCTGTAGAAGGGCAGTTATTATTTCAGTAGTGGTTTTCCTTGGTGAATATTATAATGGGTGTTCTTACTGGACAAAGTTACTGAAATACATATTTAAGAATGCAAAGCATGCACATATATGTGTTTGCATGGTGGAGGGAAGGCTTTCATTTATAAGTTTATTTTCTATAATCCAAAAGGCATTTTCTGTGAGCAGAGAGCAAGTTTGATGTTAAACAGTTTAAAAATGACTTAGTGTAGAAGACAGGTTTTAGTGAAACAGGCAATAATTTTTTAAGCTTCTTTCAATTATGGACAAATTTGTTTTTTGACTGTGAATGCAATGCTTTATAAACTTTTGCCTCTAAAAGGAAAATGTGGTCCTTTTCCAGTACATGTACAGATACACTTGCAAAATACAGTGTGTGTACTGCCAAGTTTCATTCTTAACATATAGCAACATAAATATTGCTCTCTTCACCCCTATCGTTGTGTTATAATTACGTTAGCCTATGTGGAGCAAATAGTGTTTCCAATAACAGTAAAAGAAATTTAGAAATAATAAAGCTGTCAGTGTTAACAGTGATTCTTGACAAGACTCATGTAAACCTAACTAAAAATGGAAGAAGGTTCATTTGTCAAAAACCAGAATAATGCAAAGTTTGGGGTTTTCTGTTTCCCCTGTCAGATTTATTTCTTGTAATGAATTTCATGATTTTTTAAAGAGAGACAGTTGTTCTCCTTCACCCTTTCTCTTTTCCTCCCACACCGCCAATCCAGAGACGAAAAATGGCCTTTTAAAATCAATTCAAGGAAACTGACCCTCACTATAAAGAGCTTTCAGTTCTCTTTATCATTTAAAAATCAAGACTTTTTTCTATGTATTTATACAAAAATTGGAGCACTGCTATTTCTTACAAAGCTTGAAAGAAAGGCACGCTCCATTGAATTCTATATAACACACCACAGGCTTGGAAGTAATGGCAGCAGTCTGATTTTGTTTTAAATATATAAAAAGCCTCTGATTCAAAGAGAGAAGAATCTTAGTACTTGACTGGTTTCTAAATAGGCATTTTGAGCCTTAATGGGCTTAACATTCTTATTCCAAAGAAAGCTGCTGAAATACAAAGGCTTTTTAATACTGTCTATATTAACAAACAAATAAATGAATTCAGTCCAATTTATTTGGTGGAAGGTTCTGCAGGGCAATTATATGTGAACATTTTCTTTCATTGAAATATGAGTGCTCTGACCACAGGGTGACAAATTCCAGTTACTGCAAG
The DNA here is from genome assembly GCA_020745705.1 of Hemiprocne comata. Lineage (NCBI taxonomy): Eukaryota > Metazoa > Chordata > Aves > Apodiformes > Apodidae > Hemiprocne > Hemiprocne comata. The sequence continues at coordinate 63,398,824 of CM036587.1, read as the reverse complement.
AGTAATTGAGGAGTGCAGTATTTTGGGTCATGTTCTTTTAGGGTCTGAAGTGACTGTGATGTTCTAGTGTGTGGACATCTCTGAGCATGCTGTTAGGCTTGGCAGGAAAGTGGTAGAATCACCATCCCTGGAGTTATTTCAAAAATGTGTAGATGTGGCACTTAGGGGCATGGTTTAGTGGTGGACTTGGCAGTGTTAGGTTTATGGTTGGACTCGATGTTCTTACAGGTCTTTTCCAGCCTAAAGGATTCTATGATTCTATGTGCACTGTAAATGAGGTCTGAATTTTAAGTTGCTGTGAAACGATGTACCATACGTGATTTCTGTTGTGCTGTCTGAGGTTACGATAGCATGGGACTTGACACTAAATACCTAGCACACAGACTCAGGATCGCTTTTTGTTAAGATATCAGTAATGTTCTGTCTTCACTAAGGAAAATATCTGGGTAAATATATGAAGGCCATTTCAAAGAATTATTTTCCCTTTTTATGCTTAAGAGTATTTTGCAGGAAGTTACATAGGTTTTAATGACGTCTGTAGGATAGCTCACAAGAATTAATAGAAGCATGACATTACATTTTTCATAGTTGAAGATGTGTTGCTAATAATACCAATTAGAAATTTAAAATCTTCAAATATATAAAAGGAAACTTTTAGGAATATTTTTTTTTAGGGCAAGACCTGCTAAATATGGAAGGTCTGTATAAATGCACAGTACAGTGCTTTGGACATCTCAATGCCAATGATATTGTTGAAAGCTCGTTCAGCATGAGGAATAGGTGTTACCTACTAATTTGAAAGATATTACATTATAAGATATTATAAAATAAATTTGGAAGCCACTCAGTAGTTGTTTATAACTGTTATTTGGGGTTTTTCTAAACTAAAAAAAATATAATAACTATCTGGTAGGCTTTGAAGGTTATCTAATATTCCCTGATGAAACAGAAAATTTGTTGACAAAATTCAGAAACAAGTAGGCAAAACATGAACTGTACATGTAAATGGATGTAGCTTGGTTTATAAAATATGTTGGATATCCTCCTATGGTCTCTTACTTTAATTTTTTAAATTGGCTCACATGTTGTTTTCTTGATCTTTTTAATTGTAAATGCCTGTGTATATGTGAAACTAGGTTAAAATCTTTGAGAGCAAAAATCTAATGTAAGAGCAAACCAATACCAATAAAATAAAGAAAATGTACTGTGTGTTAAAACCATGAAGACTGTAATGTACAACAATAAAGTTGCAGAAGCTTAAGGCAAGGAAGATCCAATGTCTGACTAAAAAAATAATGTACAAAAAAATTTTCTCTCCTGTTGAGATGCAAGTTTTGGACTTAGTATTTCTTCTACATTTGTTGATGACCTCTCTAACACCTAAACCAGAAGATGTTTCTAAATTCTCTACAGTGGTTAAATGTCGGCAATACCTTAATGTGTCACAGAGAAAGCACAGAGCACAGATACTACATTTTAACTGCAAAGGAAAACGAAAATAGTTACACTCCTATTCGGCTCATGAGAAAGACTTAAAATGTAATTTGGTTTATGATTGTTATTATCAATGTTTTGACTTTCCCCATCTTTGCTTTAGATACTAATTTCTGTTTTCTATGTATTTCTGGATATTCTCCAATAAATAAGGACAGACTTGGGCTATATGGGGTCACAGAGTGGACTAGCTTACATGAAAACTCTATTAACTGCTTGGTGCTTTTTTCTCCATAGCTTTACAGAAGGGAGATTTGAACCATACTGGGCTTTTTTTATCAACGATAACTTAAAAGTTTTCAGTGGAATCAAGATGTAAGATTAGAACCAGATTCTAAACAATTCATGTTGGATTACAGAATATTTCCCTAAGGATGTAACATACGGCTTTTGACACATGTTGTGCCAACAGGAATGTATGGTATAACTTCTGGGGTAATATCCCAAGGAAGAGCCACTATGGAATAATTTTAAAACTTGGAGTTAGCTTGCTTTTATGATGAGTTATTGGATAGAGTTTTGAGTCAGCAGCAACTTAATTTAATATTACTTGATCCTCTGAAATTTTCATAGATTTTGAGAGGAGGGCAGGAGAGGGGGCAGCCTCATTATTTCTCCAGGCAGCATTCATCGAAACATAGAAACATTTTGAAATTGTGGGTTAATTGTTTGGCTTAAAGTGTAATTTATTTTTTAGTGCTGAATTAGCAATAGCTAGGCATATTATTCATGCTTTAGTAGAGAAAGCAGATTAGTTAAACTCCAGGAACTGAATTCTTAAAAGGTTACATTTTGAAAACAAATGTGTATGAGAGAGAAGACAAACTATAACAAGACATAGGTTGTCATTACATGAAGTAAGCATCTGTTTGGATTACTCTTGGAATTAGTAACATTAGACTGTGATTGCAGGCATATTTTTCTATACCATCTGATAGTCACTGTGCTCAGCCTGTACTTCTCCTTCTTTCTCATCCATGAAGCCACTTGCAGTTCATTTCTTGGTTCCATATCTGTGTCCCAGAATGGGAACTTCACCAACATAAAAATCAGGAAAGTTTGGGTTCACAGCTTCTTCTCTACTGAAGTACTTGAACAGAAACATGGCCTGAATACGTGGACTAGGAAGAGAGCAATTTCTAATTACACTTGCTTTTGTGAGCATGAGGATTTGTGGGCTACAATTCCCTGGATAAACTGTACTGTTACTCCCTCTACTTAAGCCAATGAATAAAGTGAATGTATTCATATTTATTGGAAGTATATGCAGGCTTAAATACAGATGTATGCATTCAAGTGCCTGCTGGAATTTAGGGATATTTAACCCATCATAGATACACAAAAGTTAATTTATAAAAATTCCACGACAATGCCACAAGTACAGTTCATGTACAGCCAATCTCCTGCCCAAGTAAATTCTCTCTCTTCAGTATAACACAGATAATAATGCTGAATAATATGTCAGATATTTAGTTCAGAGTATAAGGTAACATGACAGTTCTCCTTAGTTTTGTCAAAATGCTATTATCAATTTCATTAACACTGCAATTCAGCCCCATGCCCTAAGAGCTGAAGAGTACAAACAGCCAGTGTACACCACAAGGGCAAGTTGTGGTCTTGCATTGCACTAGGTTCAAACAGGAACCACAGGATGCACCTGATTACCAAAATACTGGACTCTCACAGAAACTACTGATTTTTATTTATTTTAAGGTAACGGTTCGTTTTCCTGTGACTCACTTTTTCATGTGATGGCTTGTCGTCAAAATATATGCTTGAAAGGCATTTATGCAACATGTCCATATACAGCAGAGATCTTTCAGTGTAGTATCAAGATCATAGGTGGGGAGGAACTTTATTAAGTTCTACAAAGGCAAGTGTAGGGTCCTGCACAGGCACCAGTACAGGTTAGGGGTTCACCTGCTGGAGGGCAACTCTGTGGAGAATGACCTGGGAGTCCTGATGGACAAGTTAACCATGAGTCAGCAATGTACCCTTGTGGCCAAGAAGGCCAGTGGCATCCTGGGGTGCATTAGGAGTGTGGCCAGCAGGTTGAAGGAAGGTATCCTGCCCCTCTATTCTGCCCTAGTGAGGTCACATATGGAGTATTGTGTCCAGTTCTTGGCTCCCCAGTTCAAGAAAGACAAAGAACTACTGGAAAGAGCCCAGTGGAGGGCTATGAGGATGATTAGGGGACTGGAGCACCCCTCTTATGGAGAAAGGCTGAGAAACCTGGGTCTCTTTAGCATGGACAAGAGGAGACTGATGTGGGATCTTATCAATGCTTATAAATAATCTAAAGGGCAGATGTGAAGAGGATCAGTTCAGACTCTTCAGTGGTGCCCAGTGACAGGATGAGGGGCAAAGGGCACAAACTGGAACACAAAAAGTTCCATCTGAAGGTGAGGAAAAACTTCTTTACTTTGAGGGTGACAGAGCACTGGAACAGGCTGCCCAGAAAGGTTGTGGAGTCTCCTTCTCTGGAGATATTAAAAACCTGCCTGAATGTGATCCTGTGCAACCTGCTCTAGGTGACCCTGCCTTAGCAGGGTTATTGGACTAGATGGTCTCCAGAGGTCTCTTCAAACCCCTACCTGAACCCCTGTGATTCTGATCCCTGTGTGCAGCAGCACTGCCCTGAAGAATGGGACAACTTGCATGATCTTGATATTAAGCAGTAAGTTTCAGTGAGTTTCCAAGACAGCTAACACAAATTAACTCATGTCTTTTGGAATTCATGGCTAGTCAACATTATGTCTTTCTGTCATCTCCTTCTAGTGACACTGTTTTACCACAGAGTGCCCTTTCCCCATTTCACACAGGGCAGCATTCATGGGCAGAGTCTGCTAATGCTTTTCATGCATTCAAAGGAATAACACTGTGGTGAGCTTTGTGAGGGAGTTTTTAATGGTAGATGCCAAAATTAACTTTGAAAGAAGTTTGAATGTCCCAAAACATGACCTTTTAATTGTATAGCACCATGACCTGATATCTTAATGCCTTCTTTGAATTGCACCTGCAGTATGATTTACAATATCTAATTGTTTATATTGCAATTATTGAGAAAACTCTGTAATATCTTTATGCTACTGGTTTGAAAAGTCATACCTGTACTTTTCTGCTTGGAATATGACGCTGATGAATACTTATTTTTAATGGAGGTAATGAACCAACAGCTGGAAGCCCTGGATGCCCACAGTCTTTTGTCGTATGTTTCTTTTGTATTTAACATGTAGAATGTCATTAGGATATCATACCAATATTTTTGTTCCAAAGCAATGCTGCTGACTTGTAGTCCTCAAGTTCCTCTGCAGTTTCATATTTATGCTTTCATTCTCGCTGCTGTAGAGTCACAGTATTTTCTGTATCTTGAGCACAGCTGTGATTGAAACTGTGCCTGGAAGAGCAGGCATTGAACCAAGAAAGACAGAAAAGCTTCCTTTGGATTTATATATTTTTTCATGTCAGGGCTCAAAGAAGTTACTTCTAGAAAAGTTCATTGTAAAGAATTCCTTTCACAGCAGGTGAGCCAAGGAGGCAGGTCTTACACTGCTCTTCACCTTCTCTTTAAGTTGGGGAAAAGACAATGTTTCTCATAGAAATAGCTCATTTCCTGTATGGGGTAAAACCAAAGTGCTTGGCTGTGCCTGTATTAGGATTTCACTTGCTAATGTGGTGTTTCTTATAGCTCATCCAGCTATAGGATGATCTCTGCCCTAAGCTATCATTTTCCTCCTGAAGCCTGACATGCACCTCTCACCCTGACTCACTCTTCCAAGAGCAAAAGCAGAATCACCTAACACCAGCATCCTTCTTTTTTTTTTTCTTTATCTCTTTTTTTTTTTTTTCTTTTTAAGAACCAGGCCCTTAGCCCTCTTTTCACTTTGCTTCCATTAGTAGCAAATCCCCCTTGTCCTTTTTAATTTTTAATTACCATTGTCTGTTCACCTTTGTTTTACCCATGACATCTTCAATTTAAACAGTATCAGAGAGGTTGATGTGAACAGTTTTCTTTTCAGCTTAAGTGACTGCAGCTCGTTTAGTTGTTAATTATGCAGGGAGGTTTGCATGGCTGCGGCTGGTAATTTGAATATGCTCCCAATGTCAGGTCTGTGTCTGGACGGCTGAGCTTGTAAAAGGATTATGATGTATGTATGGTTCATGGCTAAGAGGGCTAATGAAAGTACCTCATTTAATCAAACACAATTAATTAAATGAACTTATGATATTAACCCATCTTTCCGTGCATGTATAATTTATATTAATTGATCTGCTGCATTGAAGTTGACCAATCAGGTAGGCTGCTGACAGCCTAAGGAAGAAGGAAGTACCATTAGCATTAGTTTGATGCAAACCATAATTGATGGGTCAGTGTGTTTTAGGGATGTAGCAAAAGCTTTGTTAATTGTCATAAGAAGTTCAAATTGATTGTGTCTGCATTAGTACGTAAATTTAAATTGATTAATGTTTTGTTCTAAAATTAATGTCTATACCGCATGGGTGATACAATGCTTTATTTATTGGATTCATTAATGCAGTCTCAGGAAAAATAGTGTTGAAGTTAGGTAAGTGGGGGTAGATCGTTAAGGATGAGTTCAGTGGAGCCATGTGGGAGACAGCATTCCCACATGGAGCCTGAGCCTGTGTGCACTGAAATGGTCGGGTGTGAAACCCTGCTCTGAGACCACAGGGGCTGGTATTTAATTAAAGCTTATTTAAAGACATTGGTGACGTGAGGAGGAGGAAAGGGAAAAAAAAAAAAGCAAAAAAAAAAAGCCAACAACTCTTCTATATAGCAAATGCTAAGAAGAAACACAAATAAAACCTTGAGCAGTCGGATTGTCTTAAATGTAGTTAAGTATCTCCCTAGCTTAGATCAGCATTGTCCCCAAAACACTTCCTCCAAACCTGTTTCGTACAATTGATGAATCCAGCTCATACTGTGTCTTCAGCTGAACAGGAAACTGAAATTACACCATAGCAGGTTTGTTACACAATCGTTTTGTCTGTCTCTTCTGCATTTGCCAGCATGGGTACTGGTAATGAATACTGGAGGTATTTAATATTTGACAGTCCCTTTGTTTAATAAGTATTTGCATTGCACATGTTTGATTCTTGTGCTATAGCACAGGATGCTTCGGCATGTTTTATGGTTTGTCCTTCTTACGCAAGCTAATTCTAGCACCTTGTATTTCAGTTTGCTTCACTTTGGACATGAAGTTTTAAAGGAACAAAGAAGAGTCTAAGATCCACTGTGAAGTCACTTTAATTCATTTATAACCCCTATTTTTTCTTACCAAAGGAAACTTAACATCTGTTTCTTATAAACTGATTTAAATAGAAAATGGGTAATGCATCCTTTCACCAAATGGTTCTTTCTTTTATTGGAGGAATAAAGCAGTTTGACTGTTCTGCTTTTACTACAGTGCATTCATGCTCTTAGAAATGGGACATCTCCGCTTTCACAAGGATGCAGTCTGAGCTTTGCACAGTAGAGAGGAGATTATATATCTTTCTCCGCTGTCTTACTGAAGTATGGTATACAATGTAATATTTACAGCCAGTTCCCTGGTTCTATAATGGTTGCATTATATTCAAATATCACTCCATGTGGTGGCACTAGTGAGTAGCAAACATCGTAATTGGCTCCTGGAGCTCAACTCCTTTTCCGTTTAACTTTTTGAGATTGTGTTAATGGGTGCCTTGCACTTGTTTTCTATTGCCAGATTTTAAGGACAGCTATTCAGAGCTAAGTCATATTGTTCTGAGGCAATCGTGATGAAATGATGAGTTTTGTCATGTGCAGCAACATCGGCAATACTTTTGACAGTTTGGGCAAATTAAGTTCTTATTACTTGTTTAAATTATGTTTAGTGTTCCTCTGGTTTTTTTTGCAGGCTTTATAACTGCAGTGTATACTATCTAAGTAAAGATATACATGCAGACACTTCTCATATTTCAGGTGAAAAAAAAAAAGACGGTGCTGTAATTTTCATGTTTTGTCTACACCTTTGTTTGAACTCCTCCACAGTATTACAGTTAATTGCTGCCAAAAGGAATGTGCTCTTCAGCGTGCTGGTTTCCCAGCAGAGCGGCTTTTTGCTTTGCAAAGATTTTACCCTAATAACGCATGAGTATTTGACCCAGAGCCAACAGCAAGTGAAAAAGACTCATGCTGCGTAGAGAAAGGCATGAGGCATGAACAGCTCTACTTTGCGCTCTAAGAGTGCAGGAAGTGGAAAAACAGAATAGAGAAAAAGTACTGCTTAAATAACATGAAAAATTGAAAACTAGTCTCAGTGCTACCACATGATGCACTAGAAGAGAAAAACACTGATTGCAGGCATCTTGTGCCAGAGCAGAGTGAGAACTGATACCTTGGGATTCACTGTCTTAAATTAAGATACTTTTCTGTCATTTTTCTGAAGTCAGAAAGGTGAAAAATGAAAAGATGTGTGTCTTTTTCGTGTGTGTGTTGGAGGGAGAGAGGGAGCATGGGTGTGTGTCTGTGGGGTGGAGTGGGAGGGGGTCTTGGCTTTGCAGCAATAATGGTGCTTTTGCTTAGCAGCCCTGTGAATGGGTCACAGATGTTCCAAGAGTGGAAATTCATGTTATTTTTAAAAAAAACACTTAAATATGAGCAGAATGCAGTGTCACTTGGAGTAAGTATTTTGTTAATTGTGTTGTGGTTTAGGTTGCAGCCAGAGCTGTACTCTTTGCTACTGATAGTATTATGTGGACCAAAGAGCAGAAGCGGGAGAGCAGATAGCTGGCTGCCTTTTGAAATCTTTGCAGTGAACCCAGGGTGGTAGAGCACTTACTATTACAAAAGCATGTTGGAAACAAGAGTAGAGAAACATGAGTATGAAATAAGGAGGGACTGGCCACCATTAGGTCTGTTTCTTGCTTTTTGACGTTGCTGAATGGGGAGAATGTCAATTCTCGATTAATGGTGGAAAGAAAAGCTTTAGGAATAGTGGTGCCTAGGGCCACTGGGTTCCTTGTGGGCTATTCTCTCTGAAACACTGTGAAAATCCATGAACTGGGCTGGCCCTCCTCGCCACCAATTCAACAGTTCTGCCATCAGTAGGTGTCACTGCAGCCAGTTAGAAATACCAGCGACAGCAGGAAGGTGTATGTTCATCTAACCATAAAAAAGCAAATCAACACAGCAAAAAAGTGCTGCCTCTTCAGCACACAATAAAATTTATGTAATAATTGGAGGCTTAAATATAGAAAATAAATCAATACAGTTCTACTAAAAATGTTGTCACCTAGTGAAAAAAAAATCTCTTTCCCATTACCTCCCAAAAGACTTGCACTGGGATTTGTAGACAGGGTAGCATAAATATTTAACTTAGTTAGATCAAGAAAATAAATAGTTATTTTAAAAACTAATAAAACAATTTGTATGTATTGCAAGCATGTGTGTGTGTAATTTAAAAATTAAATTACAATGTCATCACCACAGAAAATATTTCTTAATTACTTACCTAATTAATGCTACAACTTGAGACTGTAGTAATAAAAAATGACAGAAATATTTTGGTATTAGTAGGAAAATATTAGGCATTGAAATATTTAGTCACAGAACAGCAACATGCTCCCTGAACTTTTGCAGCCTGGAAGCTACCCTAGAATTTATCTAAACCAGAAAATGTTACAGTACAGTTTATCAAAAATAAACAATGCATTACTGTTAGTAAAATAAAATAATTTTAATTGACTCCACACACCGGAAAAGTACAATAAGGAAAGGGCCTAACACTTTTAATGGTACTATTATTTTTTCAGGGTTTATATTTTGAGTATTGAAAATTCTTAGCATTGGTATCAAAAAGATAAAACACTTCCCTCAAACCATATGATGTATTTCCTCAAATACCAGCTGACCTCTTATCTTTTTGTTATCGTTTCAGTAGTGTAAATGTAACAGGAAAACAATAATCATAATTAAAAATGGAAAATTAAATTTAGGAGTGTCCTGAAGTTTCAGTTGTTACACTGAGAATAGTTTCTGGAATAATGTATGGCTAGCTTCTGTTCCATTGTTTCAGGCTATGCATTTACAAAGTCAGTCCACACTTGGCCAACTGCTAGCATTTTACAAAGCATACTGCAATATCTAAATTCTTATAGTGTTGGTTTATTTTTGCACAGAAAATAAAATGAGAGGTCTCTGTTTTACTACAGATTGTTCAGTCAGTATAAAGAAAGAAAGATTCCAATTTTTTTCATTTCTAAAGCACAAAATTGGGATGAGAAAGAAACAATTATGTTAAATCTGATAACGTGATACACCATTTATTTGTACTGCCTCTCCCTGTTGTTTTGAGATGTACGAGTCCAGTTAGGCAGAAAAATCCTGGATTGTTTGGCAGAGGCATAAGTTATCTGCACAGGGAAGGCTGCAAAACCTTAATTAATTGGAATGATTAATTTTGAGGGGTGGAAATGAAGTAGTTAGGTTAGTATTTAATGTTCTCTAATACGAGAATTTTAGGTCAGTTTCTGAGTCTTATGCAATAAGAGTTTAATCAGGCAAATCATTGAGAATAATCAGATAACTAAAATTAATTATTCCTCTCAGTATCCCTTATTACGTTTAAGACTCTGTCATTCTTCTGCCTGGACAGTGATTCAGGAGTTTTGATTTACCTGATTAGTAATACTTTACTATCAAATATTTTCAATGAGTTATCAGAGGGCTTAACCTACAACACTGCATTTTTTAGTGAGTGTGTGTGTATGTGAGCATACACTTCAAGCATACATTTGATGTGAATTATATACAACAAAACATTTTGCCTGCAAGTGTCAATTAATAGCTGCTAATTGTATTTGTGCATGTTTCTGGAAAAATGAGAATTCTTTAAAACACAAATTCACTTTTTTTTTTTAAAATCACTCATCAAAGAGGACATGCAAATGTTTTGCTCCTTGTGGTTTTATAAACCTTCTAACACTAATCTCCATGTGCATATTAATGGCTCCACTCTGTGCAGGGGTGAACACTACACTTCTCCAATTTCATTCATTATGGTGATTTAGGTTCTAATACAGTAGGTTGACTCGCAGGCTGCTGCGGCTCTGGTGCTGCAACAACCAGCTGAAGTTTGTCTGTATTAATGTTTCCAGCTATCATACCTGAAGCAAAAGAGAAAGTGAGATGAAAGAGATTAGTTCTATGTCTAAAAATTGGTTATCTGTAGTGTTTCATGAAATATGCCCTGAAGGGAAACTTCCTGGATAGTGTTCTTGTTACTTGACACAATTCAGGCAGAATCATATTTGTTCCTTTGTCATGTTACTTTAGCATGGTGTGTTGAGTAAAGTGAACAGGTGCCCTCTTGTATTGATCAGCTATCATGGCAAGGAGCTATTATTAGATTTTGAAGGGGAAAGAGAAGGGTTGAGAAATGAAGAGGAGAAAGTGGGACAGGTTATTGATGATGGTAATAACTGTGCTCACTGGTCTCCAAACACCGGAGCTGTAAAGTTGACCAGATGAGGAGATCAGTATAGATATGTTGAAGGGAAAAGACAACATGAAGAAGTATGGAGCATAGCTTCTTACCTGGCAGAGTTATTAAAGTTCATTGAAGGAAGATGAACTGTTTCAATATGTTAAACACTTGAGGCTGTTAGAGAGAGTTGCTGTCACAGAAAGAGGCATTGTTTAAGAGGTTTTCTTTTTCCTTTTTCTTTTTTCCTTGCTCCTTCCTTCCTTTCTATAATTTTTTGAGTTTGTTTCTGTTCCTGTTTAGCTGCATGCTAAAGAACCATGCAGAAATTAAAAAGCAGCACATTCCTTTTAACAGGACTTATGGCTCATTTTATCTGAAAGCTGACTTCATGCTATGAGTCCCACAAAAGCACAGGGTTAATCATTGTTAATGTATGAGTAAGAATACAGTATGCACCTGTATCATATTATAACACTACTTTCATCTGTTTGGTTGCATGTCTTCCTCGGCTTCGGCTTTGTTGTAGGCAAAACACTGCCACATTTTATGAGCCAAGTAGGCTGTTATATAGCTTGATGTGTAATGAGACGCACTAGCCAGCAGAGACTCAAAATACACCCAACATGATTCAGAATATGCTACTTTTACCCAAACAGTGACTCTAACATAATTAATTTGGTGGTAATAAAAGACAAAAATGTAATTCTGCATTCTGCTTGATAGTAAGAAGTGCACTAAATTAAGAGACAGTGAACTCTCAACAGTAAATTTTGCTGGAGGGTTAAACTCTCTGTTCTACTGAAAGGTCACCACATGATTCAATGTTTTTAATCCTTCCACAGTGTAATGACATTTTAGGGGATGTTTGCAAACATATATCAGAGTTGTCTATACAAAATCACGCTTGATTTCAATGCATGGAGAAGGGATGTTTCATCCATTGTGTATAAAGCATGAGTTAATTTAAATTCTGTCACTGGAATTAGTTTTACATATATTCTGGATCAGAATATAAATTGGGGGTGTTGAAAAGTATACGTTTCAGAGCAAACAGAAAATAATTATTAGGTTACTCCATTGACCACCACCCCCCCACTCAAAAATAAGTCTATCTTCATTAGCCATTTCCTTTCAGTTTTCTGGGAGTAATATGCAAATTGAGTAATGGAAGAAACTTCTGGTAAGTGACTGCATAGGTATTTGCAGCAATGTAAATGCTATGCAAAGGAAATTGAAAACCTGGCTGCATATGGATATATCTACTGGGTGGAATGAACCTTGTGCACAGATCTCCAAGATGCCACTGGTGGCCTTGGTATTCAAATAACCCTCTGCCCCATGGTGGGGCATGTAGTATGGGAGGTCTTAGTGCAAATTTTAAAAACAACAGTGCCATACTAGCAGGGCACTGCACCTTATCTTGTAAATCCTGCCTTCAGCAGGACTGATTATTTGGGCATAGCACCCCACTGTTTCCAATTTTAAAAGCATCTCTGGGACCATTCTGTCAGTCATGTCCTCCCTGACGCTTCTGATCTTGAAACGAATCCTTTAGTCACCTGATGGGAATTGTTTAATTCACCTGCCCACTGATTAAGGTAACTACCCATATTGCAGCAGTTCTCCCTCCTGTTATACTTAGAGCATGCCTCTTTAAGACTCAGGGAAATGTTGTATCCCATATGCTAAAGAGTTACTCACCCTTGCAGTATTTCATGCAAACTGGAACATTTCTGATAGAAAGGAGCTGAGAGAACCTGTCCTGGGAAAATCCTCTACTTGGGCTAATGCAGTCACTCTCAACCAGGGACCTCTCCTGGCCCATCATGAGCACATTACTGGTGGAGCATAGCATGGAACACAGTTGATTAAGGGACATACTGAAGTGCACAATATGGTCAGTTTCCTCTAAGTGGCACATCTGCAAAACAAAATTGAGACCATTGGCTTAGAGGTTAGGACATTCTTTTGGAGAGTGGGAAAACTAAACTCATGGCCACTTTTTGATTCATGATAGATTTTCTAGGAAAACATGGGGCAACAGAATGAGGACATCTTTCTGAAAGGAGATGGAAAAACTTGTTCCCAACCCTACTTAAATTTTTGAAAAACATAGTAGCTACCACAGGGAGAATGGAAGTGCCTCTTCTCACATGACTTATCACATCTTCATCATATAACTGTCCTGGGAAGACGTCCCCTTAGCAGCAAATCATTGAACCTGACTTTCCACATCCTAGGTTAGTACTGCCACTAAGCATCCAGTGAAAGGACATGAGGAAGCTTTCCTGTTGAATCTGTCCCATAAGACACAGTGTCTCATCCTCTTAGGATCTAGCCCTCTGATTTTTTGCCTTTCTTATGTGCCCCCAAAAAAATGTCCCACCATATAATTTCAGGCAGAACAAGGTGTTTTCTTTGACAAAAAGGAAAAAAAAAACAACCCATCAAACTTTATTTTTCTTTTTGTTTTATGGCAAAATCTGATTCTCTGTGAATTTAGATTTTTCTCATGAAGAAAGAAGAAAGGGTGGAGAAGTAGCTGAATCTGAATTCAGCTTAATAATTGTAGCTGAATAATAACATATATTAGTTCATTTCAGAATAAAAAAACTTTTATTCAGGAACAAGTTCTTGATCAGCCACATCAAGAACAAAGAAGAAAAACAGCGTTGTGGCCTTGAATTCCTGGCACTGCATGTGGTGATGTGGGTAGTTCACCTTGCAGCTCAGCCGTCAGGACATGACATTTCCTTCCTTACAGAGTCCACTCTGGGGGCAGCTTCAGCATTGCAGAGAACTAAGATGTTGCAGCTAACTGCATGTGAACAGAACAATATGTGCACTCACCAAAGTCTTCACAAAGCCAATAGTAAATTGAAGTGCAGGAAATAAAATTCAGAAGATGCACATCTGTGTACATAGCGCTCATGTAGCCATTGATGATTTTCCAGTCATTGCTGACTGTGAAGGAAAAGGTGGGGGTCATGGAGGTGCATGCCTGTGAGTATGGATGGGTCTTTGGGGGGAATTAAATTAGTTAAAGATCCATTGTTTAAAGTATTTTTTCTAGTTTCCGGAAGACTTGCCTGACTTGAATTCTAGGGAGATGAAATTAGATCAGTGCTCAGATATGAGGCATTTCATCTCACACCTCCCTCTGTCCCATGGCTCACCATGGAAAATGAAATTAATACTTTTGCTGTGCCTATATGTGGAAGTTGTCCCAAAATGACAAAACATTAATGGCTAGGTGGAGCATTCACTGGAGGAACAATGAGTCATTCATGCATAGGAAAAGCAGATTCTTGAAGACACCACGTTGTACTGACAACACCATGCTAACTACAGTCTCTTAAAGGAACATCTGCAAGTCCACTGTTCTTACTGGTATGATTGTACCAAATTTCCAGATTTCTGTCCACAGCAGCCAAAAGAATCATTGCATTCGTTTTGTTTCATATCAAGAACAGGCAGCAGATGAGAATAAAGTTTTATTTTCTTTTAATCCTACTGTCACATAAATGGTGTGCTTGATAGGAGTAAACGAAGTGTTGTAAAATGCATCATATACTTGTTTTCTTAACATCTCAGCCTTAGCAGAAGTTGTATATAACTGTTCCTCCTCCCTCCATTTCTTTTTCACTTCTCACTAATGACTAATGACTTTTAGACTCTTACATAAATTGCCAACAATTTCATGGTGCTCAGGGACTTCTCATTAAACAGCCTACATTATTTGCATCAAGTAGTAGTTTCTTCACGATTTTTAAATTTCTCTGTTTTCTTTGTTGTTTTCTTTTATTTTTTAATTGGTCTTATAAATATGATTCACTTCTGTCATACTGAAAGAAACTGGTGGCTGCACTGTTCAATGATGCAAAAATAAAGGATTGCCACATAAAAGAAAACATATTTTCTATTGTAGTGAAACTGCACATCTAAACCACTGTTGGTTTGACAATTAAGCCCTAAGCTCTGACCCGCCTGCAAGCGGGCATTGTGCCATTTGAACAGTAGGGCAAAATTGCAGGCAGCCAAAAAACTGGCTCAAACATGTTTCTTGAGGGAACAATCCTGGCTAAAAATACTCTTACTTGTCTGAACTCAATTTATTCATGCACATGCTGATGTACCATTAAAGGTGACATAGGAGATGACTCTCCTTCGTAAACGGAAAGATCAGAAGAGCCACAGAGAGGGGAGAGAAGCGCTGACTTCTTGTGTATGTACAGAAGAGACTTGATGTACACTTTGAAAAGGCAATGTTCTGGAGGCATTTCCTACCCTGATTCTGTGCTTCCCATGGAAGGGAAGACAGGGATTCTCTTAGTCTCCAAAGCAATGGTAGGGATGCCCTCCCAGTGCCCCTCCTGGAGACTCCCCCAGCCACTTCCCTCTGGATGAGTAGCAGAGAAGAGCAGCTGGTACATACTCACAGCAAATTTCCTCTGCTGCCTACTGGACCTGCCAGGTTGGCCTGCAGTTTCCAAACATCTTTGAGTTCTGCCTTTTCCTGCTCACATCTCCATACCAGCCTTCTGGGTGGAAAAGAATAGCTACAAGTTCTCTTTTGAAATGTATGATGTAGGCCACCACCTTCTGCACCTCACAGGGTAAAAGGGGGATAACAGTGGTGGTGAGGCAGTCCTCACAGTCCAAAAATTTCAGTATAATGGGTTCCAGCTGAAAATGAAGTCCAGTACTTTGAAGGCTTTGTAGCATTACTGCTGCACATGTAAATACACTTTATGTTTTTGTTCACCAGAATTCAACTTCTGGTGTAAATTTTTTTTCTTACATTAGTTTCTTCTGTTTTGCAGTTATGGAACTTTTCAGTGACTTGGATTTGTGGTATTTTCTGTGGCACCTACTCCTACTCAAGAGATCCAGGTATGCCTAGGAAGAACGGAAACTTCTGTGAAATTTCAGAAGCTGTTGGGAGTTGTGTGCTGACATGGGTGATGTTTCTACTGCTTCAGCCCAAAGAAAAGGATGTGGCAGTGGTGTGGAAAACTCAGGAACCTTGTTGCTATCTTCCAAACGCTGCCCTTCTGTGCTAACTCTAAAATAACATGAAAGCTGCTGCTGCTGCTGTTATTATTTAGAGAACTAATAGCAGAGTGGAGCTCTTGTGTGGGCTGGTAGATGTAGTGATAGGAGAAAACAAAAAAGGTTGGAGTCTAAAATTGCTGGAATGTTTTTTTTTTACTTGTCCCTTTGGGTTTTGAGGGTTCAAACTCCAATCTTAAAATCAATAATTCCTCCCACAAATGAAGAATAAAGCACTTTTAATATGAAGTGGCCCCTCACTACCTTGAAGCAAGGGCTTTTCTTCCTGTCTTTTCACATTGCAAGGGAGAATTTCTGCCATGGTCTGGACACTATATGGTGTTCCATACCTTTCTCTGCTAATGTGCCACAGCTTTCAGAAGTAATACCTCTGCTGCCCTAGGTCTCAAACAGGTGATGCTCTGCTGCCCTAGGCCTGGTGATACTCAAATAAAGTTTGAGAGCAGTGCAAGGCTGTGTTGCCTTGCAGTGAAATATGGTGATCCAGAATACAAAACTAATGCTGTCAAACTGAAAGTACCTAACCATGAAATGGCATTTACAACCCAGAAGTGAAACACTACTACCTCAACATTTTGTTTTTCTAAATAAACTTGATTTATTTTACATCTCATTCCTTTTACCCCATCTTCTCTCCACTTTTCTAAACAGCAAATTATTTGCTAGGCTGGTTGCTCCAAATTAACTTAATATGAGATTTTTTTTCTGGCTAATTAAATATACTTGCATTTTTGGCTCCTCTATGGCCAAAGCAAACTATTTTTCTTATACAGTGAAATACTATGGCGAAGGGAAGTGACTTCATATAGCAACATTTCCTTTGGGAGATATGCTAGGCTTAGTCCCTGAACAGGGCAACCTGGTTCACCCACTCAGAGAAAGCTCTAGACTAGACTGACTAGCAAAATTTCTATTTGTCAGCAAATATCTAGTTCATACATAGAGCATCTTCTGCTCTTGTGAATCACACATAAGCTCAGACCTTTACTGACCAGATGTGTACCGCTAGTCAAATGATTCTAGTCTTCTCATGATATTAATCAGTTATTATGAGAGAAAACATTACCTAGCAGCTGCCTGTAACAGTGTTTGCGTGTTGCTCTCATTTACTTTAATAGCACTTACTGTATGTGGTTGCTCTATTAATCTTTCTATATGAACAGTTTTTCTGTTTAATTAAATTGGGCCCAATGAGGCGGTACGTGGTACTCTGATAAGCTCATTCATCTTTATTTGATTCTTTGCTGACACGTTAGTTGCCCTGTGACATAGGTTAAGTCACTGAATGGCCATTACCTCCTCGTTTACTCTCTCATGTTACTCCTAACCACCTTCCTGAAGTCAAATCCAGATGATTTGTGCCAATTTCATGGGGGCACAAACTGGAACATCCGATAACTTTCTACATGGCTGACTTTATACAATCTTACTTGCACATCTCAAGCTGCTATGTCTGTCAAAACACAATTTTTCCCCCCTCCTCCTTATGGGCTTTGATAGAGCTATGAGTACTGGAGGTCTCAATTATAAAATGTCATGACACTGCCGCACAATTTTTTACAGTAATTTCACAGTGTCACTCTGTGATTATTTCAGGCTAGCTTTGAACCATGACTGAAATGAATTGTGGCCCTTAGTGTATTGGGTGATACAAATTGTGATCTGGTGTGACAGAGAGGCAGGCGTTGTTAGGAATAAACTCTATGTGAAGAGAGGGAAGCATGTTCTTTTTCCGAAAGGCTACAAAAAGCAAGCAGGGGAAAGGAGATGGAAGAAAAGAGAATTAAACATTTGCAAGAAAGCAAGCATTGGCTGGGCACCTTTAATTCAAATGACCTGTTAGCTCGAGTCAAGGCTATTCCAGGCTCATGCAGCAGAAGCCTAACCTCGAATTCTGCATTAAACATCCTCAGACTCTGTCCCAATGTGGAGAAATGTGTCCTGTGTTCTCCCAAAAAATGTAATTCCTTTAAACAGCCAGTGCTTTAAAAATACATAGTGAAGCTTCAGGTAAATGCCTTACTGAGCAAATGTTGGTCTTGGCAGGCAGTCATGACATTTTATAATACTGCTTTGAGTAGTTTTAAAGAACAATTGCTCATACAGAATAAGTGAGTAGGGAGACCTTTGTAGATGTCTCCAGCACCTCCCTGGCTGAGATAGTGAAGGGAGAAGAACAAGCAGCTTCTGACAGACCCAGGCTTGCCAGGAGGTGAAAAAGGGAAAAGGCTTGTCCTTCTCCTGCTCTTTGAGTAAACCAAATTTTGGGATGCAGTTCAGCAGAATGGGTAAATTGAGTATTGCATCTAGTCCTCTGCAACCTTAGTGCCTTCAAAAGCTCGGGAAAAGTAGCAAATCAACATACCTACTCTAAAAGAGGGATGATTTGCCATTTAAAGAAAGTGTTTTCAGCATTGTTCTGAGGGAATCAAAGCCTTAGGAGAGGAAAGTGAGAGCAAAAGCAGGAGGGAGGGTAAAACAGGTTCCCTGAGATCATTCTACAACTCTGAAATGTGCAGAAGATTGATGATATTTGTGGAAGAACCTACCTGTTGTTCCACAAGGAGAGAATTTGTTGTTTCCAAGGGGAGCTGCAGTTATTAGAATATTTTCTTAGTTATGAGAAAAGGCAATAAATGCTGTCAAAGCAAATTTTTATCTACATTTGAAGTCACCTTTCAGCTAAAAAAGAGACAAAATATGTAGTTGTTTTATTGATGGCCATGTGTTTTAAAGCTTTACTCATAGTTTAATATTTTTACATGGACCTTTTATCTAATGTGAAGTTTATAATGGCCTGTGATGCACTGGAAATATTAACACACCCTACCTCAAAACCCAATAGCAAATCACCCCTTTTCTAAAAAGAACGAGAAAAACTAGTAAGAAAATCCTGTCTAAATCATTAAATATTCAGTTTGTTTTATTTTGATGTATAAAACTATTTCCAGAGTCCATGTGTCCATTTTAGCTCTTATCTTCTAAAGCCTGCTTAAGCAGCTCTCTGCAATTACAAGGGAACTTCAGGGGTGATCCTGGTAGCTAGCCTGGGTTTCGGTAGTTAAATCAACTGGTGACAGCATGGATTTGCTAATATTTTAATTTCCTAACCTGATTATCAAGGAGTACATTTTTCTGAAGCAATAAATAAACTTTGGGCTTTTATGTGGATTTTTAGTTTTTGTTTGTTTGTAGGTTTTTATTTTTGTGGGGTTTTCTGTTTTGTTTTTGTTTGTTAGTTTTTTTCCAGTTGTAGGCCCTTCCTTCCTTCCTTCCTTCCTTCCTTCCTTCCTTCCTTCCTTCCTTCCTTCCTTCCTTCCTTCCTTCCTTCCTTCCTTCCTTCCTTCCTTCCTTCCTTCCTTCCTTCCTTCCTTCCTTCCTTCCTTCCTTCCTTCCTTCCTTCCTTCCTTCCTTCCTTCCTTCCTTCCTTCCTTCCTTCCTTCCTTCCTTCCTTCCTTCCTTCCTTCCTTCCTTCCTTCCTTCCTTCCTTCCTTCCTTCCTTCCTTCCTTCCTTCCTTCCTTCCTTCCTTCCTTCCTTCCTTCCTTCCTTCCTTCCTTCCTTCCTTCCTTCCTTCCTTCCTTCCTTCCTTCCTTCCTTCCTTCCTTCCTTCCTTCCTTCCTTCCTTCCTTCCCTCCCTCCCTCCCTCCCTCCCTCCCTCCTTCCTTCCTTCCTCCCTTCCTTCCTTCCTTCCTTCCTTCCTTCCTTCCTTCCTTCCTTCCTTCCTTCCTTCCTTCCTTCCTTCCTTCCTTCCTTCCTTCCTTCCTTCCTTCCTTCCTTCCTTCCTTCCTTCCTTCCTTCCTTCCTTCCTTCCTTCCTTCCTTCCTTCCTTCCTTCCTTCCTTCCTTCCTTCCTTCCTTCCTTCCTTCCTTCCTTCCTTCCTTCCTTCCTTCCTCCCTCCCTCCCTCCCTCCCTCCCTCCCTCCCTCCCTCCCTCCCTCCCTCCTTTTTTTTCAGATTATTCCAACTCCTTGTTTTTATGCAGTGAGAAGTACTACACCAGGTAAAACAAAAAACAAAACATTGATTGTATAAATGATAGGCAGCACCAGGAACAAAGTTGACAGCAAATGTTAAATGGCCTTAAAAAAAAGCTTTTATCTCCTCTCACTTCCCATAGTGCAGTTTGATGTAAAGCACAAGCCACTTGTTGCCAGCAAAAATTGTCATCTCATTTAGACTGTATTGCTGTGTACTTTCACCTAGCACTGATAACATTACTTTATGTTGCAGTTTCAAGCATTTTTATGTTACATAGAACAAGGATAACCTTCTTGCATCTAAAACTCCTGTGCAATCTTACAAGAAAACTCAATTAATCAATTAGAATACTTTACTCAAATTACAGGGGATTTACGTGCCTCCGTCTCTGAGAAGCGTTGGAGCTTGCGGTGCATTAGAGCAATTAAGAATACTTAATTTCCAAATGGCACAAATGAACCAAGTATGAGTCATGGTGAACGTTTACTCCTTAAAAGCTATCAGTGGTAATGGTTTTGTAGCCTTTGTAAATTTAATATGGGCTTCATTTATACAGCAGTGAATCCCACGTCAGAATGGTATAATAATATATCCTCATATGCACAGAGCTTTATGCAGATGTACAGTCAATTGCATAAATAATAAAGATAGGTTTTGAAGTAGGCATCTGCTTACACTACTTTTTGTGAACAGTTATGATCACACTATGCTATCGCACTGTAAGAAGTGCACTTAAGGCAATCAGTAACTAATGATTCATAACATATTTTTCCTAGAAAGCAGTGTATTTTTACTGCCTTTTTTCAAGTTTATCTTGCCAATGTCAGAGTATTCTAACAGCCTTTTCAGAGTTTGTAGTCAACCTTTTTCACCTTTAAAAGTGACTGGTTCCTATTCAGTTACCACTAACTGATTTATCTGGGAGCAAATGATTTCATGAATGAATATTTTGTTACTAATCACCCTAGTAATTATTAATGCTATGCTGTTATGTGGTGCTGATCCTAATGAATATTTTGAATAAATATGCTGCTTTATGAAAGTATAATTCATAACACAGCTAAGGATCTTTGTGTATATTGGCAGTTGTTTCCAGTTATAAATTGCTCTAGAACAGCCATGGCATACTAATGGGTCTGTCTTTGAGACTTGTGTGAGTTTAGGAGCAGTAGTAAAATCTATAGTTATGAAATTCACTTCCCTACTTCGTCCCCTAACAGTGGATGCTTTCTGGGGAACCATTCTTTTCTGCTTTTTTTTTTTTTTTTTGAGAAAAGATGGAGATCATAAACCCAGGAAATGTGTAGATTTATTTTCTTTTGCAGCCTTCAGCAGGATCAATGTACAACCCTAGATAATTCTATGAGGCCACCAAAGAGATCACCAGCTGTGCGGTGATGATGGGATGTGGGCATGGAGGGTATTTTTCTGACTGATTTTTTGAGGACTGAAGGTAGATCCTGCAGTCACCTCTAAAAATAGTAACCCCTCTCTCAGTGAGACGATGCACATACAGATTCAGTAGCGTCAGATGATCCCTAGTGAGATTTTGTCCCTACATCTCGCTGCTTGTGCTGGAAGATGACTCTCTTACCCCAGCCCGCTTAACTTGTGTTTTTTATCTGTTTGATTTGGTTTAGTTTTCTAGTTTTCTTAGCTGGATTTAAAACATTGACTTGACCTGAGTTGCTCTGAGCTTTAGTGACTAAATGGGAAAAAGCATGTAGTGATTCCCAGCGCTGCAGACTTTACTGAAATCCAGGTATAAAAACATACTAGCAAAATATGTAAAAAAGGCAAGTTGCATGGAAAAGAGTTACAGGTCTTCTTTCAGCATTGCAACCCTACAAGATTTTATTTAGTTTCCAAATGTAGTTTCTGACATTATTTTTATTAAAGTATTTCCTAGATTTCTTGGTTTGTTTTTGTTAGCACAGCTGTGTCTCACCCCTCCCCCGACACACTTTGCACCAAGAGGAAGAGAATTCTTGTTTATTTGTTTTCCACGGGAAAGTTTTTTAATTCTTCCATGGAAACTCAAATTTAGGAAAATATCACTAATTTTCATAAAGTTAGACAAGTTTTAAAACAAAGCTGAGATACAAAATCTGATACTGCTTAAAACTACACTGGAGTTTTTCAGTTCCTCCCTAAAGCAGCCACAAGAAATATCCCTCAAGGTACTTTTTCAGTTGATTTATAAATAAAACAAAATTTAAATTGTCAACAGCAATCCTTGGAAAATTAGAATATTTATTATAGTTTTTTGTAAAAAAATTAAGCAACCAATCATCATTAAGTGTGTTGGTGTTCATTACAATTAAATTAGTCTTAGTTAATTAAATATTAATATGGAAGTCAAATTCAATTCCATCGAAATTATAATCTGACAATTAATTAACATATTAAAATTGAGAAGTATTACCTGTCCCTTCAAGGCAAAAATCTTCCTTTTAAATGAAGAAATCTCTCAGGGAAGATTTCAGTGATGGAAGATTTGTAGGGAAAAAAATAATTTTGCAAATTGTCTAGATGTTTCATTGCTTTCTGTGCTTTGAAGTTTCAGATATTTTTCCATGAAAGGTTTTTAGACCAAGATGAAAATAATTTTTAAAAATGTAACTGAAAAATTCACGGAGGAGATTTCTTGTTTTCTGAAGAAAATAATTTATGATTGGAATAATTTACATCCAAGGTTTCATTCTAAAAAACACATGAAAATGGTAAACTTTTCAGAAGCTTTTTCGCCATCTTAATTATTTTAAAAGGTAAAGATTGCTGTCACCAGGAGCTTAATATAACTGTGTTATAATCACACCTCTGTCACAGATACGTGGAAGAGCTTGTTCTATTAATTGACCTAACTATTGGTACTACCTACTGGCAGTGCTTGTTGCTTTTTTTGGGAGGAACAGTTTTATACCACTGACTTAAGAGCTTTAGTCCTTAAAAGCATGTAGAAACCAATGACCAGTTTGTGAAAGCTTTGGCCAGAGAACCAGTTTTTTAAAGGCTAGTCATCTCAGGTGGTAAATCAAAACAGTACATTTTGATAAATCTAATCAAGTGCAATTCTTTATTTGTGAAAATTTGATAGCAAAAATTGCTGAAAATGAATGCATGTTTGTGCTACATGCGAAAAGGTCACTACATTTTACATGTTGGTATATAATGAGGAACACAGGCTACTGAGTTTTTGGAAATTTATGAGCAAAAAAAAAAAAAGGATAAGACACTTTCTCATTCCAAGTCATTTGAAAACCCAGTGGGATTTTTGCCATTTTTATCAACCATGAGCCTTTTTCCTAAAGGTGTTTTTTTCCTAAAAGTAGCTTGCCTATTCTGTATGCTCTAGTTCAGTGCTACTACACATTTTTTTCCACTCTCATCTCCGAAACTTTTGTGTAATTTGAGTGCCCCATTTAGATGGATGGCATTCATTGAAAGATGATCATAGTATCTAGTAAGTGCCTGATTACCCATTGGACATCAATATTTTTCTTTAAAAAGTATTGACATGCCATTAATTGTGATTGTAATTCTTGTGTCATGCCCTTAGAAGTAATATATTTGAAATCCAAGTGCCAAGCAACTTCTTAAATTGTTTGTGTGGAAAATATTGAGCACTCTAGAGAAAGTAAGTTGGAACTAATTACCCTTCTGTAAATCTGGTGTTCTTGCCTTACATTAAATGGTTTTATTTAAGCAGTATCACTAGAATTGGGGTCTGATCTGTCCTTTTAGTGCATGTAGGAAAAAAGAACAGAACATTTATCCACATTGAACTTTTTCAGCATTCGTACTTTCTGAAACCACTAATCGGAGTTGATTGTCCTTAACATAAAAATGGTTAGCTAATATCCATTCAGGACTCAGCCTTGAATGGACGGCTCAGACTGGTATTAAAGTACAAAGGAGGGTTCACAAAGAGCCACGTTTCCTCTCCTGCAGTTGTACTGTGTATTTTCTTTTCCATTGAACTTACAACTGAGATAGAAAATCTAGTTACGCTATCAGTGTTAGCCCAACCTCTGCTAAGTAATCCATGTGGTTTCCATATGGTGGCAAACTTACCCTGCAGAAAGGAACTGGGTGTGGTGGCAGCATGCTCGCAGTGCTTGAGAGAGGCACCTTTAAATAAGGTCCCTGCGAGTTGTTGCTGATACGGTCTGCTGCTGCTGCAACCTAAAGATCATCTTTTAAAGTACCCTTGCATCCACAGACTGAAGACTAAGAAATCCAGTAGGGTCCTTAGATATCTATTGACTGAGAAATAAAGCATCCTCTGTAGAAAAACAACTTATTCGTAACCTTAGGATTATGTTTTTGATAAAAGCAGTATGTGCTAAAGGCATAGACTTTACAGTAGGGAAGAATGAAGCATTTGAAAAGGGGGTGGTGGTAAAGTTTTTTAGGTTTGCTTAGTGTAGATATAAACCTATTAACATTTAATATAATTGGGTGCACAACAATAACATAATTGTGCAAATGAGTCATGCTCTAGAACTGCATGCACACTCTTTACTGTACTCCAGCTTCTTTAAAAGAGAGATGCAAATCATAAAGGATAGGTTGGCATGCACACCATATGCCACCATATACTGATGATATAGTGCAGCAAGAGCCAGGAGAGCGCTGCCCAGTCCTCTATTAGCAGTCCATTACATGCAGAATCCACCTCAGTACTGTCTAAATTCCTCTGTATAGATGAGGAAAACTTTGAAATGGCACAGGTTGAAAACTTATTTACATTTAATTTGTTATCTCTATTTGTCATGAAAATCTAATAACATTTGTTCTTTTAAACTAAGTATACTAAAAAACTTGTACACTTTTAGAAAACTGAGTTCACATTTGCCAATAATAATCATAGGTAGATTACCTCAAACTTATGACTAAATCTTGAAAAGTCTTTTGACAAAGCAGAGTGTCTCTAATTGTCCTGTAGGACACATGGGGAATGTGCCAACAACCCCTTGTTTTCCACTTCACTAGTGTCGCACTCATTCATTATCTACATAGTGGCTGTAAGAACAGCAGCCTTTCTAGGCCATTGCATTGTTGCAGGTCTACAGGGAACTTAAAAAAATCTACATCAGTTTCAGCTCAAACAAAGATTTTCTATTTTGATGCACTTATTTTCTGTGAAAAAGATACGACTTAACTAGAAAAACAGTCATCCAACCATGAAAAAAATCCCATTAAATACCACAGTTTTGTGGGTTTTTTTTTTGTTTTGTTTGGTTTTTTGTTTTTGTTTGTTTGTTTTGTTTTTTGTTTGTTTTTGTTTTTGTAACCAGTAAATTTTTTCCCATAGACAAAAAGCTTAAAAGTACAGGTATTTATTCTGTGTTTATTTTTTTTTTCTCCTTGTGTAACAGAGAAATGTTTCATCACAGAATTTCAGGAAAGATGATACAACTGTCTTGGATAAACATTTGAGATTTTATCAAAATATTTGATTCTAATGACACATGATTGTTAGTCTTTTACACAAGTGACAGAAATTACAAATGCGAATGAACATATTGGCAGCCTGCCACTGTGGTACAATAACACAGCGTAGCTGCTGCAGCTCCCTCACCTCCTAGCAGGAAATCAGTGTTTGTTCTGTGGTGGATGGCATTTAAGTTTGCTCAGGTGATTCATGGGGTATCAGCTGAAGTAAACATTCAGTCACATATTGGAAAAAGACTTTAAAACATTAGACTACCTAAAGGAAGAAAAATTAAGTCAGCGTATAGTTACAAAGATAAGCATAGTGAGAAAAATGCACTTTACCTCGCGTGTGTCGATAAGTGAATGGAAAGATTCTCTCACAAGCGCAATTTTATTCCCATTTCTTACTGAAGTCTTAACTTTGGTTGGTATGCAATAGGACCTTGTAAGGTAAGATGCACTTAATTTAGCTCGTTTAGGAATTTCTAAACTGATTCATGCTACCCAGTGTTCATGCATGAAAGTCAGAGGCACTGGTGACACCCAAGTCCTGCATGTGAGCTCTTGGCACTCTCTGCAGGCACTCAAGACCTTCATTGTGCAATCACCGAGCAACATGAAGCTGTAAAGAAGGGCTCAGGATTAGCATCAAGAGCAAGAATACCCCCTAATCATGCTTTTTTTAATGCACAAACAAGGTCATAGTTTTGTGGTAACTTTTAGCAGGCACAGGCAGAAGCTCTGCCAACAGGAGAGGTTCCACCTCTCTTTGCTCCCAAAATTCATTTGTGTTGGGCTGCTCCCTGTGGTCCCTTTTTTCACGCTTAAGACTTATGTCTCAGTTTGGGGAACTGAATTCAGGCAACTGATGCACAGTAAAACCTTCTCCTTTTTTTTTTTTTTTTTTTTTTGGTATCAAGTTGACTTCCAGTGAGGTCTCATTAGGTGTGTGGCTACGTGAGTGTTTCTGTTAGGAAAAGTCAGGGCTCCTTGAGGTAGATATTAAATGGCTAGAAAGTTGCAAAAAGAGTGACTAAGCTTTTTGCTTTATTACCAACTTAGGTTAGATACCACTGGGGCAGGTAAGGACAGCTCCTCTCTTGTCATACACAGCAGGTTAAAGCTCTTTTACAGCTTTTCAGTCAAATTCAGGATTGGCATCACAATACTTAAATATTTGCAAATAAATCTCATGCTTTCCCAACTTTCCTTCTTTCTACTTGAGCCTGAGGCTGGAACAGATAATGAGTTAAGACGATTGTAACAACTCCATCTAGGTTGTGGACTCCCATCTACCTTGTTTTTGATAGCTTAAAATTCCTTATTATAA
This sequence comes from Hemiprocne comata, assembly GCA_020745705.1. Taxonomy (NCBI): domain Eukaryota; kingdom Metazoa; phylum Chordata; class Aves; order Apodiformes; family Apodidae; genus Hemiprocne; species Hemiprocne comata. The sequence continues at coordinate 63,372,043 of CM036587.1, read as the reverse complement.
TTTTCTTTTAATAGTCTGCCATCACAGCTACTCATTTAGTCATAGGTGGAAGAGGCAAGAACTAGTAGCATATGAGGTTCAATGCACGGTAGGAGGTTCAAAGCACAGGTTGTGCTTTCTCATCACTGCTAGAACTGTGAACTTTATACATGTAAAAAAGGTAATTAAACATTACAACTCCTGATGTGTCTTGTAATCATTTGCATATTGGTAAACAGCACTGTGTGCTGGGGCAGGATGGAAAGTGGAACTGCAGGAGCTTCCTGGAGCTAGTCTGGTATTCTCTTGCCTCCAAAACCATAGGACATAGCAGGTTTTCAGAGAAAGATCAGCATTAGCTTTGCAGCTTTATTTTACTCATTCAAAGATGCAAGTTTTTTCTTTATTCTTGCTGTTGAAAAGCTATTCCTAGAAAAGTAAAGAAAACTAAGGGCTGTTTTATTATACCATAGGCATTTAAGTAACTACCATACTCATATTAACGTGCTTTATGAAATTCTAGACAATTCAAAATTCATAATGCAGTATGACTTACTTATACATATACAAGAAAACAAAACAGTCTTTCCCTAAATGACGAGACATCTCTATTTTAGTATTGATGTAACCCCTGCACTTTTGCTAGGGAATGCTGCAATTGCTGAAATAATGGTTCATGATTAGTCCTTTGTTTCAGATTAGAAAGCAATAGTAAAGACACTATTGACCTACTTGTGTGTTCTTAGAACAGCTGTGTCGAGTGATATGCAAATGAAAGATTATTTTCATAGGTTCTTATATTCTGTTCCAAATGAGAACCAGAACATTAAATTTTAATTTAGGGAAGCTATAAGGTACAGTTTAGAGTAGTGAACTATAATACTCTTCAGGGAAGGTAACTATTTTCATCTGTTGGTTCTCTGTCTACTCTGACCAGTTATCGTGCTGAACACTGGAAGCAGGAGGGAAGCAATAGTAGGCACATATGGGGCCTCTCTCTGGCATGATAGTGGCATAAAGCTGCTCAAAAAAGTACATGTAGAGAAAAAGAAAGGGAAAGTGGGGAAATTCTCAGAAATATGGGTGGATAGCAGATGAACTTATTTGCTTTCTAGCAGCAGAGACACCAAAAGCCCAAATCAAAACCCCAAACCTTTATCTTCAGTGGGAATTTATAAAGATCTTAGCATCCACATATACTGCAAGCATCTATCTTGTCTAACTTTTATCTTCCATACAACAGAGAAATCCATCTAAGAAAATGCAGAAGATGCTTTGATGTAAGTGATTGCCTCTGCTAAATAGAAATTTTCTTGGGACTATAGTATAGAATTCAGCAGGAAACATATGTTTAGCATTGGTGAAATATTATTCAATGCTATATGATTGCTATAATTTAAATAGATTTAGTATTGCAACTCTATGCAAGGTTTTATTTAGTCAGCATGTACTACTAGATGTGCCCTCAAATAAAAAACAACACTTGAGCCTTCCCTTTTGAAGGGTAAAAAAAGCATAACAGAAGGAGGTAGTATTCATTACTAGAAGCGAAGAGCTAGCAGAATATTTTGCTCAAAAGGAACAGTAAAATTTAAGCCATTTCTAATGAAAACTAGGTTTATCAGTATAATTTTACTGGGCTTCTGTAAGGAAAAAAACCTTATTCCCATTTCACTTGTCATGATATTTTAGTTATTTTTTGAATAAAAAGAAAAAAGTAAAAGATACTCTGTTAACAACAGAGGGACTAGATGATCTTTAAGGTCCCATCCAACCTTACAATTCTATGATTCTATGATTCTATGATTCTAACAAATGGTACATTACAACGGGAAGCTTAAATTAGTCAGTTCTCATATCTCAGTAGTGCAAGGTCTTTGAAGTGATCTTTTTTTCTGTTGCAGGCATTCACTGTTTTATTGAAAAAGCCTCAAGAGGCTTGCAAATACCTGGCTTGTGGATGTCTACTTGTACAACTTAGCAGCAGCTAAGATCCTTCATTGGGCATAAAAACCATGTAAAATAAGAAAAAACAAAATAGTTTATGAGATGCTTTTATTATAATTATGACTGATCATGCTCTTAACTTCCAAAACAAGTTATGCTTCTTCCATTCACAACATCGCTGGCCAGTGTAAGTTTCTGCCAGAAGATTTCTGGGTTTAACCTACCATAGCTAAAGAATGTTATTATGTTGTACTGGATTATGTTAACAAAAATCACCTGTCTCCTTTTCTACAGAACATGGCCTAAAAAGTTACAGATCACTGTATTTTGCAGATAATAAAAAACCCCAAACCAAAGAAACTGGAAAGACTCTGTTCTAGTAAAAATTAAAACCTCACTGTAGTTTTACATGTATACTGAAAACTGGGGGTATTTGAAGTTAAATGTTGAAACATATTCCACTTGTTAGCTGCTTGTTATGTAGTAAGGTTTCCACTGAATATTTTTTTTATATATTCCTAAGAGACTCTTCAGAGATACAGACAGGAAGATATTACAAAAACCATCTATGCACTGAAGCCTGATGTTCCCTAGACTCAGCCTTGTATGCTGATGGGGTATATAAGTGAAAGGAATGAGTTTTTCTCATGTTGGTGTGACTGGGAAACTGAGAAGTCAACTTTGTGACAGGCAGAGCAGAAAAAGAGCAAGTTATGAATGATTTCCCCTTTCTACCCTATTTTTTATTAGGTCCTTGGTCTTCAGGAGAGGTGTGGATCAATTAATGAACCTGCATCCAGATCCAGAAACCTCAGGATATGTTTCCAAGTTCCCAACACTACTGACTGTGGAAAGAAAGTAAGGTAAATTCTCTTCTGCTGTGAGAAGAGTTACTGAAGCTTCTGTTTTAGTACGTGAAAGATCTGACTGAAAGTCAGACTGATTCCTTCTACAGTAGCAACTACTGAAAAGAGTTGAATAGAAAATATTTCCTTCCTGCAGAAAAAAAAAAAGCCACATATGTCTGAGAGGACAGTCTTAGGAAAAATAAAAATAGTGTTATTCTGCTTGCTAGCTTTCTAACAGTGGATGGGCTGTCTTGCTTCTCCAGCTTCCTAAGATGATCTACCTGCAAGTCACCTCTTCAGCCAAGAATCAGGTTGACTGTTTTAAGGGGTAGGGATCTTATTCCTTGGGAAGCCATGAAGGATGACTAGCTGCTGTAGCTTCTTAGCATGGGAAGACTGTGTTTGGAATTGCAAGGTTCATGAGACAGTGCTGGAAACGTTTCTGGAAAAAAAAAATCTTGAGAAATTGGGTTAAATGTTGCTTGTAACGAAACTCAAAAAAAATTTTGCTACCATAAAACTTACAGCTGGTCTTCTCTGAACGATGAAAAAAAAAAAAATGTAGTTAATGTAGATGTTTTGTAGAATAGGAAGAATCTGAGGCCTATATATAAATAATTTCTTAGAATGGTTCTATCAAAGGTGATGCTATAACTATATAACTATAAATAGAAATCTTTCTTCACCTAGACAGTCAAGTAAGCAAGATGTGCCTAATAATTTTATTCTCTAAAGGTAAATGCAGATTTCTATTCTCTAAACAGGGGTTTTCTCAAGGGGACCTATATTATTCAGAACAGAAAACAGGAATAATAAAATTCTTTAAGTAATAGGGGAAAAACTTTATTGAATGTACATTCAAACTCTTAGAAAATCACAACTGTTGACAGATTTAGAAGACAGAAGATCTGTGTTTTAAAATCCCTGCTGTAATTATTGGCTTCTTCATTATTAGGGAAAAGCAAAATCAGACTATTTGATTCCTAGTGAATGACGTGCGGAAGATACTGTTCTCATAACTTCAGAAACTATAAAATAGGAAGTTCATTGATAGCATGAAGTTATACTTAGAAGCATTGCTTAAAGAAGATTTTGTCATACTGAAAGTCAGCTGTTTTATCTTCATTATACAGCATGAAAGAAGGAAAATGTATTGTCATGGTATTTGCAGTGATATAAAGAAATGGTCTAATGAAAGTAATTTGTCTGCTGCTACATTTTATATCACATTACAGGCAGAAGGTTTTTCATTAGGCAGTTTTCTCATCAAGCAAACATTGCTGTTTTCAATCACTGCAAACACAGTTATGCTAGTTCTTCAAAAATTATGAATATTAAATAGTTAAGTAATATTAATTAATATTAAAGATATAAAATAAAAATATTCAGTTAAAATAATGCTATTTATGTTTAAATGTAAACCTCTTTAACATGAATCACAGCTGAAAATACAGATATATTTTTTATAGTAAATTGTAAGAGATTGCAAACTGTGGGATGCATTTTTAGCTGCTAGAAAATTACTGTCACTTGAAGAGACCAAGACCAGATGACAGCAGGTGTGGATATGGCCCCGCATTCAAACCGTACTGACTTGCAGGGAAGGAGGAAGTGATATTACAATTTCATTTTACCTTAAGTTTAATAAGAATTCTAAGAACTAACCCTGTGTTAAAAGCACAAAAAAAAAGGCCTTCAGGATAAAGTGATAGTAAGAGGTTTCAGTACCAGGACCAGACCTTTCTTTTTTGTTGCCAAGGACTATTTGATGCTTTTGGAGTTACCAGCTGAGAAATGGAGGCATACGGTTCTTGGAGACTTATTTGTTTGCATTTTTCATCATGTTAACCAGCACTCTAGAAGTTCAACAGACCTTTCCAGTGCCCCCAGCCTCGGATTGCACCTCCTATTCTCAATTAGAGCTGTGGATGTGAACAGGGAAGAGGACATGCGCTGCTCTTCAGCCTTTGTTGACTTTTGCAGTTGTCCTTGCCGCAAGTGTGGAAATTGCTGTTAATGAAATGTGAATGAATTGATTCAGTGGTAAGGACTCCCAATGATACTGGCAGGTGGTCACTGGGGCTTTAGGAGACAGTTGGATGTTTGGCCTGCAAGACATAACGAAAATCTTCCTGACGCTTATCTGTATTTTGGACTTGCTCGTAACTTTTAAAAACACTGACCTGCACATTAAGTTAATGCAGTCTTAGTGAATTCAGAGTGGTTCACAGTGGCATTTAGTTTTGCAATGCACTTTTGTCTTAAACATGAATTTCTCTGGAGTGGGAAGTTTGCCCTGAGAAAATGGTTAGTTGGTGGTTTTCTGACTCCTGAAGGCAGCATGTGCAGCGTGGAGTCCAGTGAAGCCAACTTGTGTGCTGCCCAGGCATGAAGCCCTTCAGCTGGTGAGATTGACCCATATATTCAAACAAACACAACCAGCACTTCACTTAATGTGTTTGTTAGATTTCTCCCCATTTTGCCAGCACTACTGTAGTCTTTAAACACTGTGACAGAAGTACACTTCCACTGCAGTTAATGGATTTATCAAATACCTTATTTCATGCTTTCTGCTTTTGATTTATGAATTTTGATCCCAGAGACAAGGACCCTGTGAGTATTGATTGCTGAAAATGTCAGACTAACAGAAGTTAATTTCGCTCTTACATGTGGAAGTCTGTGATTCCCTGACAGCGCTGTCTGCGGAGAACCAGCTGTCACCAAGCCCAAGTGACACCACACCATCACAACAGCCAGCCCCTCCACCCCGTGCTCCCGGGTGGAACTGTACATGGATGAGGGGCCAGTAGTGGGTTTGGAGGAAGAGGTGTTGCAGGGTCAGGGCGGGCAAGGAAGGTGCAACCTGCCCCGGAGCCGGTCGCTCTGCAGCTCTGTGTGTGATTGCAGGGCTCCTGGCAGGATAATGAAATGTCACCTTGCCAGTACCACCACTGATCGGCGACACTTCATTTATTGATTGGCTTTCCTTGTAAATTATGTAAATTATAATTATTATTTTTTTTTTAAATGGCAGAGTCAAAATGTCCCTTACACAGTGGGGCACTTGAGGGGTAGGTCGTAGATGGTTTGGTTTTGTTCTTCGTATTTCTTGCATTTGAGATGTGGTTAAAAACTTCAGAATTCTTGCAGTGTATTTATTCTGAGTGAATATATTATCCCAGACCATAGAGAAGCAGAGGATAAACTGTGGATGTCGGGTGAAAGTTAACAATAAATGGTATTAATACATGGTATTGTTTCTTCACTGGAAAAGAGAGATTCTCCATAAACATTGCCGATGGTGAAAAGAAGCCTACTGGTTTAAACCGAAATAGGTTGAGCACATCTATTAGTCCTGTAATCTGCCAGTTTTCTCTGGACTTTTCAGCTGACAGTTTTTCTCTGGGAGAAATATCACATAGAAGCAAAACCACATTGCTGTTTGTTGATTTCTGTCTTACAATTAAATTAAGAGTACATATAATAATTTAGGAAAAATGTTGGACTCTATGCAATGGTTATTGTCCCAAAATTAAACAGTCTAATCCAAGAAATGCAGCATTAAAGTTGCATTTAGAAGATCTTCAAAATGATATGCATTGACAAGCACACACAACTAACCACAGACCCTGTAACCGTTATGGTTTGCACTACTGCAGGAATGGAGAATGATCTGTTCTTCCCATAGAAAATTTCTTTAATTTATTTTTTCCTGCTTGAAAGATTAATGTCACTGCAGACAAAATATTTTGGTATATAATATTGTGTGGGGATAGAGACAGAAAAGTACCAAAAATGAAATTTTATCACTTTAGTTTGACTTTAAATAGCACTCAGGGTATGCTAACTAATGTGAAGACTATATAAACAGGTACAATGCAAAAGCCGTTCGGCTGGTAGTCCATAAAAGGAGTTTTGAAAGGCAATAGGTACTATTTATGCTCACGACCATGGGAGGAGGGAATGAAAAAGATGTAAAGATTTGTCTCCTTCATCACCATACTTGAAATCAGAGAATTGTTAGATTACATACTGACAGTAATCAATTTTTAAACAAGATTTGTTAAGGAAGTAAGAACATGGATTTTTTTGTTGTTGTTGGTTTTTTTGTTTGTTTGTTTGTTGGTTTTTGTTTTACATCTGGAGATGGGCACATTAAGGAAGTAGTCCATGTTTCATCTTACTTAGATATTTTTTGAGAAAGACAGTAAGATGTTACTAGGATGCTGATCAACTCCCAGTCAAAAGATCTTGACCACAGAAAACACCTATGCTGCTCCTCTTCTTTGGAAGTGTTGGATGTAGACAGACAGATCATCATGAGAGAAGAACCATAACTCCAGAACTAGAATAGCTAAGCCGTATCTGAAAGAGGATGGTTTATAGAAGGGATGGTGAGAATGGAGGATGCAAACAAACCACACAACAGTAAAACACGTACCTCTTTAAAGATCTTCATTCATACTCCCTTGGGACAGAAACTTCAATGCTCCAGACCAAACTGTGTCAAGACATAGCTAAAATAAAGCTGTACATATGGTTCATAGGTAGAGGTGTGCATGTGTGTGTCTGCATTATGCACATACATGCACACACGTAAACACCTTAGTATGTCTGGGTGTTAAAATGACTTCCTAAAACTTTTTCACTCTTGGATTGATTAGTTTGTTTCCTTTTTTTCTTTTTCTTTCTTTCATTCTTTCTTTCATTCTTTCTCTTGTTCTTTTGTTCTTTTTTTCTCTCTCTTTTCCTTTCTCTCTCTCTTTCTCTCTTTCTTTCATCACTCAAATTAGTGATTTGTTTGCCATAAATGTCTTTCTGTATGGGGGAGGAAGCAGAGCCCACTGTATCATTCCTGTTTCCGCTGTCTTCACACCAATGACATTCTGTCAGGCCCACTTGGTTTTGCTTGAGATATTGATACTAAAAATTCATAAAACATGTACAACATTTCTATCTAATAGGGAGAGCAAAACCTGTTTCTTTGTTTTGTGGAAATATGAATGACATTGTGAGAATAATTAAAGAAGCAGAAGCTGTATTTGTTTTAAGAACTTCTTTGCTATAAAAAACATACATTTAATGAGGTTGGTATAAAATACATATATTTAATGAGGTTTGTTAATCCTGTGTTTTTTTCTAGAATGCCATAAGGACAGACTTCCATGTGCAACTTCAAGTGCTATTTACATGTTACTCTGTAACAACAATTTGACTAAGTCATAGAGTCTTAATTTCATAGAAGGGAAAATGTAAAAAAAATATTTAATCTACCACATAAATACACAAAATCAGCTTTTTGGGAACATGCAAACAATTACATGAATTGCATATGGCTATATGCAATAATGCATTGAAGTCCGTATCTCTAAAGATGTGCGTGTAACTGCATGTGTCCAAATTTATGTAGCATGTCTAAAACTAGCGACAAAGAATTAAAGAGAATAAAGTGCAAGAATATTTTTATTTATCATATCCATCCTTGATACATGCTGTATTTAGTACTTCTGTTTAACAGAAGTATAAGGTTTGTTTATTTCTTATAGGCCAAATTCTATAAATGCCTTAGCTAGATGGCTTCAAAGAACAAGATATATTTTCAGCTAATTTAAATCACTCCTAAAAATGGTTTTCCTGATACACTTCTGAAAAGGTTTCTCTTGGCATAAGATGATAAAACTTAATAAACACAAGAACTGTGAAGTTAGTGTTCAACTCAAACATGCCTCTTGTCCTATTAAATGTCTATTTTATCAGTAAAAAAGCACAAAGCCAAAACCTAAACCTATTTTTGATATGAAAACTGTTATCCTCTGTGGTTTCAACCACTGTATTTTTAATAGATACAATGATTTCTCAGAAAAAAATGCACTGATAGAGTCACTGATGGAGTGACTGCAACAGTGGACAGGGGAAGAGCTATGGATGTCATCTATTTGGACTTCTGTAAGACCTTGAACATGATCTCCTATTACATCCTTCTCTCTAAATTGGAGAGATATGGATTTGATGGGTGGGTTGTTTGGTGGATGAGGAGCTGGTTGGATGGTTGCATCCATAAAGTATTGAGTACTGAGAACAACCCCATGGAAAAAGATTTGGAGGTACTGGGGGATGAAAAGCTGGACATGAGCCAGCAATGTGCACTCAGAGCCCAGAAATGCAAATGGTGGACAAGCCGACTAGAAGAGGAGCGCTGCTGGATCTTGTACTAACCAACAAGGAGGGCCTTGTTGAAGCAGTGGTGGTCAGTGGCAGCCTTGGCTGCAGTGATCACGAGATGGTGGAGTTCAGGATCCTTTGTGGAAGGAACAGAATACCCAGTAGGACCAGAACCCTGGACTTCCACAGGGCAAACTTTGGCCTCCTCAATCAACTGTTAAGGGAAATCCCATGGGACAGGGTGCTAGAAGATGAAGGGGCTCAAGATAGCTGGTCAACATTCGAGGACCACTTCTTGCAAGCACAGGATCAGAGCATCCCAATGGTTAGGAAATCTAGTAAGGGAGCTAGGAGACCAGCATGGTTAAAAAAGGAACTGCTGGGCAAACTTAAGTGGAAAAGGAAAATCTACAGATCATGGAAGGAGGGGCTGGTCACTTGGGAGGAATATAGGGCTGTTGTCAGAGGATGTAGGGAGGCAATTAGGAAAGCTAAGGCTTCCTTGGAACTTAACCTTGCAAGTCAGGTTAAGGATAATAGAAAGGGCTTTTTCAAATACATAGCTAACAAAGCTAACACTAGAGGCAATATTGGCCCACTGTTGAATGAGGGGGGAGCCCTGGTGACAGAGGATATAAAGAAGGCAGAGGTGCTGAATGCCTTCTTTGCCTCTGTCTTTACTCCTGCAGGATTTCCCCATGAGCTCCAGACTCATATAGCCCCAGAAGTAGTCAAGATAGATGAGGAGTTTGACATAGTAGATGAGGATTGGGTTAGGGATCAGTTGAGTAATCTGGACATCCATAAATCGATGGGTCCAGATGGAATGCATCCAAGGGTGCTGAGGGAGCTGGCGGAGGTCATTGCTAGGCCACTCTCCATCATCTTCGGTAAGTCGTGGGTAACAGGAGAGGTGCCTGAGGACTGGAGGATAGCAAATGTCACACCAGTCTACCAGAAGGGCAAGAAGGAGGACCCGGGTAACTATAGACCGGTCAGCCTCACCTCCATCCCTGGAAAGGTGATGGAACAACTTGTTCTTGTCTCTATCTCTAGGCATATCAAGGACATGGGGGTCATCAAGAGCAGTCAGCATGGTTTTATCAAGGGTAAATCATGTTTGACTAACCTCATAGCCTTCTATGAGGAAATTACTAGGTGGATAGATGATGGTAGAGCGGTAGATGTGGTTTATCTGGATTTCAGTAAGGCATTTGACACTGTCTCCCACAGCATCCTTGTAGATAAGTTGATCAGGTATGGGTTTGGTGATCAGGTAGTGAGGTGGATCAGGAACTGGTTGATGGGAAGGAGTCAGAGAGTTGTAGTCAATGGGGCAGCATCTGGTTGGAGGTCTGTGACTAGTGGAGTCCCTCAGGGGTCGGTACTGGGACCGATGTTGTTCAACATCTTCATGAACGACCTGGATGAGGGTATAGAATGTACCCTCAGCAAGTTTGCTGATGACACTAAACTGGGAGGAGTGGCTGACACACCAGAAGGCTGTGCTGCCATTCAGAGAGACTTAGACAGGCTGGAGAGTTGGGCGGGGAGAAACATGATGAAATTCAACAAGGGGAAGTGTAGAGTTTTGCATTTGGGGAAGAACAACACGATGTCCCAGTATAGGTTGGGGGCTGACCTGCTGGAGAGCAGTGTAGGTGAAAGAGACCTGGGGGTCCTGGTAGACAGGAGGATGACCATGAGCCAGCAATGTGCCCTTGTGGCCAAGAAGGCCAATGGCATCCTGGGGTGCATTAGAAAGGGTGTGGTTAGTAGGTCAAGAGAGGTTCTCCTCCCCCTCTATTCTGCATTGGTGAGGCCGCATCTGGAGTATTGTGTCCAGTTCTGGGCCCCTCAGTTCAAGAAGGACAGGGAACTGCTTGAAAGAGTCCAGCGCAGAGCCACAAAGATGATTAAGGGAGTGGAACATCTCCCTTATGAGGAAAGGCTGAGGGAGCTGGGTCTCTTTAGCTTGGAAAAAAGGAGGCTGAGGGGTGACCTCATCAATGTTTACAAATATGGAAGGGGTGAGTGTCAGGGAGATGGAGTTAAGCTTTTCTCAGTGATGACCAGTGATAGGACAAGGGGTAATGGGTGCAAATTGGAGCATAGGAGGTTCAAGGTGAATATCCGAAAAAATTTTTTTACTGTGAGAGTGACAGAGCACTGGAACAGGCTGCCCAGGGAGGTTGTGGAGTCTCCTTCACTGGAGACATTCAAAACCCGCCTGGATGCGTTCCTGTGTGATGTGCTCTAGGTGACCCTGCTCTGGCAGGGGGGTTGGACTAGATGATCTTTCGAGGTCCCTTCCAACCCCTATGATTCTATGATTCTATGATTCTATGAAAGCCAGCTGTATCCTGGGTGGCATCAAAAGAAGTATGGCCAGAAGGTCAAGGGAGGTGATTCTCCCCCTCCACTCTGCTCTGGAGTCCTTAGCACCTGGATAACTGCATCCAGCTCTGAAGTCCTCAACACAGGAAAGACATGGACCTGTTGGAGCAGATCCAGATGAAGGCCACAAAAATGATCAGAGCTTCTCTCCTATGAGGAAACACTGAGAGAGTTGGGTCTGTTCAGCCTGGAGAAGACAAGTCTCCAGGGAGACCTTATAGCGGCCTTTCAATACTTAAACGGGGCCTATAAGAAAGGTGGAGACAAACATTTTAGCAGGGCCTGTTGTGAAAGAACAAGGGCTAGTGGTTTTAAACTGAAATAGGGTAGATTTAGACTAGCTGTAGGAAGAAATTTTTTACAATGAGAGTGGTGAAACACTGGAACAGGTTGCCCAGAGAGGTGGTGCAGGTCCCATTCTTGGAAACATTCAAGGTCAGGTTGGATGGGGCTCTGCACAACCTGCTCTAGTTGAAGATGTCCCTGCTCACTGCAGGGGGGTTGGACTAGATGACCTCTAAATGTCCCTTCCAACCCAAACTATTCCAATAGTCTATGCTTCTATGATTCTTAGTTATGAAGTTTTCTTTTAAAAATAGTGTTCATGGGAATCCATGTGGGATATGTGTTGAACACAGAGAATGCCTAATGAAGGTGAGATTGTCAGAGATGCCTGAACAATTGTGCATACTGTTATTGATTTTATGCTTTGCAAACCTGTCATTATTTGACCTGCACTCTGTCTGGAACAGAGACATACTGTAACGTTAACACCACCAAAGTGCACCACTGCAAAACCCAGCCTTTTCTCCCTTCCCCTAGGGCTTCTTCACAGGAACCTGAACAAGGACTTACTGAGACAATGTTTTATTTTTTTTCCTTCAATTATGAAACTTTCCATAGTTTTAGCAGTTTGAATATATGGCACTAGTTGGGCACTATTTCATCTTGGTTCCAGGTTAAGGACAGGTTTAACTTTGCATGTCTTGCATCAAGGAAAAGGAGCTTGTACTACTGAAAGGAAGAGAGTAGCTGCTTTCTGTTAAGAGATGATATAGAAGATGTGTATCTGGGAAATCATGTATTGTGTTTATAACAGATGGTTTATATACATAGAAACATGTTTTTATATGTGCTTTAAATGTGTTGTGATTTTTTTTGTTTCAAGAAGGCTTGCATGCTGCCATGGAAGACTGATAAAAGCAAAACTACTAATACTTTTATAAGACCTCTCTAAATAGTAACAGATACGGAATGTGTGACAGTGGGTGTTATTTTAAAACTTTGCTGGCACTAATGAGGAGTGACCACGGAAATCCACTCTACTGGTTTTTCTTGGGATCATTTTAAACCCATCCTAAGGAAACCTGTGTGACAACAGCCTTTTTCATAGTTATGTTATGTTCTGTGGAAACAAATGTCTGTAATTTTTAAATATTATTTTTCTGTAAAATGACATACAGAAATGACATTAAGCATGTTGTTTACAAGGTAGTTTTATTCTGCAGTCCTTTCTCTAAAAGAAGAGATTCCCTATAAATCTAGTGTATAAGGATTTAAGAGGCTTAAAATACATATCTAATACGATCCAGTAGGCCTAAAATGAATATCCAATGTCAGGAGTTCAAATCTAATAATTTTGGATTTACTGCAATAGTCTGCTTTATTTACTGTCATAGCAGTAGTACACTCCTACAGTCTTGCTACTGTAATTGTAATTATGTGGAGATGTTTGAATGATCTTGCGGTACTGCCTTCCAATTAGTTTTCCTTTTTGTTTTTTTCTTTAATAAAAAATGCTGACAGAGTCAGAAAGATGCTTGCACAAAAATCTACTTTCCTGAGAAATATTTTCCTTCACCTCCTAAATGATTTTATTCAGAGAAATTCCCAGAAAATGTTGAATTTGAGATGCAGCTTAATGCCTGATTTCATCGCTGCTAAAAAATAAGTTAAAAGAAAAGCCCTTGGTTCATTGTACATTTTCTTCCAAATGGAGACTTGAGAAGATAGACATTTTCTCCTCTTTGGAACATGGCATCTGGTTTTGGATCTGAATTTGAATTTTGAAAGCAATCAAGTTTAAAATAATAATTTTGTTTTTGAAAATTCCATTAGATATTTTTTGAAGTGGTTTAGTGGTTTGATTTTATTTCCTCTAGGTTCAGGGGAACTGGGTGAATTGAAGATCTAAAGCACTGATGCCCAATCATACTTAGATGGGATACTGTGTTAATGTAAATCCTGGTGTACACACACACAATTTAAGTAGTATTATCTTTTACTTCTTTACTTACTTGATTTTGAGTCTAAAAATTTGACTTAGCAGCTAGAAAGTTGTGGAAAAGCATATCATTAGAAAGATTTAAAAGTAGTATCTCTGCATTTAGTACTTATTTGATAAGACAAGCATGATACAATTATTCACTAGAATGGTTCTCAGGTTTCGTACGATTTTTTTATTATGGTCTGGTTTGAACCCTTGTAAATAATGTGATAATCTTAGATTTATGCTGGTAAAACCAGATCTGTGTGGAAAATGCCTCTCTTTTAAAACTTCCTTCAAGTTTCAGATATTTTCTTCACTAAAACCCCTTGGAGTTTTTTGTGTCTGTGACTTATCTCTTTTTTAAATATGCTGGCAGATACAGCACAAGCTGAACACATGCGTATCTTTGGTCTGCTTTCTCTAGTGCTGGGGTTGTTTTTCCCAGTTTGATCAGTGGGCCCTGGCAACAGGGAGCAGATAATGCCTCAGTCCTGAGCACAATGAGGTGTTGTTTGCCCAGCTCCCGGCTCCTTCTCTGCTTTTCCTAGACACTGGCGTGGTGGGTATGGTTAACAAGCCCCACCAGCTGGCATATCTGTGCAGACATAATTGCACAAGAATGGTGTGGGGAGAAGGGGGAGAGGGAAGAAATAAAACAGATAACAAGCAAAGGGAAAAAGTAGCACTGTAAACAAGCAGCATATTTTTTTCCCCTCCACAGAACAAGCTTTTGTGACTGGAGGCAGTATCTGTGTGCAGCCTGACTCCTAATCCATATCGCAAACAACTTCCAGATGCCTGAGTCCCCACCACTATTCTGGCATCCCTACCCTTCACAGATGCCTCTCTATGAGGGGGGTCTATAAGTAAAATTGGGTGTATTTTACTAATCATTCATTTCCAATCTTCCTGAAGGGGAACTTTTATTAATAAACTCTTTTCATCTGTCTCTTTGATTAGGAAGAAGATAATCGCTTAGTCATGTGAAAAGGGGTTAAAAAAAAGACTGCTGGGGGGTCGCCTTTTTTAACATGTGCTTGAGTGGAAGGAAACAAATAAAAACCGCAGAACAATGTGGGTACTAAATGGTTCCAGTTGAGCTTGAGCGGTGGAGGGGATTTTGAATAGAAATCGTGGTGGCTGGGCTGGCCTCCCAAGGCAAGCAGAACTAATTCCCCTGATCCCAGCTACCCTGCCAGCAGCAGGCATGTCAGCTGGACCTAGCGGCATGGCCGGCAGGTGTGCCAGCAGAGGGGGGACAAGTTGGGATGGGGTCCCTCGCCCATCCCTCCAGGAAGGGTTGGATCTGTGCAGGATGCATGTCTTTCACTACTGGTTGTAAAGTTGGTCAGAAGCAATCCTAGCTCTCTTTCTCCCCCCGCCCCCCCCCCCCCCCCCCCCCCTTCATTCTTAATACATCTTCCCTTTTAACTTGATTAATGTACTTGGGCTTGCTACTGTGTTGGACCATGTGAATTTTTGTCTAAATGTAATTTATACTGCCTGGTGACCACCATCACTTAATTACAAAGTGTAGGCTGAAAAGAGATGTGCAAATTAAGGCATGTTTTTCTTCCAAAGTATGATATGCTTCTAGTTATGTCATGTCCTGGGTTTGGCCCACATTCAATAGCTGATTTTTAAGAATTAAAAACTGTAATTTTGATACGTCAGTGAATTCACAGCATCATCTGGGATGAACTGGCATCGTTCCACTGAGTCACCTGTCGCCAGAGGCTGATGCTGATGGAGGGCATTATTCACATACATTATAGTCATGAAATTGTATCTCGCTGGTTCAATCAAAACTATTCTGACTCACCTGTCAGGGTTGGATAACATTTCTTTTTGCTTTCCATTCTTATTTCTCACAAACCTGGCTGAGACTTGATTTGCATGATGAAGAAGAAGTACATTCTTTGTTTATTTATTTTTATTTCCATTTCTATTAAATTTTTAGATTTAAAGAAGTGTAGATGTTTTGAATACTAAGACTCCAAGCACAACCAGATACTTAAAACTCACAATTTTACAGAACTCTTTAGGCTCTGAGGCCACATGCAGATTTTCATCATGATTTCTGTACTCCAAAGGGTAAAGGTTAGTGCAAAATCATGACTTTATTACATGTTGTTCTGGAACACTGCATTTATTTTTTCCATTCTCCATCAACACAGTAATTAACAATTCTATGTTTTCTTCTAGGAACAATCCAGAAAGAATGTAAACTGCACTACTGAAATTCATGCTGCTTTGAGAAAGTTATTAACCACAGGTTAGGAGGTGATCTGCTAGAGAGCAGCTCCGTGGAGAAGGACCTTGGAGTCCTGGTAGACAACAAATTATCCATGGGACAACAATGTGTCCTTGTGACCAAGAAGGCCAATGGTATTTTGGAGTGCATTAGGAGGAGTGTGTCCAGCAGATCGAGGGAGGTTCTCCTCCTGCTCTGCTCTGCCCTGGTGAGACCTCACTTGGAGTACTGTGTCCAGTTCTGGGCTCCCCAGTTCAAGAGGGACAGGGATCTACTTGAGAGAGTCCAGTGGAGGGCTACGAGAATGATTAAGGGACTGGAACACCTACCATATGAGGAAAGGCTTAGAGACCTGGGGCTTTTCAATCTAGAGAGGAGAAGACTGAGGGGGGAACTAATTAATGTCTATAAATACATGAGGGCTGGGTGTCAAGAGGGTGGGAACAACCTCTTTTCACTTGTGCCCAGTGGCAGGATGAGGGGCAATGGATTCAAACTCGGGCACAGGAAGTTCCACCTCAACATGAGGAAGAACTTCTTTACTGTGAGGGTTACAGAGCACTGGAACAGGCTCCCCAGGGAGGTTGTGGAGTCTCCTTCTCTGGAGACTTTCAAGAGCTGTCTGGATGCCTTTCTGAGTGATCTGCCCTAGTTTTTGGTCCTGCTCTGGCAGGGGGTTTGGACTTGACGATCTTCGGAGGTCCCTTCCAACCCCTAGCATTCTGTGATTCTGTTATTCTGTGATTCTGTGACTGATTAACTTCTACATATCTATTAAGAAAGTTGAAAATTTTCATTGTTCTAGAAGTTTTATGAGTTGATTTTACAAGGAAATTCTAAATGTTTCTGAAATATCTCATTTTTCCTACATTTCAAAAGTGTCTGGGGATAAGTGTTTCTATAGAAAGAGAGAGTGAAACCTGCTCATTCTTTGGAGATGGATTTTCAGACACTTGCATAAAATGTAGATTCAGGTTTCTTGTCTGAATTCTGGAAAGCCTGACTTAAAGACAGGTCTTCTGGGTGAAAACCAAGGGCTCATTCTGCTGATCTATTGATTGGTATGTGTTGCAAATCTTTTTTGAATGAAGCGATGTGAAAATGGGTGTGTTAATGAAAAGATCTGAGTGTGATGGATAAATTTAATCAGAATATTCCTGGCCAGATCTAATAATGTGTGTATGAAATATCAGGAAAGACTGATATATTTTCCCATCAATGAAAATGCAGTTTCATATAAAACTTTTGGTGGAATTAAAACAAATAATCAGTGGTTCTGATTTATTTTTTGTTTCAAAGTGTGAGTTTATAATGCTTGGCTGTTTTCTCAAATCTTTTACTTCAAAAACCAGTAAGTAGGAAAGAACTTTACCTTGCAACTTTTATGAAGGGCTTGTAGCAAGAGGACAAAGGATAATGAAAACGAAAGAAAGAGAAAAGATTAAGGTTAGAGATTAGGAAGAAATTCTTTAGTGTGAGAGTGGTGAGACACTGGAACAGGTTGCTTAAGGAACTGGTGGATGTCTCATCCCTGGAAGTATTCAAGGCCAGGTTGGATGGGGCTTTGAGCAACCTGGTCTGGTGGGAGGTGTCTCTGCCCATGCAGGGGCATTGGAACTAGATGATCTTTGAGGTCCCTTCTAACCCAAACCATTCTATGATTCTATGAAGCGTGAATGTCTATCACTCTTAGCCACAGAGGAAAACCAGAAAATAGGATGTAAACCTGAAGAGTAACCCATGTAAAAGGGAACCTGAAACCTTCTGTTATTCTTGTTGTTTTTATTTTTTATTTTTCTTCTGCAGGTCTTTATTTTTTTCCTTGATTTTGCCCTAGAAGGCAGTAGGGGGTTGAATATCAGTTTTTGAATGTTTTATGTTATCAAAGTTTTGAGATAATGATGAAGTTATTTGTAGATGCAGAAGACAGCAAAAATAATCTCCAGCATGCTTGGTTGCCTGAATTGCCATGCTGCGAGGAGAGTCAACACATGGGGACAGAGGCCGAGCTACTCATGGCTCCTGTGACCCCACCTCCTTGTCTAGCTCTTGTGTGAGGGTCTGGATGCTAGGAGGTAGGTTAGGAGACAGGGAAAACTGTCCCCAGAAGATACCCAGTAGACTGCAGTGAGCTGCATAACATTAAACAGCTAGTTCTACTTTCTCACCATTACAGAGATTTTTTTAGTGACAGCCATGGTTTTTTAGGGACTACTTGGAAGATATCAGTTGATCACAAGGTATGAGCTGGAAAGGGAATGATCTGGGATTAAGGGCAAGGTGTGAAAAGTGTTTCTTAATACAGTACTAGTAAAAAACTGGCATTCAAGCCCCTAATGGTCATAACTTGAATGCTGTCATTATGTTTTCTCTCTAACTCAGTTCAGGATTTTGTTTCAGTCTATTGTGTATTATGTATGTTCTAATGAATGCTAATTTTCATATGTTCCAGCATTTCTATATTCTCCAGCTTAGATATTTAGCTATGTGTAGTAAGAGAAGTGTAGTGTAAATGACAAAATGAGGGTTTAGTGCAATAGTTACGTCACCTGCAAAATCATATTCTGTCTACTTTTCAGTCTTTTTTCTTCAGCATCGGTATTTGTTCCCAACAGAAGGTCCAGCTCCTGCTTGCACAGGAGTCAAAGGCCTGGTGACCTATTTAAAGGCAACTTCCAGTGAATTGAGGCTTGGGTATGTGTAATATGGGCACATATACTTGAGTTAGTAACGGGTTTGATTCACGCTGTGGCATCCAGGATAGTACAGGATCAAGCTGCAGAGCATAGAGGTCTGCTAATTGCCTGACTTTACACTGTGCTTCAGTTAGTGTTTAATTTTTAGAGTGGGCAGAGCATGGTGTATGGAGAAGATTGGGTTTCTGTGGCACTTCTGCATTTTCTCTGGATATCAGTGAACTGTCCACCTTGTAAAACACTTGTGCATAAGAGAGGTTTGCTCTGTAAATCTACCAAATTCTGACAAATTCTCTTCAACTGCAGAAAATTTCCTTGGAAAGAGTGTGCCTGGAGAACAAAACATTAAACATGTGAAAACCGGAAGGAATATTGTGTCAAAAAAAGAAAAATCTAAAAATTTCATGGCTGATAAAGCTTTAGTCTAATTATGAGAAAGATATTATCCCCAAAATACAGGTGCCACTTCTCTGTCAGTACACAAGCAGCCATTTTCATTGTCTTGATTTTAACAGCATGTGAATTCCCATGTGTGGGAAAAGGGTCCTGGTTAATTTTTATATGCAGTAAAAGGACCTTTGGGCATATTTTACCTTAATGCTTTTTCCTTTGTTTGAGAAAAAGAGCTCTCAATCAGAAAAGCAAGAGATTAACTTAGACTGCAGCATGGATGCTGGCCTTTTTAGTTAAGTGCACTGCTGATAATAGGTATACCAGATCATGAATAATAATAGATTGTTCCTTTGCTTCTAAAGTTTCCTCCTTTTGGGTCTTTCTGAGGAAAAAAAGAGACACTTTGAAGAGCAGTCTGAGATTTTACAATAGTATAGAGTTTTGCAAGTATACTGCATATCTTAAAAAAAGTTTGGCCTGTCACATTACATAAGGACTCATTAGCATCTGATTTCTGCTTATGCAAAAGCTTCTGCCTGTGGTAAAACAGTCCATTTTGGAGCTCTACTGAATAACAGATATGCCTGTTTTATGCATACATTTAGTATGACCATTAAAAAAAGAGTTGCTATATATACAGAGAAGGTTAAGAGTACAGTGGCTGATGATCCACATTGCATCACCAGTTTTCCTTCATACTTGCAGTTTAACACATAAATGAGTGAAGGCCGTCGCTGTTTTAATTCACCTGCTCAATTACAAATAACAGATTTTTTCAAATAATGATGCTTGAGTCTTGTCAAGAAGGTGTTTAGAAAGAACTGAATAAAGCTGTGTGTTCGTTCTTCCAGGCCAAACAACATTCAGTTAAAACTGTTCCTTCTGAATTTTCTGTGAGGCTGTATCAGATCTGTTGGAGATTCAGTTAACACCCTTGTATTTGTGTTCAGCTAGTGTGGAGAGGACTTCTTCAACCCCATGCTTGTCTTCCACCAAGCATAGCTGTGATGTTTGAGTGACTCCTGGTCTCTCCTTGGTTAAACCTACTCCTGTTATTTCATGGAGTTGGTTTATTATATTTAAAATTCAACTCTACAGTGAAACGAAACTGTCTGGCAAACCACATTGCAACTGTGAAACACACATTTCCGTATTATTGGTGGGTTTTTTTTAAGACAAGCATGCAGCTACAGGCCTTCTTCCACTTTATTTTAAGGCCAGCCTTACCAAACCTTGCTATTATCCCAGCATGCTGCTCCTGCTTTTTTTTTTTTTTAAGGTCTTCACTGCACAAATGTTAGCCAGTTCTCACAACACACTCATGAAGTCAGTGGTTAACTGAAAATATCCTCTGTAAGTATATGATGTTCTCAAAACAAAAGATTAAGTAATCTTTGCAAGGCCAGCCATGATTCTCCAGTACAGTGGCACCATAGCTCAGGATCTGTTGACATCCAAGTCTGTACTTATGCCATCAGACCATGTGCCCTTTTGACTAAAAATGTTTCCCAGTTAGATGTAAATTATATGGCTTTATATATTATGTTTAATTAAAGAATGAACAAACGGTTGTGACAAATGGCAAGATGGTTATTTTGTACCATCTCAGGCTCAGCTACACCTACAAAATGGGCATGCAATCAGCAGTTGTCTTTAAGAAGAACAGTTATAATAAAATGATTAGTTTAATGAACTTAGACCTATTTTCTTAAACAAATGGAACTCCTAGAATAGCTCACTCTGCTCAGAATGGAAGAAGACTTTGTATGACTGAAAAGGTGACTGTTTTTAAAAGTATCACCTCTTGGTCTTGAAAGGAGGAAATTATTTCATGTAATTAACGTTTTTTTACATTTAACGAGGAAGTGTGGTTACTTGTGCTCAGGGATACTGATTTCCCGATGCACATGATATCTTATATAAAGGAAAAACTATTTTAGAGCTTTAAAAAATGTCTAGATAGAAAGTATTCCAGACTTATTTCCATTCCTGAATTACTTGTATTTCATCAGGAATTTAAGGAACTATTTAGAACACACACTGTGAGGGAGATAGGCTAAAAAATCAGTTTAGCAGAAGACACAAAACTACTTACCCTCTTGATAAGTATAGTTTTATTCTGCATGCTTGTCATACAGCAGTTTTTCACAGTGCATAAACAGTTGAACAGCATGTGACTGACTCAGGGACTTGAAACATGTTTCTGGAATTTGTTGAATTGCACACCATAATCACTTAATCTGCTCCAGGTCAGTTAGGATTTTCTAGTACATAAATATACATGCAGCAAACTCATTTCAAGACATGCTCAAAACAAAACTATAAGCGTGACAGGTCTTATTAATTTCCTATCAAAGCTATCCTTTATTTTTAAAATGGTATTTATCTGGGTTTTGTTTTGTTTAGGTTTGTTTGTTTGTTTGTTTGCTTGTTTTTTTAAAGAGAATATGTAATACCAGACTGCAAAGGTCTTCCAAGAAGCCCAGTGAAGTTGGTAAGAATCTTTCCACTGAAGCACACAACATTTAGCTTGGGTCAAATGAGATGAGATGTTACTTTATTGTACTTTAAAACTTGTGGGTGCTAATATATTTTGACTTAGATTCTTCTGCATGCAAAATACCTCAGCTTTGTCCCTTTAATAAAATTAGTTGCTTGGTACATTAGCAATCTATTAATTTCAAGTTCATTGAAATTTGTATAGACTGCTGTAGCAGTACTCTTTAATCAGCAATATGCACACTGTTATCAGTGTGCTTTACATTACAGTGATAGACATTGAGTAAGATGTTCTTAATGGATTATCAGATATTATCTCCAGTGCAATTTGTAAAGAATTAAGTTAATAATTTTCCGTTCTGGGATCACAAAAAATTTGATTTTCTCTAATAAGGTATGATTTATAACCAGAGTAGACAAACAATTAGTTTTCTGTAGTGTCGGAGCATTATATTTCTGAATGCAATTTGAACATATGTTTAGACATAGATTTGGACATAGATTTAGAAGAATACAGATAAGAAGGAAATCAGATGTTCATATAAATTGTGGCATTCAGAATCAATAGAAATGTAATAATTTAAGTACCTCTTATGCTAAAAAATAAAAGCTTTAGTGATAGCATTACCCAGTACAGTGGTAATGTATTGCCCAAGACAGTGGAATGCAGCACTGGCAATCTGTGGCTTAAATATTTCAAAACTTTGTTGAATGTTCACTTAGGCTACATAATGTATTAAAGTGTAAAGGTCATATATGTTTATTTAATTAAAAAAATAGTTTACATTTAATTTATTGGCTTCCTGTTACTTAAAGAGTTATTATTTGATGCATTCCTTCTTTTCAGCCTGATTTCAGAGTTAGCCCTGAATTGTCATCTAAATTCACAGTTTACACTATATTTTACTGATCAGTGATCACATTGCATATATGGGCCAAGTCTGGTTAGCAACAAGTTAAGGAAGAGCTTAGACTTTGTGTTAAGCTGTGCTGAATATTGAAAGGTCAAATTTACAATTTTTCTTCTTCTTTAGGCAATTTTGCTTATATTTTATTATGGAATTAAAGGCTTTTTGTACCTGAGACACCTACTGTCTATATTTTAAGCTATAAGTTAAGACATATAAATATGTATATGTATGTACCTATATAAAATCTTATTTTATTCAATAAACACTAGGCATTTTATACTGAGCTGTATGTTCCATTATGCAGTATATTCCTATTCGTAATTCTTTAATGTAATAAAGTAGCTAGCATTAAAATGTCAGGATCAGTCAAAATACTAATTGGTTTTGGTTACAGGAGATGAATTGTCCCCCATTTCCACTCATGGCTAAAGGTAACTGCTGAAAGAAAGTAATGATCTCACTTTTAAAGAATGAGATGGACAAGCTAGAAGTTGAGTTGGGGCAGCTATTTTGAACCAATATTTTGAATGTAGTGGTGCAAAATATTGAACATATCTGCCAGAAATTATGAGTTCATGAATCTATTTGACTGATTATTTAATGGTCAATATATTTTACGATATTCATATGATGGTGGAAAAAGTTGGCTTTTTTTCAGATCTGTATATTCATTCTTTGTTAGTTCATGTTTGCATTACAGTTTAACACTGAAAAAATTGTCTTTGGAAACTGCGATTACTCCAAATACTTTGATTAAGTTCTACACATCTGAAAAACTATACAAAAAGCTGCATTTGGGTAAATGCATCAAATATACAGAAATGTATAAAACTTAATAATGTAATTTATAGCGAGGCAGTTAAGCTACAAATGGCATTGGAGAACATATTAAAAATAAGGGAGTCACCTTATCAGTCTGTCCATACTGCTCCTTTACATTAGTCTGAAACTAATTTTGCATCAGCATGAAATGAATTAGATTTGGTTCATAACCAGGTCTTGAATATTGTTTAGTTCTCTACCAAGGCTTCATACAGAGTTGTCGAGTGTCAGTCATAAATCATGTTTGCTAATGGATTTTCTAGGAAGAGAGATCTTGTTATATAGCCAGGAGAAAGAACCATAGTTTAATCAGCTTGGTAAGTGAAACATGTACTGTGTCTCTAGCAAATAAGATTGGAAGTTAGCAAGGAAAAAAAAATATATATATGAAAGCCCCCAAATTATAGCTTTTTTCTTTAGGGCCCCAAAGGGTCCTTTAACATTGATGCAGAGGGCCCTTAGGCTCTCAAGTCTGCACTAAAGGTTTCATTCACTTACAAGGTAGAAAGCATAGCTTGCTTCTCTTTTTTAGATATTCCTATCTAAGACTGTACGGTCTCATTATCAGTGAAATGCTACAAAAGGAAATGTTTTGTGACCCCCCAAACAGTAATAGGGATGATAAAACTCTGAGAATCATTCTCCCTAATTATTTTTTGTCTATTTTAGATCTGAACTTAAAAGCATCTGGAAGAACAAGTGCTTTTGAGACCGATATTGAGAGTCAGATTTTCCCATGCTCTCTCATTCTTGGTTGATTAGCAGATTAGCGTGCATGAGCAGGGAAAATATTCAGGCCTTGGAGATTTTTCTTATGGATAAATTATTTAAATGTGAACACTTTCTCTCCAGGAAACAGACTACAGAACAAAACAAAACAAACAAAAAAATCCAACACCAACTCTGGGGAATTACCTCAGTTCTTGGGAGATAATCCTTTACCAAACATGTTTGCAAAATACAGTGAAACATTTTCAGAGAATTTGAACTGAATGTGTTTCAAGATCCCACTCCTTATCTGGAGTAAGGCTATGACACAACTACTTAAAAACAGTCTCTCCTCATTAAATTGCCATCCAGGAGCATCCGGCTGAGATCTAAAGGGACAAAAAAGTCCAGTAGTGAAGTATAAATACTACCTCTATTTTACAGGAAAGCAACCTATATGCAAAGAGGTTAAATTCCTTGGCCAAGACCTCACAAGATGCCATAGGCAGATCTCAGCTCCCATATTCTGTAAGTCTTATTCAGGCACTGGAGGAGATGGATTTTCATCTTGTCGAGTCCCAGCTGTTTCTGTAGGTCTAAATGCTTGAAGAAGACCTCAGTGTTTTACATGCTGGAAGTCCACAGGCTTTAAAACCTCAAGACCCCAACAGTTTACATGCTTGAAGAAGATTCCAAGAGTTTAAATAGAGTTTTAGATCTTATTATGTTGGGACAGGCTCACAATAGTGAAATCATAGAATCATAGAATCATAGAATCCTAGGGGTTGGAAGGGACCTCGAAAGATCATCTAGTCCAACCCCCCCTGCCAGGCAGGGTCACCTAGAGCACATCACACAGGAACTTGTCCAGGCGGGTTTTGAATGTCTCCAACGAAGGAGACTCCACAACCTCTCTGGGCAGCCTGTTCCAGTGCTCTGTCACTCTCACAGTGAAGAAGTTTTTTCTGATGTTTACCTTGAACCTCCTATGCTCCAATTTGCACCCATTACCCCTTGTCCTATTACTGGTCACCACTGAGAAAAGCTTAACTCCATCTACCTGACACTCACCCCTTACATATTTGTAAACATTGATGAGGTCACCCCTCAGTCTCCTCTTCTCCAAGCTAAAGAGACCCAGCTCCCTCAGCCTTTCCTCACAAGGGAGATGTTCCACTCCCTTAATCATCTTTGTGGCTCTGCGCTGGACTCTTTCAAGCAGTTCCCTGTCCTTCTTGAACTGGGGGGCCCAGAACTGGACACAATACTCCAGATGCGGCCTCACCAATGCAGAATAGAGGGGGAGGAGAACCTCTCTTGACCGACTAACCACACCCTTTCTAATGCACCCCAGGATGCCAGTGGCCTTCCTAGCCACAAGGGCACATTGCTGGCTCATGGTCATCCTCCTGTCTACCAGGACCCCCAGGTCCCTTTCAGCTACACTGCTCTCCAGCAGGTCAGCCCCCAACCTGTACTGGTACATGGTGTTTCTCTTCCCCAAATGCAAAACTCTACACTTCCCCTTGTTGAACTTCATCAGGTTTCTCCCCGCCCAACTCTCCAGCCTGTCCAAGTCTCTCTGAATGGCAGCACAGCCTTCTGGTGTGTCAGCCACTCCTCCCAGCTTAGTGTCATCAGCAGACTTGCTGAGGGTACATTCTGTACCCTCATCCAGGTCGTTGATGAAGATATTGAACAACACCGGTCCCAGTACCGACCCCTGAGGGACTCCACTAGTTACAGACCTCCAACTAGATTCTGCCCCATTGACTACAACTCTCTGACTCCTTCCTTTCAACCAGTTCTTGATCCATCTCACTACCTGATCACCAAACCCATACTTGATCAACTTATCTACAAGGATGCTGTGGGAGATGGTGTCAAATGCTTTACTAAAATCTAGATAAACCACATCTACTGCTCTACCATCATCTAACCACCTAGTGATTTCATCATAGAAGGCTATAAGGTTAGTCAAACATGACTTACCCTTGATAAAACCATGCTGACTGCTCTTGATGACTCCCATGTCCTTGATATGCCTAGAGATAGTGACAAGAACAAGTTGTTCCATCACCTTTCCAGGGATGGAGGTGAGGCTGACCGGTCTATAGTTACCCAGGTCCTCCTTCTTGCCCTTCTTGTAGACTGGTGTGACATTTGCTGTCCTCCAGTCCTCAGGCACCTCTCCTGTTACCCATGACTTACCGAAGATGATGGAGAGTGGCCTAGCAATGACCTCCGCCAGCTCCCTCAGCACCCTTGGATGCATTCCATCCGGACCCATCGATTTATGGATGTCCAGATTGCTCAACTGATCCTTAACCCAATCCTCATCTACCATGGCAAACACCTCCATTATCTTGACTTCTTCTGGGGCTATATGAATCTGGGGCTCATGGGGAAAGCCTGCAGGAGTAAAGACAGAGGCAAAGAAGGCGTTCAGCACCTCTGCCTTCTTTTTATCCTCTGTCACCAGGGCTCCCACCTCATTCAACAGTGGGCCAATATTGCCTCTAGTGTTAGCTTTGTTAGCTATGTATTTGAAAAAGCCCTTTCTATTATCCTTAACCTGACTTGCAAGGGTAAGTTCCAAGGAGGCCTTAGCTTTCCTAATTGCCTCCCTACATCCTCTGACAACAGCCCTATATTCCTCCCAAGTGACCAGCCCCTCCTTCCATGATCTAGATTTTCCTTTTCCACTTAAGTTTGCCCAGCAGTTCCTTTTTTAACCATGCTGGTCTCCTAGCTCCCTTACTAGATTTCCTAACCATTGGGACGCTCTGACCCTGTGCTTGCAAGAAGTGGTCTTTAAATGTTGACCAGCTATCTTGAGCCCCTTTACCTTCTAGCACCCTGTCCCATGGGACTTCCCTTAACAGTTGATTGAGGAGGCCAAAGTTTGCCCTGTGGAAGTCCAGGGTTCTGGTCCTGCTGGGTATTCTGTTCCTACCACACAGGATCCTGAACTCCACCATCTCGTGATCACTGCAGCCAAGGCTGCCACTGACCACCACTGCTTCAACAAGGCCCTCCTTGTTGGTGAGCACAAGATCCAGCAGCGCTCCTCTTCTAGTCGGCTTGTCCACCATTTGCATTAAGAAGTTATCATCAATGCACTGGGGGAACCTCCTAGACTGTGAAAGGCTGGCTGTGTGAGTCTTCCAGCAGATATCGGGGTAGTTAAAATCTCCCATGAGGACTAAGGACTGTAGATGTGAGGCTGCTTTCAGTTGCCTGTAGAAAGCCTCATCAACTTCCTCACCTTGATCAGGAGGTCTGTAGTAGACCCCCACCACTGTATCACCCATGCCAGCCTGCCCCTTAATTCTTACCCATAGACTTTCAACTTGCCCCTCATCAGCCCCTGCACAAAACTCGATGCATTCTAGTTGCTCTCTCACATAAACAGCAACTCCACCACCTCGCTTCCCCGCCCTATCTTTCCTAAAAAGCACATAGCCATCCATGGCCACATTCCAGTCATGTGAGCTGTCCCACCATGTCTCTGTTATTGCTACCAGATCATAACCCTTAGCCCGCACACTGACCTCTAACTCATCCTGTTTGTTCCCCATGCTGCGTGCATTGGTGTACAGGCATTTCAGGGAGCAAGCAGAGCACACTGGTGGGACCAAATCCTCTTTAAACCACCTGCCTTTGGGCCCTGGTATGTTCCTCTTGGGCTTGTCTCTAACAGACCCGGTTTTCTCCCCTTCCCCCCTTCACATCTAGTTTAAAGCTCTCTCAATGAGCCCTGCTAAGTCCTGCCCCAAAAGCCTTTTCCCACTCTGGGACAGGTGCATCCCACCTGCCACCATCAGGCCAGGTGTCTCATATAGCATCCCATGATCAAAAAAAACAAAGCTCTGCCTGGTTTTGAAATGACTGGTAAGTGCGGATTTTAATGATATTGTTTATCTATATTGTTTTGTGGTTTAATTCATGACTTGCAGATTCAGGAATGAGTTAAAATCTTGCTGAGTGTAAGGATTTTTTCACTGGGGAGGATCATCCCTGTTGAATAACAAACAGAAATCACAGCAAGCTAAAGTTTAGATAGCTTTATTATGTGATTAAAAGACAGCTTAAAAAAAAAAATCCCCTGAAAATTGACCTGAAGTAATTTTTTTCTTATGAATTACAGACACATATAGTTCAAGTGTCTGCTGTTTACAGTTGGTAGACAATATTGCCTGTGCATCCAATTGCCCCCCTTTTTGGACCCTAAACCTGACATAAAGATAATGGTTGAAGTCCAGACAATATGAATGTCACCATATTATTGTTGTTAACTTCACAGAGATAATGTCTAAGTAAAACTCTGGTTTCTGAATCACTGAATGAAGGCAGAATAGTGAGGGCCCCTGAGCAGTCATTTGTGTTTCTCCTTTCTACAGCTGACCTAGTCATTTTGGCTGTGTTTTGGCATATCACCAAACTTCGGCACAGGAGCATTTTCAGTAGGCAGCCTGTTTGGTCCACAGAAGACCACCCTTCACTGAACATTAAAGATGCATAACAGGTTTAGTCACTTTGTGCGGTTATTTTGTTACCAATCATAGAGCTTAGACCATTTTCAGCATTGTCAGTGAAATTATGAAATAGCGCAACTATGTCTGGCAGCAGACACCAGGGAACAAAACAAAAAATCCCAACAAAAGCTGCAAACAAAACCAGTGCACATTACGCAGAAATTGCCTTGGCATGCAGGTCATTGGTGATTTCATTTGTAAGTAATGTTTTGATTGTCACAGATTATATGTTGCTCTCATCCCCCTGACATTTGTTGTACAGCGGGATTGATTTTTGTGCTCCAGTATGAAAAGGTCACTTTGATCAATGCAGTGTAATTGGCACTAAATTAGGATCATATCAGGTTATTTTGCTATTTAATGATGAAATATTAAAGAATAGCATGGGAAGATTGCAGCCACTAAAGTACACTTTAAACCTGCTGTAATGATGTTTTATTTTGTGGGAAAAATGGAGAGAAAAACAACTAAAGTGCAGAAAATGACTGTGATGTATTGGAAGAGTGGCCTGGAATTATATATTTTCACTTGAAATAGACTGAAAACCCCAGACACAAAACACCAAACCCAGCAGTCAGTCCTGAATACATTATACACAAAGAGCCCTTCTTTAGAAGTTTTAATTATGATTGTGTTCATTATGTACTAGTTACACATGTTAAGTCTTTACAATCTATGTATGACTGGCCAAAAGGAGATTGCTGAAGTTATGCACTCAGGCCATGATTCAGAGCACTTGAGACATGTTTGGGTACCACTAAACTCAAAAGCAAATAATTAGGCACATACTTAATCTATACCTGTGTAGAGACAGATATAAGCACATAAAGTACTTCCCAAAAAAGTGTGGTACACGTGTGTCAGGACTATTCAGAAGCGCTGAACTTAAGCTTTTCTTGTTCTTTAAAGAAGATGCTTTTGTAAGTGTTTTACTTGTACTACTGTTCTTAAGTCCAAAGTTGTTTGCTTCATTCCCTTTTAAGAAAACTGAGTTTTCCGTACTCGTAGAACAGTATCTGTAGTGTAAAGCCAAGCTCAACATCTTAACCTTTTAGGTTTGGACTCCAGCTAGATAATGTACTTAAGGAGAGCAAAGCGCCAATAAGAGTTCCTGCAACATTGGCTGCCTTTAAAGAGTAATCTTTTGGTTAAGATTTTCTGAAGAGTGAATGCAGAACACACCAGTGGTCTCCACCTTAGCAGTGAAACTCTCCTAAGGTAGGCGATGAGAATTAGGTATCATCTCTCATGTTCGGGCACCAGGCTTGATAGAACTTAAATGGGAATCTGAATGCTCAGTTCCTCAGTAAAAAAAAACAACATCCAAAGAGACAAAACCAAAACTAAACAGAAGAACCCCAACCAGTTTCAGGCAAAGCTGTCCAGTCAATTCATACTGAATTCACTGGAATTTTTATCAAGTAAATAAAGTAGACAGTGGCTTAGACGAAGCACCCATTAGTAATCCATTTAAAAAAAAAAATTGGATATAATTTTTAAGAACATTAGCTTAATCTGAATCTATTTGTTGGTATATTTTTAAAATATCTCAGCATGTGGTTATGAGTCCTACAAGCTCAGATGCTTCCTATTTAATGAGGATATATTTAGAACATGAGTTTTGTCAATATTTTTTCAGAATTTGCATCTGAACTAACGATAAGCATCGTAAGCAGTGTTAATAGCGTATGTTATTTTCTCCACTGTAAATACATGCACTCTCCAATTATTCTGAAATGTTGCTGAAAAAGAGCAAGCAGCATAAGATTATACTTTTAAATGCAGCTAATGTTGCAAAAAATGTGTTTGAAGCTTTGCTGCCATTAAGTATGTTATCTAGCTTCAGCATGAACTTTAAAATAGCTATGATATTAACCTTGTAAATACCATAGAAATATTATTCTAAAATTATTAATAATATAAAACAGTAAAATTGAAATTATATATACCTCTGAGGAAACCCTGAATGGCTTCTTTAAATTTATTTAGGATTCAGTGTTTGGCTTAATCAGTCCTTAAAACTTGATTCAGTTTTTCTTTATACTGTTCTTTTTAAGTCTTTGAGCTATTGGGCACATTTAGTTGGATATTAATCCTTTAAAGTCTACTAAGAAAAGATCCATGATGAAAGAAAAACAGCATTTATTGGACTCAAGAGGCTTTATAGATGTATCAGTGATCCACTTGAGAGAAACATTATTTATCCATGCCAGGATAGACTGTGTCATGATCAAGAGAAAATGATGGAGAAACATGTTGACGAGCTGTGGGAGCTGAGTGTGGGAGAGATGTGCAGGGAAGTGTAAGCAGAAGGAACATGTTCTTGAATGTGCACAGTCAAGGCCCCAATATGCATTGATACTATATCAGACTATACTTGATCTTCCACTGCCCAGGAAGAATTTACCAGCAAACAAGGAAGCTTAAATACAGAGGAAACAAACTACACATCTTTCTGTAATGAGAGTTGTATCTTGTCCTGTTTTCAATACTTTTTTACTTGTTTCAGTGTTTTCACACACATACACACACACACATACACACACAAGGAAATTAATAGCAAAACACCCTACAACATACATCTTAAAAAAGGAGATTATTCAGAAATCCCTCTTATGATATTCCAACAATGGAAAGAAAAAATATTTATTTGAATAGAAAGCTGTGTGTAAAGATAGGGGGATTTTAAGCAGTTTTTCAAAGTTCTGTTGGTCCTTTAAAATACATGTTTTGTTTCAATAAAGATTTACCCTCTAGTATTTTTAAAGCTATATCAATGTAAAAGAGTGGTGAGTTTCTTAATGAAAAAATGGTTTCATAACAAGACAACTTTAAACAATTTTCTAAGAGAACTTACTGTAATTTAAAAATTGTAGTCTATAGGACCTCCCCCTGGTTCAGGATAAAGGAGAAGGCATCAGTGCAGTGATGCCAGTAACACAGAAGTGACTGAAATCCAGAATTCAGGAATGTGGTTTCAAGAGACACATTTGTTTCTTGAACTCTCACTGAAGATTGAACTCTTTTCCTCCGGAACACTTGATTCTTTGACTGTTTCTGCCTCAGAGGTGAAAAGTGACTATTTCTGATGTTGCTTGAAATCTAATCTCTGAGTTATTTGATCTCTTTGTCAAGATGGATGTAATGAAATTATTTTAGTAGTGGAATAAGAAGACCAGTGGCTTATGGTAAACAGTTATTATTCTGCACTTCAAATACTATTTAAATTTTATAGGAACCAATACTCTAGATATAATTAAAAATCAGAGATGCATATTTGCATAATAGAATGTAATTGATACTGAAAAACATGGAAATAAAAAATCGTCTGAGTTGTCAAGGCTATTTAGTCAGACTGCAAAGAGGTAACATGCACATCATGTTAGATTTCTTAAATTCTTAGATAATTTTCTTTTTAAATAAATTATTTAAATACCACCACATCTAAAACTCATAATTCAAAATTTTAAGGTAGAAAGATGAAGATCCACTGTAAGAGGGCACCAGGAATAAAAAAGGGTATGTAGAAAGAGAATAACATAAATTTAATAAGCATTTTGGTAGCTATAGGAATTTTATCTGTGTTGAACCCTCTATCCTGCCTGATCCTCTCCATTAATATTGAAAATAAATTGCTTTCCCTATGTAACTATTACATGCTTCTCTTTATATTACTTTATACACTACCATTTAAAGTTGGTGGTGTTAGTGGTCACTCCCTTTATTTTACCTCATAATAAGGAGCATTTGTGTCTCTTTGTGCTTTGTAAATCAATATATACATCTATTTCTGTTGCATGTTTGTAGAGAGTTTGTGAATTCTCAGGGATCACTTGCCTTTTAACTAATAATCACGTCTGGGAGTGTGAAAGTCCCCGCACAAAACAGAATAAAAAGGAAATATTTTTCCCTTTTTCCTGTATTACTGAGTGCTGAGAACTGTCCTAGGTCATCGCAGCTCCTGTTTCATTCTGTCCCAGTTCAGTTACTTAGAGTAGGTACATGATGCCTGCTCATTGATCCACTCTCACCTGAGCAGATGGAATCTCCCACATGACCAAGTAATTTGCCATAATTTACGTATAGGTCTTTGGTCCCATTTGCTTCACGTAGGCATGGTGCCTGGGACTGAGCGATGAGGTATGATGTCATTTCTCCTGTGCTGGTTAGCACTTACTGCAGCTGGCTGTTCAATGGGTCAGTGGGTGAGGTGTACGGAGAGGCAACCACAGAGACATCCATCAAAGCAGTGCACTTATCTTGCATCTGCAGGGGATTGTGTGCCCCTCTCTCCTCTGGCCCCATAACAACATGTGTTGGCAGAGAAACAGCCATGAGGTCACATTCATAGGGGGAATATCAGACACAAATCCAAATATTGGCCACTGATCTTGCTGCAGCTCCTTGCTTGGCCCAAAAAGGGACTCTTCAACAAAACTAATGAGCTGCAGAGGGTGTTTTAGAGTAGCTCGATGCTCTGAAGGTGCTCTCCTTGCCAGGTGGGCCCCACGCTGAACCAGGGAGGGAAGGGGCTGGTATGAGGAGCAGAGGTAGGAGGTGGGGAGCTGGGGAACAGGGAGCAGAGGTGACCACATCCAGTGACCGAGGAAGAAACACAGGACTAGCAGCACAACTCTGAAGAAATTTAAGCTCCTGTGCTAGCAGGATGTCCAGCTGATGCATCATACCTCTAATATGTCCTTTTTTCCTTCTGACATCAATGAACAAACTCTCCACTTTTTGTTTGTTGGGAATTCTGATTCCTCACCAGTTACAGCACCGTTCCTGCTCGCGAGTTCATCGGCAGCGAAACTACAGTTTTGGCAGAAACTTGGGGCAGAGGAGGGTTGGTCTGAAGGCACAAATATTTTTTTAGCCAAAGGGCATGGTTAGATAACCACGTAGCCTTTGCTTTACCTGCACCAGGCCTCAGAAGGTGCTTTGCATAGAAGCATAACAAAGGATGGAAAGGATCAACAACTGCAGCAGCAATCTCATTTCTTGCTGTTGGGGGTCATCGCATCATATCATCCTAGACACAAGTTTTAGCATGTCTCACTAAATTTAGAGATGTTCCTTATAATAATGCCAGTAACAGCTTATTAAAAAAATAAGGCCAGAATCTGTTTTCCTTTTCAGTACTGTGAAAATTTATAAGTTTTGGGGTTTGTTTGCTGTTTATTTCCTCACTTATAAGAGTTTTTAGTTTTTTGTTTTGGCACTTGTTTTGACTACCCATTTACTGTAACTTTTGGGTTAAAGTAAGTGGGTCAGTTTGAAAGATTGAATTCCCAGTAAATGAATACTTCAAAAATATCAGTTTCCCTCTGGATATGGGATCTTACTACTACTCTTGTAGATAAAATGAAAGGCTCTAACTCCATCTAATGTTCAAAATGCTGAGCACCCAGCATCTGTGTAATTTACTTGCAAAATGACAGCTTTCCCACAGGGCAAATATTGTTGTCTTACTGTCGTGGTTACACAACCTAAAAACCATCTGAACAGCACTTACAATATGATACAATATAATACAATGCAGCACACCTCCTTAATAGTAATAAAAACTTATTTTTTTTTTTCTTAAAATTGTTTTAATGCACTGACAATATTGCACCTTTCCATGAATCAGCTCATTGCAGTAAGTTTAAGGAAAAAATATAGAGGTTTTCATAAGATCATAGTGAAATCAACAGAGTGATGAAAAATAGAATGAGTACTTGTGTCACAACTAGTGTTTCTAGCTCATTTTTAGCATTTAATCTGCTTTTGAGACAAATTGTACTCCCTGAAAGCTTTACTAACACGGTATTTGTAACATATCACAATTAATTTGTATTAATTTGTGCTATCATGCAGTTCACAGCATATCTCAACTGAATACTGTGAAAAGAAGCTGTACCTGTGCTTACGGGAAGAGCTCAGACCTGTAAGTGGACATGCATGGGTACATATACAGTCTTTTCCTTCAAAGCATATCTTCTTGTATTCAAACACAAATTTGAAAATCTATGAGCCATGATTATATTAACTCCCAGTTTCTTTGACCCCTCATAAAACAAAAGAAGAATGAGTGTTTGGCTAAAAGGATACTAATGATGCCTTTGGACTCTTATGTTCACGTAATGACTAGTAGAAAGATTTATATGCCCTGTATAGGTATAATTAGACACCCACAAACCCATTGACCCTGCCGAGGTGAAGAGCTCTCCTGCTTTTTGTTTCAGCAGTTGAATCAATACTTGCACGTTTTACCACTGTGGAGTGAAATCGAGGAAATGAAAATCTGATAATTTTGCTCCCAGTGCAGTCTAGACAGAGGAGACCAGTTTTAGTCTTTGACAGGAAGATCTATTTCCAGTTTCTCAAAAGGCTAGTGTCAATTTTGAAACTTCTCTTATTATTGATTTTCAGTTTTGTTAAAAAGGATGTTTTATTAGAAATATTAGTCCCAGTTAAAATGTAAGCTTATGTCTGTTTCACAGGTCGATGAAATCATGGTTTAATTTTAGTCTGAATCACAGGATACTTCTGCCTGATGACTTTTGTAGCAAAAAATGCAGTCTGAAGAAGTTAATTTCATCGTGTCTCCTAAACATAGATAAGTCAGAACAGAACTTGGTAGGCAATGGTGCAGGTTCATGTAGGAAATGTAGTGCATATGAAGAAACTACGTAGCCAAAATATCGTACAGAATAAATACATTTTGGCAGAATCATAATAAAGTATTACCTTTATTTGGAGTACATTTCTTTTTGTGGGGCTTTTTTTGGTTTTAATGAAAGGAGTAGTTCCTCATAGGTGTCACAAATGCAAGAATGTTAAATAGAAGTATTTTAGGGTGGACCTTGGAGCACAAGGCAATGATATTAAATTGCAAAGGAAAACAACAACACAAAGGAAATTACATATAGCCCAAACAAAAACAAATATTTAAACATTCATTTAATTTAGGAAAAATGGATAATATTTACTTTTTATTTACTGTGGAATACAGTTTACATGCTGTATAATGTGTTATGTATGGCTAAAAGCTATTTTGTTTCTGCCACTGATTTTGCTGATTTTCATGTTCTGTTACTTGTTTTTTACCTATAGTATCACATTGTCTGAGGTGCTGTTTTTATTGTAGAGGTTCATAATGTGTTAAAACCACAAATAATCATAAGAGATCTGAATAAAATTTCAGTGGAATCAAAAATCCTCAAGATCCCTTTAAAACAAAATAGAAACCTTTTTATATGTACAGACTAAGAAGCTTAGGATTAGAATATGACAGATGGTTCAAGTATTAACCAGAAATTACTTTTTGCACACACACAAAAAAGTGTCAATAAGTAAGCTACTATAGAAATAAATAAACCCCTTTTCTAATTCATTAAGACAACAGGACTCTGTTCTAGGGGTGCATCACATGCCTTGTTTTAATGCTCTTGCCTTGTGGAAGGAGAAATCAAGGTATAACACTTTGATACATAATCAGTTCTGAAGGCTTCAAATTACGTTGGTATCTCCTTCAGCTTGCCATTTGGCAGTGTTGCATAGATTCGTAGAATATGCTGAGTTGGATCATCAAGTCCAATGTTTATTGCCTTCTCCAAAACAGTTCACACTGGAAGTAATCTCTATATTTATTTTGCTTTGTTTCTGTGCCTTTAACATGCTTCTGAGCGAGAGATAGCTTTTGTGGATGAAGAAGTTGATACTAAATATGCATGTCAGGACACACATTTGCTTTTTACAGCTGTGTTTCCTGTCAATGTAATTTTATTAAGCACAAATTAATGAAGTTTTAGGGCTCCGAGTCCCTACTCCCACAAGGCTAATAAAGGTAAAATTCTGATTTACTAAACCCTTCAAAAAGGAAGCAATCCCACCCCTCTTTAATTATTCAACCAAAGTTGAGCATCCTATATTAATTGCATGGTTCTTTATTCAGTTGTACTTGAAATCATAAATACTGGTATGACATTTTTGGAAGCATGCACTGAGTGACAAGGTGCTGTGAATTTTGTTAACTGAAAAGAATAAATTCATCTGCTTCAATCACATATACTTATTTAACTGATATGGAATATATTCTTACAGAATCCTGAGGTCACACTAAATCTAAGATATTATACAGATCCTGGTGAGGATTGCCTTAGATTATCTAAGTTTTTGCTTTTACAAAAAAGAATGGGATTATTTGAAAGGATTTGCAAATCACGATAAAATGATGTTAAGCACTGCAGTACCTAACCTTTTAAGAGTGTCTGTGAGAAATATCTTTAAAAGGGCTTGTTTAGACCCAATACAGAATGATTACTTCAGCTAGATGCTGAGTATGTTGGGTAGTGGCAAATTACTGCTCGGTGTTTTCTCATGATTTTTTTACTCCTTCAAGGGAACTCAATAAAAATGTTTTCTAAAGGTAAAATAAAAATGCTGTAGATTGCCCTACTAGTAAGGAATTTCTTCCCTCTCCTTGCAGTCACTCAAGACAGATGATTTTCCATAGGCAATTTAAAGCCCAAAATGTTTGCCATAGTAAACATGACTTTTGCTCAATATTTAGAATTCAAAGCAGGTTTTTTTTTTTTTGTCTTCTGCAAATAGTATTAGGTCCATAATAGTATTAGGACCATAAAGCGTCATTACAATACATAAAATAATATTTTTTCCCCATATATGTGTTAAAATAAAAATTTAAAAAAGTCTAGAAATATGGGGGGAAGTTACATGTAGTTTAAAGAAATAGTTGAAAGTGTATTTATTGCTAAATAGGTTACTTAATCAGAAATTTGTTTTTCTTGTGGTACCCTCTTACATGCTTAAGAAACAAAACGCATAATGCTCTGTAGCTAGAGTATTTTACATCTAGATTAAGGAAAACAAGATGAAAACCAGAAACAAAATGTCCATGAAGTAGAAAAGCACAGTGAGATGCAAGTAACTGCTGTTGCCAGGCTCTGTCAGTGATGTGGTTCCTCTGTCTTGCATATGAGCTCTTCAAATTAAAAAAGGAGCTGCGGGCAGCGAGCAGTCCCTCTTCTGTACATCTCATCCTGCAAACTAGCTTGAAAACAACATACTGTCACTTGCCTGTGTAGTTTAAGGAAGAGCAATGCAAGGTGATGAAATCAGAGTAATACCTGAAGTCCTCTTTGCTGTTGTTACTGACCCCTATTTAGACCGATTAGCTAATAGTAATTTCTGTGCTTAAAAGAACAAAACTTACCCCTCTGCACCCTTGTGCATGGAGGAATGGTCTAGCCACTGTCAGTGTCTTTAAAATTAATACATTCCCCACTTCTTTCTTTTTTTAAGTACAGGAGTAGAAAAAAAAAACCAAGTTGCACATTTTACACTCATTCTAGTAATTTATCTGAAAAAGTGAAATTCTTGTGTTTTCAGAAGCATGATTCACATGTGTATTTTTAGAATGTTCTTTGAAAACAAGTTGTAGCATGAGTCACATTTCCAGATAGGCTGTCCCTGCTCCTGCTATTCATTCGTGAAGTGGGTGTATAACCAAATAGATCCCCTAATTTTGGCAGAAGTTCCCTTTGCCCCAGTAAAAATAAAGGGAGATAATGGGGCTTGCTGTATAGAGAATTTGAAAAATAGGAAAATCTAGCCTAAACTTACCCTTATGCTTTACACACGCACGCACACAAGTCTAGAGACCAGCTCCTATTTCTCAAACAAATCATTACAAGAGTCCATATGTGCCATGAGCATGTGTCCTCAGTACCCTTGCTCTCAGGCAGAGCATGAATTTTTGCAGGGAGCGGGTATCATCTAATGGGAGAAATTGACAAAAACTGATCCAAGGATGACAAAGTGCAAAGGCTTAACTGGTTTGTAAATAACATGTTGTAAACAGACGTTAATTATGTTTTTAATTTTAATTAAACTGTAATTATTTTTAATTAATTTTTTAATTTTATTATTTTAATTGTAGTGGCCTTCCAATACCTAAAGGGGGCCTACAGGAAAGATAAGAAGAGACTTTTCACCAGAGAGTGTAGTGATAGGACAAGGGGTAATGGTTTTAAACGGAAAGAGGGCAGATTTAGGTTAGATATTAGGAAGAAATTCTTCACCATGAGGGTAGTAAGGCTCTGGAATAGGTTGCCCAGGGAGCCTGTGGATGCCCCCTTTCTGGAGGTGTTCAAGGACAGGGTGGAGGAGGCTTTGTGCAGCCTGGTCTAGTGGGAGGTGTCCCTGCTTATAGCAGAGAGGTTGGAACCTGATGATCTTTCTGGTCCCTTCCAAGCTTAATCATTCTTTGATTTTGTGGTTCTATGTAACTGAACATCATTCAGTACAGCTCTTGGTGGATGATGGAAAGAATAGTTCATATCTTCAGAAGTCCATAATTACAGAGATATACAATAGTTTGTAGTTGCAAATAATTAGGTAAATATATAAATGGAAATTTAAAAAAAATGGGTTACATCAGAAGTCTCATAACAGGGACAATATTGCTGGAGTGCTCAAAGTGATGGGTAAGCAATGTTAATGGTTTCAGTGAAATTCAGCAGCAGTAGCAGAACCAGGGGAATCCAAAGTGCCAACACTGGTGGGTACTACACTTCAGCTGCTCTGCTGGTTGGTAGAAAGGGTCCCAAGGATAGTTCATATGTACATTCATGGGTGGCATTGCTGCACCAGTGAAGCACAGTTTCAGGAGCAAGGGACATGCCTTTGTCTGCCTTTATTCTAAAATGCTTCATATGTGGCTTTGATTTACTCCAGCACATGAAGTTAACACTCTTCTGTCTGTCTTCCAAAGTGTCATAAACTTGAGTTGTTGTATTAGCTACAACAGATTTAAGAACTTATGCTTCATTGATGTTATGAAGAAATTCAGTAGTACTTGTTTTTCAAACTTGTTTCACAGACCTGAGTTTGTGTGTTCAGTTGGTATGTACATATGAGGTAAACACAATGAAATGTATTGATGAGGGAAGACCAAAAAGAGGTTCTTTTTAGACTATGAGTTTCATCCTGATTGTTTCTATTTTTCCATGCTATGGACATATCTAAACACGTTTCAATCTCTGCCTACCTGTGGCTAAACCACAAATACACATTTTACTGAATGGTAAATGGATAGTTTTGTTTTTATTTCCAGCAGGAATGAAGACTCACACATGCATTTCTGAGTGAACACACATGCACACACTTACTTGGGGCAAACCCTTAGACAGTTATCTTGAGGTCTTTTTAAACCTTGTTTTTTTTCCCCTGAATGATTCTTATGTGAATGGCACATGTATTTCCTGTCACCACTACAGCAAAATGATTTAATGGTATTTTTCATCTTGGAAATATGACTTATTCTTTGAATGTGTTATCTACATTGTTAGAAACTTATTTTCTTTGCTTATGATGCAAATCTGAAAAAACCCACAACTTTCTTACAGCTAGATTTATCATACTAAAATACAAAGAATGCAATTTGTACACTCTGGACAAAAAATAAACAAACTGCAGACCCTGCCACCTTTTTAATTATGAAAACAGTTCAACTCTATTATCAATCTATCTTCCTGTCCTATTTCCTGCTTACATTTCTGTCTTCGTGCTTTCCTCCCTCCTAACATTGTGATACTCTTAAAGGTTAAAAAGAAATATCTGTCACTTCTTCTTTCACTCCAACAGAAGTTCTTTGCTGTATATACATGGGGTACAATTTTAATGAGCTAAAGCTCAGTGCAACAATTGAATTGTGCCCTGAGTACTGAAAGCCACAGGATTAGAATTATTTTTCACAGTAAGAGATGTGGAGTCTATATCTCGAAACTCAGGGTTGGTTTTTTTTCAGCCAAAACTCTGTCTTCTAGTTCAGTTTTCTTTCCTTGTTTAGCCAAATGTTTACACTGTTGAAGGTGCAGGAATGTGGTTGCTCATGTTGATATGCCAATTTAATGTAGCACACAGAACAAGAAGACAGTAGTCTTGAAATGAATTGTATGGTTGTTAGTAAAAATGAAGAGTGCCAGGAGAGGTTCATAATTATGTCTTAATTGGTGGCTAACCCAAATTTGTGTATTGCAACAGCTGAAGCCTTTTTGGGACATAAAATTTAATTCCCATATACAAAAGCTTACAACAACAATTTCTGATTGAGCAACAGATGTTTTTACTAAATGTTTTGAAAGAGACATTTCCTTCTCAGAGCTTGCTTATTCTTACTTTCATAGCAGGAGAGTTGCTCACCTTCCATTTCATTTGGCTCATTTTGATTAGATACTAGGGTCAATGGAAGATGTCTTTACGACTTGTTTAGATTTTACTCTGGTCTTCCTTTTACTGGATACTTATTGCCTTCACAGCTTCCTCTTAGGGGACCCTCTATGTAGTTCTCAGAAGATCAGACAGTTACATAGGTGCTTACCACAATTTTAATATAGCAGATGAGGATTTCTTCAGACCAGATAGCTCTCTGGGGAAGCCAAAAATGTGTCCTTGAAGATAAAATTATCGTGAAAAAAAGTCCAATGGAATTAAAGTGAGCATGCTTCTGCTGGTTATGTATAGACAGCAAGTATGTGTCATCTTCATGTCTATGCCTAGCCTAACAAAGACTCAACAGTGAAAACCAGCAATTTAGGTCACAGCCGATGATGATTAATTTCTTTAGAACAATACAAATTGGGTTCATTCCAGGTTCTGAAAAAAATAGCTTTGGTATAAAAGAGAAGACCTTTAATATTATGCTCCAGTGAGACTCCACCTGGAATACTGTGTCCAGTTCTGGGGTCCTCAACACAGGAATGACATGGAGCTCCTGGAGAAAGTCCAGGCGCAGGCCATGAAGATGATCAGAGGGCTGGAGCAGCTCTCCTATGAAGACAGGCTTAGAGAGCTGGGGTTGTTCAGCCTGGAGAAAGAGAAGGCTCCAGGGAGACCTCATAGCAGTCTTCCAGTGCCTGAGGGGGCCTACAGAAAAGCTAGGGAGGGACTGTTTAAAAGGGCATGTAGAGATAGGACAAGGGGTAACTTCAAACTGGAAGAGGGGAGATTCAGGTTAGACATTAGGAAGAAATTCTTCAGTGTGAGGGTGGTGAGACACTGCAACAGGTGTCCCTGCCCATGCAGGGAGGATTGGAACTAGATGATCTTTAGGATCCTTTTCAACCTAAACCATTCTATCATTCTATTATCTTACAAGGGGACATAATATGGGAATAAATTGTGAATTAATAGGAGGTAAAATAGTCTTAAGTATGCTCAACAATAAAATATCCAGATAAATACCAAATTAAGAGTTTAGGTTTGTGAGGAAAAATATCACTAGTGGATTACTTTAAGTAAACCCATCACAGTCTTTAATATTACTGATACACAGCAGTTTCTGATAAGATAGCAACATTAGATCACAGTTGATACATTAATTTTATACCTGAAATATAGATCTGAGCCAGGCAATACTGATTTTAGCATCATAGTAAAGAACTATTGATAGTCCTTGAGAAATGCTTACTTCTGGTATCACCTGCTCTTTGTCATTTAAAGCCAATGTTATATGTTTTCAGCATCTGGGTTTACAGGAACATATCAGTAAAAATATATATCTGAATCAAACCAAAGATTTATTAATTGCAACCAGATTTTTCAAATTGAATCCATTACAACCGTGTTTTCTGTCCTTATAAATTACACTGCCTTCAAAGAACAGATGTATGGGATCACTACATAGGTCTGAAGTCAGCATGATCAATGGTTAGACCAAAGGACTATATTTCATAGTCCTTATTTAACAGAGACGGATATCTGCAGCATAAGAGAGCATCTGAAATACTAGGGGACTGCTCTATTGGTTCATGCTACCTGTCAACAGGTAACCATCTCCTTTCTCCATACCTCTGCTGAGGAATCACCTATAATTCTCTCCCTCTCTCTCCCTTTTCTATGAAACTTTGGTAAGGTTTTAGAGAATTAAGACAAAAGCAAAAATGTCACATACACGCTTTTCCAGAAATAAGTAAGTGCCTATGTGTGTTCATATGTATATATCTCTAAAATCCTTCACTATATTTACTATGGCTAAAACACAGGGCCAGGTATGTGGGAATAGGTTGTGATTATAATCCATACATGTTTGAATGGC
Organism: Hemiprocne comata; assembly: GCA_020745705.1. Taxonomy (NCBI): domain Eukaryota; kingdom Metazoa; phylum Chordata; class Aves; order Apodiformes; family Apodidae; genus Hemiprocne; species Hemiprocne comata. The sequence goes on along the minus strand of CM036587.1, from coordinate 63,329,516 downwards.
AAATACCAATGACATCTTATACAAGCACATGGATTCTCACAGGAGAAATGAGATGGAATTAAGACAAAGAGAATTTTAAGCTTAATTTCAGGGGGGGAAACAATTTCAGTTATGAATGCATTTGAAGAATTTTACCAAAGGAGTCATTATATAACCCCTACATGCAGACAGTATATGGTTTGTACCAATCAGGCACTAAAAATTTCTTTCCAATACATAAATTATTATTTTTTTCTCTCCTGTATAAAAAATTCTATTAACTCCTGTAAAAGAATTGAAGTAAAGAAATTTCTTTAATTGTTTGGAGGGAAATGTTAATTACAATTGATCCCCTTCATTTTTAAAAGGGTAGGTAGGAAGTGAAATGTCCAAACAAATAGTTGCAGTTGGATATGTTACCAAAATCCACTGTACCTGTGTGTATTCCTAGTACTGGAAAATATTGCTGATTTGTGAAGTGAATGCTTCCTTCTAGGAAGGTACTGTTTGTCTTTTCACCTGCAGAAACTCTGGAAGGATAGTTCACACCCCATAGACAGTATCTTCCTTGTTTAGTCTGGCAAAAGTCTGAAGAATGCCTTGCAATTCTAGCACAAAGGCCACTCTAGAACTCTATCAGTAATCTCTAGGAGTTTAACACTTATTCTTTGTAGATGTACATTTCCTTTTTATAAAGAAAATACCTGAATTACATATTACTTTGATATGTAACTCCTGTGTCTGGTAAGGACTGTGTAATGTACGAAATAACAGATATCCTTCTATTGATCTGCAGCATATTGAAGGAAGAGAGAAAAATACCTTTCCTTTCTCTATCTTTTAATAAAATTTGTTGTCTCTAATGATTCACAAGACACTGTTTATAACCTAATGTAAAAGCTTTTCCGTTTTACAGTTTTTCAGAAAAACTGTTCATGAAGATATTGCCCTTTGTAATATAATAGTGAGGCTAAACTTGTTGCAAGTATTCTGTTAAAATACACCACATTCTCAGGGCAATTTAGAATATGCTGTGATAAAACTAAAACATATAATTTTAAAGGCATGTTGAAGTGTATGTGCTGAAGAACATATCAAAAGGAGTTATTGTCTAAGGCTATTCCTTTACTATGGTACTTCTGTTGAAGAGAACATCATAACATGCATCCTAAAATAAAACTTTAAATCTCTTTTTATTCGCAGTTGGCTTTTTTATCTCTTAAGCCTACTTCTACATAGTTAAATATGACATGAATTTGGCCCTGGAAATGCAAGGTGTCATTAAATGATCTTCCATAAATAAACTTAAACAAGAATTTCCTCATCTCTGGGAACCTGATAAAATGTCTTTACTGAACTGAAGTTGGAAATTGTGGGAATACTCTTAAATTACTAAGAATAATGCTTTCAATACATGATATTCAGAAAGTAAATGATACACCGCTAAGCATAGCCTTTGAATGTGATTCACATTGTTGGTTTACGTGGGGTTTATACTTAATTGCAAGTGATTCATGATCTTAAATTTCCAAATCAAAAAAGAAACGCAGACAGCTGATTCATATTTTTTATGGTGAGCAGTAAGTTGTACCTAATGACTATTAAAGTGAAATTACTGAGTGTGCTCAACTGAATTTCCTGAATACATCAGTGGGAGTTTTATAATTTTACAGTCAGCATGATATATTCAGAAACAGTTAAAAAAGTGACATTTGTTTCAGATTAGGTTTATAAATAAAATTAGAACGGAATTGGCAGTATTTTCATTTTAATCTCTTTTACTCAGAGGTATATAATTTGGCTTTTATGTGTCTTTACATTAATTAGAAATAGCAATTGCAGGCACAAGATTGTAACTACCATTACATGTCAACTTCATGAGCAAGGAGAGTATTGTCTGAATGGAAAATTAACTATTTCAGTTAAAGGAAACAAAGCAAAACAAGAAAACCAACAACCCTTTTTGCTTTTTCCATCTTTCCTGTGGATCAAGACAGAATTTCAGTCCTGAAAGAGAGAAGCCTGAAAGTTTTTTATAAGCCTGTGCATGTGAAAGCATTCTGATTACAAGCTTGCTTCATATCTATTCCCCATCTAGTGTCTCTTGCTGCAGTTGCAGTATGGATATGCATCACAGCATCTTCTTCTTCCAGCTACCCTACAAATGTCTCATCAAAGAACGCTGCAGCTCTGGTTTTGCCACCTTTTCCATAAACCTGGGATTGGTTATGCCAGGTCACACCTGCTATGAAGCTAGGACATGACCAAGGAGTTTGTGCAGACTTGGGAAGCAAGTTCACGTTCCTTTGGAGCAAGAAGGCCCTTGGACAAATGCCACAACATAAGAATTTCTGCCTTCATCCCTCCAAAACCTTCACATTAGACTGTCATTTTTTTCCTCTTTCAACTGTGCTTTCTGAGCAAGGCTTATAGAGTGATACTGTCTGTTCCGCTGTGCACTCTGTCCAAACCAGTAGGTCCAGAAGCACCTATAACATCCTCCTGGAGCATGCTAGGGGTGCACCAAGTGCCTCTGCTGCATGTTGGGCTCAGGAGGGAGGTCTGGCACCCCAGCTAGGTACCCAGTCCCACAGACCAAGGCTCTCGCTCCCCACTCAGTCTAGATACAGCCTATGTGACCAAGGACACACAC